>JAVIAB010000139.1:55344686-55747186 GCA_032433765.1 Megaustenia siamemsis | reverse complement strand
GACAGAACTGATAGGATGCACTGAGGACAGAACTGATAGGATGTACTGAGACAGACCTGATAGGACGTACTGAGAACATAACTGATTGGATGTACTGAGAACATAACTGATTGGATGTACTGAGAACATAACTGATTGGATGTACTGAGAACAGAACTGATTGGATGTACTGCGGACAGAACTGATAGGATGTACTGTGGACAGAACTGATGGGATGTACTGAATACAGAACAGAGCTCATTGAATGTACTGATGACAGAACTGATAGGATGTACTGGGGACAGAACTGATAGGATGTACTGAGAACAGAACTGATAGGATGTACTGAGGACAGAACTGATAGGATGTACTGAGGACAGAACTGATAGGATGTACGGAGGACAGAACTGATAGGATGTACTGATGACAGAAATGATGGGATGTACTGAGGACAGAACTGATGGGATGTACTAAATACAGAACAGAGCTTATTGAATGTACTGAGGACAGAACTGATAGGATGTACTGAGAATAGAACTGATAGGATGTAATGAAGGCAGAAATGATGGGATGTACTCAGGACAGAACTGATAGGATGTACTGAGGACAGAACTGATAGGATGTACTGAGGACAGAACTGATAGGATTTACTGAGAACAGAACTGATAGGATGTACTGAGGACAGAACTGATAGGATGTACTGAGGACAGAACTGATAGGATGTACTGAGGACAGAACTGATAGGATGTACTGAGGACAGAAATGATGGGATGTACTGAGGACAGAACTGATGGGATGTACTGAGAATAGAACTGATAGGATGTACTGAGGACAGAACTGATGGAATGTACTGAGGACAGAACTGATAGGATGTACTGAGGACAGAACTGATAGGATGTAATGAGGACAGAACTGATAGGATGTACTGAGGACAGAACTGATAGGATGTACTGAGGACAGAACTGATAGGATGTACTGAGGACAGAACTGATAGGATGTACTGAGGACAGAACTGTAGAAGAACATGATCACCTACATAAGCTGGTACAGCACATAATGATAATCTTTGGATGTTGTTCTGTTAGAGACAATTTTGAAGAGAAGAAATACAAACTAGCAGGTATTACAGAGCTCGGAGATATTATAACGCTTGGAGGTATTACAGAGCTCGAGGTATTACAAAACTCGGAGGTATTGCAGAGCTTGAGGTATTATAAAACTGGGAGGTATTACAGAGCTCTAGGTATAACAAAACTCGGATGTGTTATAAAGCTCGGAGGTATTACAGAACTCAAAGGTATTATAAAACTCGGAGTTATTACAGAGTTCGGAGTTATTATAAAGCTCGGAGGTATTACAGAGCTCGGAGGTATTATAAAGCTGAGAGGTATTATAAAGCTCAGAGGTATTATAAAGCTCGGAGGTATTATAAAGCTGGGAGGTATTACAGCTCGGAGGTATTATAAAGCTCAGAAATATTATAAAGCTCGGAGGTATTACAGAGCTCGGAGGTATTATAAAGCTCAGAGGTATTACAGAGCTCGGAGGTATTATAAAGCTCGGAGGTATTACAGAGCTCGGAGGTATTATAAAGCTCAGAGGTATTATAAAGCTCAGAGGTATTATAAAGCTCGGAGGTATTATAAAGATCGGAGGTATTATAAAGCTCGGAGGTATTACAGAACTGGGAGTTATTATAAAGCTCGGAGGTTTGATAAATTTCCGAGGTATTACTGTGCTCAGAGGCATTAAAGAGATCGAAGAAGGTATTACAGAGCTCGGAGGCATTACAGAGCTCGGAGATATTACAGAACTCTGAGGTATTATAAAGCTCGGAGGTATTACGGTGCTTGGAGGTATTACAGTGCTCGCAGGTATTACAGAGCTCGGAGGTATTATAGAACTGGCAGGCATTATAACGTTCGCAAATAGATAAAAACAAATAACATGGATATATATATATTACTATGATTTTCACCATGAAGATGAGAAATTAAATATTAACGGATTTATTTCCTGCTAACAAACAAGCATCATAAACACATTATAAAGAAACCGCTGATGTTACTGAACGTTATCATTTGCCGCAAGATGTATCCCGCTATTAAGAAAGTGTTTATTTGGAACTTTTGCTGGATCTCAACTCCCGGAACTTCTCACCAACCGCCTAATGGTGTTGTGGCGGCACGAGCCAGATCGCCTGTACTTGAACTATTATGAGGTTCCTGTTTAAGGATTTCGGCTAGAGAGACGTGACCCTGTACTTTTAAAATCTGTTCTAGTAAGTGCCCTTGATAAGAATCAATATTGACCATGTTAACAGCAGCCAGAGTTATGAAAGGACATTTCAAATATCCTTACTGGGTTTATCGAGAGAGTGGTCTCACTATAAGGTTGAGGTGTCAACTGCTGCTAGATTCCAAATAGACAAAGTAACATGAGCATGTCAAAATAAGAATGTCATTGGTAATTTGTTTTGACCATAAAAAATGTCATCAGTATTGTATTTTGACCATAAAGAATGTCATCAGTATTGTGTTTTGATCATAAAGAATGCCATTAGTATTGTATTTCGACCATAAAGAATGCCATTAGTATTGTATTTTGACCATAAAGAATGCCATTAGTATTGTATTTTGACCATAAAGAATGTCATCAGTATTGTGTTTTGACATAAAGAATGTCATCAGTATTGTGTTTTGACATAAAGAATGTCATCAGTATTGAGTTTTGACAATAAAGAATGTCATCAGTATTGTATTTTGACCATAAAGAATGTCATCAGTATTGTGTTTTGACGTAAAGAATGTCAGCAGTATTGTGTTTTGATCATAAAGAATGTCATCAGTATTGTGTTTGACGTAAAGAATGTCATCAGTATTGTGTTTTGATCATAAAGAATGTCATCAGTATTGTATTTTGACCATAAAGAATGTCATCAGTATTGTATTTTGACCATAAAGAATGTCATCAGTATTGTGTTTTGACGTAAAGAATGTCAGCAGTATTGTGTTTTGATCATAAAGAATGTCATCAGTATTGTGTTTTGATCATAAAGAATGTCATCAGTATTGTATTTTGACCATAAAGAATGTCATCAATATTGTGTTTTGACGTAAAGAATGCCATTAGTATTGTATTTTGACCATAAAGAATGTCATCAGTATTGTGTTTTGACGTAAAGAATGTCAGCAGTATTGTGTTTTGATCATAAAGAATGTCATCAGTATTGTGTTTTGACGTAAAGAATGTCAGCAGTATTGTGTTTTGATCATAAAGAATGTCATCAGTATTGTGTTTTGACGTAAAGAATGTCATCAGTATTGTGTTTTGATCATAAAGAATGTCATCAGTATTGTGTTTTGATCATAAAGAATGTCATCAGTATTGTGTTTTGACGTAAAGAATGTCATCAGTATTGTGTTTTGACATAAAGAATGTCATCAGTATTGTGTTTTGATCATAAAGAATGTCATCAGTATTGTGTTTTGACCATAAAGAATGTCATCAGTATTGTGTTTTGACATAAAGAATGTCATCAGTATTGTGTTTTGACATAAAGAACACATTAAAACAAATTTTTGTAAGAAAATGAGAAGTTATGTTGCCATGACCATCATCACTGCACAACCGGCGAATCCATAGGTGTTCCAATATGCCCCTCAAGAATCTCGACAAAATCTGAGGAGAATCCTGGCCCACATGGTACGAACGTCGTGGCACGGCCTGGGATCCATAGGGTAGGTTATTGATGACAATCGTGTCCGGGCAGTGGTCAAATCATGGCCTACTCTTTTCAATTGTAACTGCCACGGGTTTTTTAACTTGTGCAAGTGTACACGAGACATTCGGATACTGTCGTTATCCGAGAGAGCGAGACATCGAATCTCAAGAGATCAAGGCAGAGAACTTCCTGAAGCAACCACGGATTCATTGTTCCTATTTTAAAAGAAAGAAAATACCCCTACTTTTGGCGGGTTTTGAACCCTGGTCCTTCCTGTCCAGACCGACATCTAACCTCGATCTAACGCTCTCTCCGTCCATATCTTGTTACGTATTCGGGACTTCTGTTTCAACAATAGGGGATGTTTCAACAACAGTGGACGTTTCAACAACAGGGGATGTTTCAACAACAGGGGATGTTTCAACAACAGTGGATGTTTCAACAACAGTGGTTGTTTCAACAACAGGAGATGTTTCAACAACAGTGGATGTTTCAATAACAGTGAATGTTTCAACAACAGGGGATGTTTCAACAACAGGGGATGTTTCAACAACAGTGGATGTTTCAACAACAGTGAATGTTTCAACAACAGGGGATATTTCAACAACAGTGAATGTTTCAACAACAGTGAATGTTTCAACAACAGTGAATGTTTCAACAACAGGGGATGTTTCAACAACAGTGAATGTTTCAACAACAGTGAATGTTTCAACAACAGTGAATGTTTCAACAACAGTGAATGTTTCAACAACAGGGAATGTTTCAACAACAGGGGATGTTTCAACAACAGGGGATGTTTCAACAACAGTGAATGTTTCAACGACAGTGAATGTTTCAACAACAGGGGATGTTTCAACAACAGTGAATGTTTCAACAACAGGGGATGTTTCAACAACAGTGAATGTTTCAACAATAGTGAATGTTTCAACAACAGTGAATGTTTCAACAACAGGGGACGTTTCAACAGCAGTGGATGTTTCAACAACAGTGGATGTTTCAACAACAGGGGATGTTTCAACAACAGTGGATGTTTCAACAACAGTGGATGTTTCAACAACAGTGAATGTTTCAACAACAGTGGATGTTTCAACAACAGTGGATGTTTCAAAAACAGGAGATGTTTCAACAACAGGAGATGTTTTGCTTGAAGTGAGGACGTGACTTGTTGAGCCTCCGGACAACAGTCTTCTACAATCATGAAGAGAACGTTTGAAATCTTCGACCGGAATTTCAACGATGTCGTGTACAGTACAACACATTAGATGAAGATAGTGCTCAAATAACAGTGGGTGCTCTAAGTAATGTAATGTTGGATACTGTTATTTTGTATGTTATTATTGCAGGATCATATCAACCTAGGAAGATAATAGGACACTGGACAATTCTTGTTTGAGCTTGATTTTTGTCTTTCCTTCTGCTCGCCTTGGGCAGCCTTTCTCAAATTAGGTTCCCCTATTCTCATGTCAACACCTACCGTCAGCCTTCAGCGAGAGATGTCTTTAGCAAGTTCATCACAATGAGTTACATTCACATTGAGAGGGCCTCGGTAACTTAGCTGGGAAAACCAACCGACTGAGCTACGGACATTCGGACAACCCGTATTTGATTCCCTCTGGAAGCAGTGTGAATTGTACAGGTGGTTGGAAAAAAAAATACCCCCGCGTTCGACCCAGCCGCTAGCAGAAATGGGTACCAGGGTAGTACTCTGGGAAGGTGAGGAATGCCACATTGCATCGTCAGTTACGATCCCTAAAGCGACACTATCCAGAACATTCCGAACACTTCTGGATAGGCGGCCGAGCACATATGAGTGAAAACTCACATGCTAAGACGCCGGTTGAAGTCTCGTACTTTACGTTTACCTTAATCACATTGAGAATCCACTGCCGCGTTTACCTTAATCACATTGAGAATCCACTGCCACGTTTACCTTAATCACATTGAGAATCCACTGCCACGTTTGCCTACGTCTTTGTAGAGAAGAAGGGGTTTTACTTTACGACTTATGCCGACGGCTGTTTCTTGAGTGATGTATTGAGCAGTATGATTAGAATAATGTTGATTGTTCCTCAATGTCCGTGACATAAATATTTTTTAGACGCAGCCGACATGTTGCTAATCAACTGCATTGCCTGCCTGATCCCCAAATATCTCCAAGACTCCAAAATGATGAATATTTTAAGACCTATCTCCTTTTTTGCGTGCCTCTGTCTGGACTTGTTCGAATCCTTTCTTCAATTAGTCTTTGACGTCATCATCCACTTTTTGAATGTCTACTCCTGAGTGTCGGTGGCTAAGTGATGTGTGTTCTCGCTACAAACCAACAGGTTCAGTGTTTAAATCAAGAAGTAGACAGTTTTAACTTATTAATGCCGACACGATTTCGAGGTTCGCATGGCCTCTACAAATGGGTGTATATATTTAGGGAAGATGATGACGAGCTGACGTGATTTCAGACACATCACAAAAAAATGTTTTATTTTTTCTCTTGAGAAAATATGGTCGTTTACCACAATACACCCTTAATGCTTACCGAGGCATTGTGATCTGTTACTTTTTATTTTTACTGTTTCTAGCACGCCTTTTGCTTTGACTAATTCCTCTTATACTGGATGTTAATTCTGATTGCTTCTGCTGGCATGATATCACGTCCTACTGACATGGGTTGTTTTAACTGTGGGTTTACATTAATAGAAATGATTTTGCGAAGTTTCATTTTAAATTAGTGATCATGCACAACGATTTCATTTCTGTAAATACTTTTTTTTTTATTAATAGCATGCTAAAGCTGTAATGTTATTGACTGGAGAACATTTCAAAAACATTTTACTACAAAAAGTGTTCACATCAATTTAGCTATTTAAATATTGTCGTCAAATTGTGGTGTTTCCACATCGCACATTAGCAACAGTTGAGTTCCAATTCATTCTCCCTTGTCTTGATATTGCACGTTGTCATAGGCTCTCACGTCCATCTCTTGATGGTGCATGTTGTTATAGGTTCTCCCGTCCATCTCTTGATGGTGCATGTTGTTATAGGTTCTCACGTCCATCTCTTGATGGTGCACGTTGTCATAGGTTCTCACGTCCGTCTCTTGATGGTGCATGTTGTCATAGGTTCTCACGTCCGTCTCTTGATGGTGCACGTTGTCATAGGTTCTCACGTCCATCTCTTGATGGTGCACGTTGTCATATGTTCTCACGTCCATCTCTTGATGGTGCACGTTGTCATATGTTCTCACGTCCATCTCTTGATGGTGCACGTTGTCATAGGTTCTCACGTCCGTCTCTTGATGGTGCACGTTATCATAGGTTCTCACGTCCGTCTCTTGATGGTGCACGTTGTCATAGGTTCTCACGTCCGTCTCTTGATGGTGCACGTTGTCATAGCTTCTCACGTCTGTCTCTTGATGGTGCACGTTGTTATAGGTTCTCACGTCCGTCTCTTGATGGTGCACGTTGTTATAGGTTCTCACGTCCGTCTCTTGATGGTGCACGTTGTCATAGGTTCTCACGTCCGTCTCTTGATGGTGCACGTTGTTATAGGTTCCCACGTCCATCTCTTGATGGTGCACGTTATCATAGGTTCTCACGTCCATCTCTTGATGGTGCACGTTGTCATAGGTTCTCACGTCCATCTCTTGATAGTGCACGTTGTCATAGGTTCTCACACCATCTCTTGATAGTGCACGTTGTCATAGGTTCTCACGTCCATCTCTTGACAGTGCACGTTATCATAGGTTCTCATGTCCATCTCTTGATGGTGCACGTTGTCATAGGTTCTCACATCCATCTCTTGATGGTGCACGTTGTCATAGGTTCTCACGTCCGTCTCTTGATGGTGCACGTTATCATAGGTTCTCACGTCCGTCTCTTGATGGTGCACGTTGTCATAGGTTCTCACGTCCGTCTCTTGATGGTGCACGATGTCATAGGTTCTCACGTCCGTCTCTTGATGGTGCACGTTGTTATAGGTTCTCACGTCCGTCTCTTGATGGTGCACGTTGTTATAGGTTCTCACGTCCGTCTCTTGATGGTGCACGTTGTCATAGGTTCTCACGTCCGTCTCTTGATGGTGCACGTTGTTATAGGTTCCCACGTCCATCTCTTGTTGGTGCACGTTATCATAGGTTCTCACGTCCATCTCTTGATGGTGCACGTTATCATAGGTTCTCACGTCCATCTCTTGATAGTGCACGTTGTCATAGGTTCTCACACCATCTCTTGATAGTGCACGTTGTCATAGGTTCTCGTCCATCTCTTGACAGTGCACGTTATCATAGGTTCTCATGTCCATCTCTTGATGGTGCACGTTGTCATAGGTTCTCACATCCATCTCTTGATGGTGCACGTTGTCATAGGTTCTCACATCCATCTCTTGATGGTGCACGTTGTCATAGGTTCTCACATCCATCTCTTGATGGTGCACGTTGTCATAGGTTCTCACATCCATCTCTTGATGGTGCACGTTGTCATAGGTTCTCTCATCCATCTCTTGATGGTGCACGTTGTCATAGGTTCTCACATCCATCTCTTGATGGTGCACGTTGTCATAGGTTCTCACATCCATCTCTTGAAGGTGCACGTTGTCATAGGTTCTCACGTCCATCTCTTGATCTTGAACTAATGAGAAGATTTTTCAACCAACACCGAACTGGCACAATTAGTCGCTGTGTGCTGATGCACGTTTTGAGGAGATGATCGGAGCACCTACGTATCTGGAAGTAGTTATAATGTTGATCCTAATTTAATAAAATATAAGAAGAAAAACTCGAATAATTTCCGCAACACAACAATTTTATTAATAATGGAAATGTACCGAGAAAAAGGCATCCAAATTAATTTTGGTCAGATTAAAAAACAACAAAAATGTCATTTTGAGGTTGCAACAAAGAGCCGTGATAGGTCTTGTTATCTTCTACTCATCCTATGCTCACTGTGATCTTTTTTTCGAATCTGACACTTCTCAAAGATAAACAGTTTAACTTAACATTCTGTCCGAGTTTAGTCCACAGGATATATGTATCATCATTACCCATCTTCACAGTGCTTAGATCATCTTACAGCATCTCCCCAAGGGTGTACCACCACCACCACATGGTAGCGAAAGCACTGACGATGGAGTCGACACAAATACTTGAACTCCTTGGCATCGGCGACGATCCTGCAAAGACCTATCCAAGTTTGGTATCAACGTGAACGTTGAGTTCTGTCTGATTGTAATTTGCTTGATTGTACACTTAATAACATTGTGACCGAGTTATTCAATATTCAAAGGTGATCTCACACGCGCATGCCTGTCTCAGTTCGATTTGCCAAAAGGTGGACGTAACATTCTTATCGTGTTCGGTTTATCAAAATGTTAACATACCATTCTTATGGAGTTCGGATTATTTATCGAAATGTTAACATACCATTCTTATGGAGTTCGGATTATCGAAATGTTAACATAACATTCTTGAGTTCGGTTTATCGAAATGTTAACATACCATTCTTATCGAGTTCGGTTTATCGCAATGTTACAATGCGATCCTTATAAATGTAGCGCTATCAAACAATTAACATAACATGCGTTACTATTTGATTGATCAAAACATGGGTAAAGTGTTCTGGTATGATTGGAATGTTTTCGTAACTAGAAGACATTTTAGTTTTGAAATTATCTTCATCATGTTAAGTTATGTTCAGAAAGATGAATCTAGAATAGCTGACTCCATTCTTCATTGTGAGTAGGAATGACACCTTATAGGTTCACTTTACAATAAATGACATCAAGAACGGACAGTTGATCCATTGGTACATTTGTCTCGTACATGGAATAAGAGAATTATTGGCGATGGGAGACGAAAGATCAATATTTTACTCCCTGCTTGATCTTGATAAGAATGCCTGGGTGGCATTTTGAAGTACGGTTCGGCTTTCTTGACGTGACATCCATTCAGCCAGGAAGAAAAAAAATGAAAGCAGCTGGCAAGATAATCTACATAATAATGCTTCCTCAGAAATCCACCGTCGGATATGGTAAGGTCTTGAGAGATCATTTCCTGAAAACAATTCCAGCCTGACCACTAGACTGTTTAAATTAACACTGACACACCTTTGGTCTCCACTCTCTTATATATTAAGTCTTTCTTTCATCTGGCAAATATTTCGCCTTACTGTCCCTTAAAGCCATTTCTGGTCTGTATAAATCTTCATACAACTTCGGTAAATGATTACCTTTCTATCTTGGCTTTATTACAGTATTACTAATATATATATATGTATGATGGTCCTTAGATAGAAGTTCCAGGAACTGAAATAAAGCTATTCTGTTTTTATTCTAAGAAGTCGATTCCTGCCTATTCTTTGATGTTTTCCTCCTAACTCATTTTTAACTCTTTTTTCCCCCTTCCCTTCAGTTTCTTTGCAGAAAATATCTTTGCCAAGCCAGATGATGAAGATACGTGGCCAAACCTTTCATGTAGGGTTTCATCAGCCAAATGATCACCATGCAATGATGTTATGTACTGCTGCTTTATGAGCACTTTGCAAGAAAGAAAAAACATTTCCACTTAACGCTGTATAGACATCCCATTTGTCTGTGTTCCCTGGTGAACACTTCAAAAGTCAAAATAGTGATTGTGCTTAAATGTCCTTAACCGTCAAGGTACATCATCCAATGTTAATGTCTACCCCCCCCCTACTTTACACCAATATACGGTGGTCTCTGTAATTGTACATTCTTCTGCGATTGTGTGTGATATATTATTTACAGAACAGGTTTAAGAGCTGTGTTTTCAGTGCTATGTTTTCAGTGCTATGTTTTCAGTGCTATATGCATTGCATTAAAATAGTCGCACGTATCGTCTTTCAGTTAAGTGGCAGTTAGAAGTCATGAATGTCGTCAAAATAAACAGAACATCAACATAATTATAGAAGGCAGACAACTAAAATAAGTAGAGGAATTTAAATACGTAGGAAGTCTAATGGCAAACGATAATTCTCAAATAGCAGAGATAGAATCAAGAAGCAACAAAGCTTGTCAAATCATCGGACAGTTATCACCACTATTGTTCAACAAGGAAATAACTGGTGGCAAAACGAGCACTATACAATACAATCTTCATCCCAACGTTGTGCTACCAATGCCAGACCTGGACCCTAGATGCAAGAACAATAAGGAAAATAACCTCTACAGAGATGAAATGTGTTAGACGAATGACAGAAAACAGTCTTAAGTATAAGATCAGAAATGTAGAACTGAGAAAAAAAAAGCTAGGAATAGCCCCCGCCATGGAGTATATAAGGAAACAACAGATAAAATGGTTTGGCCACGTGACATGGCAGAAAGAACAAAACACAACACAACGAGTCTTCAACAAACGTTGTGAGAACACCAGACCCAAGGGTCGACCACGAAAAAGATGGGTCGATGAAATATTAGAAGCACTAGGAAACATAACAGCAGCAGAGGCGAACAGAAGAGCAAAAGACCTCAAATTATATCTCCCCTCGACGCTGAAAGGCAAATAAGGATGGAAAGACGAAGAAGAAGTGGAAGAAGAGTTAAGTGGCATGCAAAGTTTACATTCAAATTATGTTATAATTGCATTCATCGCATTACCAAAATAGTTTCTTCTTTACCGGTGTCATATGTTTTGTTATATTCCGTATTTCCAGGGTAATGAGAGACCTTGATGCCACCAGTAGCAGGGACTCTAATTACAAACCGGAGGAGATTCTATTTAATCAATAATCAACATTTAGCTGACATAAAAGCTGATGAAACAGCGATCATGCCTTCAGAAATTTGAGAGTAAGAGTATTTTCATTACAACTAAGCTAACAAACAATGAATGTTGATCACTGTTCCATTGAAAACATAGGAAAAAGGGTGGGGGGCTGGATGGTCTAGAGGAAAAATAACTACCCGTGGACAGGATGGTGTAGGGTTCAAATCCCATATAAGGCAATGGACATTTTTCAAAATGTAATCCATGGTTTCCTCGTGGCATTACACACTCATGGTTTCCTCGTGGCATTACACTCCCATGGTTTCCTCGTGGCATTACACTCCCGTAGTTTCTTCGTGGCATTACACTCCCGTGGTTTCCTCGTGGCATTACACTCCCGTAGTTTCTTCGTGGCATTACACTCCCATGGTTTCCTCGTGGCATTACACTCCCGTAGTTTCTTCGTGGCATTACACTCCCATGGTTTCCTCGTGGCATTACACTCCCGTAGTTTTTTCGTGGCAATACACTCCCATGGTTTCCTCGTGGCATTATACTCCCGTAGTTTTTTCGTGGCATTACACTCACGTTGTTTCTTCGTGGCATTACACTCCCGTTGTTTCTTCGTGGCATTACACTCACGTTGTTTCTTCGTGGCATTACACTCCCGTTGTTTTCTCGTGGCATTACACTCACGTTGTTTCTTCGTGGCATTACACTCCCGTTGTTTCCTCGTGGCATTACACTCCCGTAGTTTTTTCGTGGCATTACACTCCCGTAGTTTTTTCGTGGCATTACACTCCCGTTGTTTCCTCGTGGCATTACACTCCCGTTGTTTCTTCGTGGCATTACACTCACGTTGTTTCTTCGTGGCATTACACTCCCGTTGTTTTCTCGTGGCATTACACTCACGTTGTTTCTTCGTGGCATTACACTCCCATGGATTCTTCGTGGCATTACACTCCCATGGATTCTTCGTGGCATTACACTCCCGTTGTTTTCTCGTGGCATTACACTCACGTTGTTTCTTCGTGGCATTACACTCACGTTGTTTCCTCGTGGCATTACACTCACGTTGTTTCCTCGTGGCATTACACTCCCATGGTTTCCTCGTGGCATTACACTCCCGTAGTTTTTTCGTGGCAATACACTCCCATGGTTTCCTCGTGGCATTACACTCCCGTAGTTTTTTCGTGGCATTACACTCACGTTGTTTCCTCGTGGCATTACACTCACGTTGTTTCCTCGTGGCATTACACTCACGTTGTTTCCTCGTGGCATTACACTCCCGTAGTTTCTTCGTGGCATTACACTCCCGTGGTTTCCTCGTGGCATTACACTCCCGTAGTTTCTTCGTGGCATTACACTCCCATGGTTTCCTCGTGGCATTACACTCCCATGGTTTCTTCGTGGCATTACACTCCCATGGTTTCCTCGTGGCATTACACTCCCGTAGTTTTTTCGTGGCAATACACTCCCATGGTTTCCTCGTGGCATTACACTCCCGTAGTTTTTTCGTGGCATTACACTCACGTTGTTTCCTCGTGGCATTACACTCACGTTGTTTCCTCGTGGCATTACACTCACGTTGTTTCCTCGTGGCATTACACTCCCGTAGTTTCTTCGTGGCATTACACTCCCGTGGTTTCCTCGTGGCATTACACTCCCGTAGTTTCTTCGTGGCATTACACTCCCATGGTTTCCTCGTGGCATTACACTCCCATGGTTTCTTCGTGGCATTACACTCCCATGGATTCTTCGTGGCATTACACTCCCATGGTTTCTTCGTGGCATTACACTCCCATGGTTTCTTCGTGGCATTACACTCCCATGGTTTCCTAGTGGCATTACACTCCCATGGATTCTTCGTGGCATTACACTCACGTTGTTTCTTCGTGGCATTACACTCCCATGGTTTCTTCGTGGCATTACACTCCCATGGATTCTTCGTGGCATTACACTCCCATGGATTCTTCGTGGCATTACACTCCCATGGTTTCTTCGTGGCATTACACTCACGTTGTTTCTTCGTGGCATTACACTCACGTTGTTTCTTCGTGGCATTACACTCCCATGGTTTCTTCGTGGCATTACACTCCCATGGATTCTTCGTGGCATTACACTCCCATGGATTCTTCGTGGCATTACACTCACGTTGTTTCTTCGTGGCATTACACTCACGTTGTTTCCTCGTGGCATTACACTCACGTTGTTTCCTCGTGGCATTACACTCCCGTTGTTTCTTCGTGGCATTACACTCACGTTGTTTCTTCGTGGCATTACACTCCCGTTGTTTTCTCGTGGCATTACACTCACGTTGTTTCTTCGTGGCATTACACTCCCGTTGTTTTCTCGTGGCATTACACTCACGTTGTTTCTTCGTGGCATTACACTCCCGTTGTTTTCTCGTGGCATTACACTCACGTTGTTTCTTCGTGGCATTACACTCCCGTTGTTTCTTCGTGGCATTACACTCACGTTGTTTCTTCGTGGCATTACACTCCCGTTGTTTTCTCGTGGCATTACACTCCCGTTGTTTCCTCGTGGCATTACACTCACGTTGTTTCTTCGTGGCATTACACTCCCGTTGTTTCCTCGTGGCATTACACTCACGTTGTTTCTTCGTGGCATTACACTCCCGTTGTTTCCTCGTGGCATTACACTCCCGTTGTTTCTTCATGGCATTACACTCCCATGGTTTCTTCGTGGCATTACACTCACGTTGTTTCCTCGTGGCATTACACTCACGTTGTTTCCTCGTGGCATTACACTCCCGTTGTTTCTTCATGGCATTACACTCCCATGGTTTCTTCGTGGCATTACACTCCCGTTGTTTCCTCGTGGCATTACACTCCCGTTGTTTCCTCGTGGCATTACACTCCGTTGTTTCTTCATGGCATTACACTCCCATGGTTTCTTCGTGGCATTACACTCCCGTTGTTTCCTCGTGGCATTACACTCACGTTGTTTCCTCGTGGCATTACACTCCCGTTGTTTCTTCGTGGCATTACACTCACGTTGTTTCTTCATGAAATCCATTTTTGACAACAGAAACAAGAAAAAGAGTTCTTAAATGTTATGTAGAGCCAGTCTTAACATATGGATGTGAATCATTGATAATAGGACAACAGACAAGAAAATCACTGGAGGCTGTAGAAATGTGGTTTTACAGAAGAATATTGAGAATACCATGGATAGCTAGGAAGAGTAATGAAGATGTATTGAAAGAGGTCAAAACAAAAACAGAGAGCTAATTTCCAATATTAGGAAGAAACAATCATCATTTTTTGGCCATGTAATGAGAAGAGAACAACTGGAATATATTGTAGCAACTGGAAAGAATTGAGGGACATAGAGATAGAGGGAAGCAAAGAGAGAAAATACCAGACAGCTTAAGAGAATGGATTGGCAGAAGGGCAACAACAGAAATGATGAAGAACTGTCCAGATCGAAAGTTGTGTAGAGACATGATCACCTACGCCAGTAGGCCCGTAACTTGATGATGATGATGATGTTGTTTCTTCGTGGCATTACATACTCGTGAGTTCTTCGTGACATTACACTCCCATGGTTTCGTCGTGACATTACACTCTCATGGTTTATTCGTGGCATTACAATCATATGGTTTCTTCGTTGCACGTGGCATTACACTCCCATTGTTTCTTCGTGGCATTACATACTCGTGAGTTCTTCGTGACATTACACTCCCGTGGTTTCGTCGTGGCATTACACTCCCGTGGTTTCGTCGTGACATTACACTCTCATGGTTTATTCGTGGCATTACAATCATATGGTTTCTTCGTTGCACGTGGCATTACACTCCCATTGTTTCTTCGTGGCATTACATACTCGTGAGTTCTTCGTGACATTACACTCCCATGGTTTCTTTGGTGCATTACACTCCAGTTGTTTCTTCGTTGCAAGTAGCATTACACTCCCATGGTTTCTTCGGTGCATTACACTCCCGTGGTATCTTCGTGACATTACACTCCCATGGTTTCTTTGGTGCATTACACTCCAGTTGTTTCTTCGTTGCAAGTAGCATTACACTCCCATGGTTTCTTCGTGGCATTACACTCCAGTTGTTTCTTCGTGGCACGTGACATTACACTTCCATGGTTTCTTCGTGGCATTACACTTTCGTAAATTCTTCGTGGCATTACACTCCCATGAACTCTTCGTGGCATTACACTGCAGTGGTTTCTTCGTGGCATGTGGCATTACACTTCCATGGTTACTTCGTGGCACGTGGCATTAAACTCCCACGGTTTCTTCGTGGCATTACACTTTCGTAAATTCTCCGTTGCATTACACTCCCATGGTTTCTTCGTGGCATTACACTCCCATGGTATCTTCGTGGCATTACACTCCCATGGTATCTTCGTGGCATTACACTCCCGTGGTATCTTCGTG
The DNA here is from genome assembly GCA_032433765.1 of Megaustenia siamemsis. Taxonomy (NCBI): domain Eukaryota; kingdom Metazoa; phylum Mollusca; class Gastropoda; order Stylommatophora; family Ariophantidae; genus Megaustenia; species Megaustenia siamemsis. Next base: position 55,731,356 of record JAVIAB010000139.1, on the reverse strand, counting down.
ACATTACACTCCCGTGGTATCTTCGTGGCATTACACTCCCGTGGTATCTTCGTGACATTACACTCCCGTGGTATCTTCGTGGCATTACACTCCCGTGGTATCTTCGTGGCATTACACTCCCGTGGTATCTTCGTGGCATTACACTCCCGTGGTATCTTCGTGGCATTACACTCCCGTGGTATCTTCGTGGCATTACACTCCCGTGGTCTCTTCGTGGCATTACACTCCCGTGGTATCTTCGTGGCATTACACTCCCATGGTATCTTCGTGGCATTACACTCCCGTGGTATCTTCGTGACATTACACTCCCGTGGTATCTTCGTGACATTACACTCCCGTGGTTTCTGGTTACTGAGACGGATAGTTAGCCCCCTTAGATAACGATAAATATCAGGAGGTCATGTATGCACTCGCGCACGTTAAAGAACTTCTGGCAGTTGGAAAATAAAAACCAATAAAAGCAGCTACCAAGGCAAAATTGTAGGAAAAAAGAAGCCTACATTGATGGATCTCAGGCCATACTTTGCTGTTCGCGCAAATGGGTCAGGCTTACTCTTCGGAGTTTGTCAATAATCGGGAATCGAAGCACCTGTGGATTCGTCGATAGTGCTGTGATCGTGATGATAATCCTAACATAGCATATCATCAACATCAGCATACATCATGCTTTCCTTGTACACAATAATGTAACACCTTACAGAATGATCAATATGTAATAATGTCTCTTCTACCAACTCAACAACTATCTAATTGTGTGACTTATACATATATTGTATAAAACCGGTTATCTTTTCTCATCAGTAATCGATGTATGTTATTTCATTAAAATGGTGATGTTTAACAAAAGACTAACTAATATTCATCATTGTTTACATAAATAATATACAATATCAGCCTAGTTAACTTATTCTGATCTAAGCTAAACCCACTATAATATAAATCATGAGTCTTGGGTAATTCGAATACACTTAACGTGTGGCATGATCGCAACCACACAAATATCGTGGCTTTAGGTAACGGATTCTTATCTAAACTAAAACATTAAATTACGAGATTTAGTCGAGGATTAACATTGAAGCTAATGTAAAGAAACAAAAAACATGAGACTAGATAGCAGATTAACATTCAAAGTTACAATCAAGAAAAATGAGACTTGATAGCAGATTAACGTCCACGCTAGAGTCAAGAAACATGAGATTAGATAGCAGATCAGCATACAAGCTACGGTCAAGAAACATGAGATTAGATAGCAGATCAGCATACAAGCTACGGTCAAGAAACATGAGATCAGATAGCAGATCAGCATACAAGCTACGGTTAAGAAACATGAGATTAGATAGCAGATCAGCATACAAGCTACGGTCAAGAAAAATGAGACTTGATAGCAGATCAGCATACAAGCTACGGTCAAGAAAAATGAGACTAGATAGCTGATCAGCATACAAGCTACGGTCAAGAAACATGAGATTAGATAGCAGATCAGCATACAAGCTACAGTCAAGAAACATGAGACTAGATAGCGGATTAACGTCCACGCTAGAGTCAAGAAACAAGAGATTAGATAGCAGATCAGCATACAAGCTACGGTCAAGAAACAAGAGATTAGATAGCAGATCAGCATACAAGCTAAAGTCAAGAAACATGAGACTTGATAGCAGATTACCACGCTAGAGTCAAGAAACATGAGACTTGATAGCAGATCAGCATACAAGCTACGGTCAAGAAACATGAGATTTGATAGCAGATTAACGTCCACGCTAGAGTCAAGAAATATGAGACTTGATAGCAGATCAGCATACAAGCCACGGTCAAGAAACATGAGACTAGATAGCGGATCAGCATACAAGCTACGGTCAAGAAACATGAGATTAGATAGCAGATCAGCATACAAGCTACGGTCAAGAAAAATGAGACTAGATAGCGGATTAACGTCCACACTAGAGTCAAGAAACATGAGACTTGATAGCAGATCAGCATACAAGCTACGGTCAAGAAACATGAGATTAGATAGCAGATCAGCATACAAGCTACGGTCAAGAAACATGAGACTAGATAGCGGATTAACGTCCACACTAGAGTCAAGAAACATGAGACTTGATAGTAGATCAGCATCCAGGTTAAGATCACTAAAACAGAACAATAAATTATAGATTAGTATTGAAGCTAGAGTTGCTAAAACATGAGACTAAAACACAGATTAGCATCTAAACTACAGGCGATGAAAAAGTGTCTAGATTATAGATTAGTTCTACAACCTGTACTCATAAACCCACCAATAACCTGGACTCATAAACCCACCAATAACCTGGACTCATAAACCCACCAACAACCTGTACTCATAAACCCACCAACAACCTGTACTCATAAACCCACCAACAACATGTACTCATAAACTCACCAATAACCTGTACTCATAAACCCACCAATAACCTGGACTCATAAACCCACCAACAACCTGTACTCATAAACCCACCAACAACCTGTACTCATAAACCCACCAACAACCTGGACTCATAAACCCACCAACAACCTGGACTCATAAACCCACCAACAACCTGTACTCATAAACCCACCAACAACATGTACACATAAACCCACCAACAACATGTACTCATAAACCCACCAACAACCTGTACACATAAACCTACCAACAACATTTACTCATAAACCCACCAACAACCTGTACACATAAACCTACCAACAACATTTACTCATAAACCCACCAATAACCTGTACTCATAAACCCACCAACAACATGTACTCATAAAACCACCAATAACCTGTACTCATAAACCCATGAAGAAAAGTGGATGAGACAAACCTCTCAGTTATGTCTATCGCCGATCCAAATCGAAATTGTAAAAAAAAAAAACGGATCAAATCTGCCTGTCACGGACTACAAGAGAGATTTGTACAAACTTTTAAATCATGTTTATGAGAAACAAATTTATAATATTGCCGGTAACCTACTCTATCAGATCTCACAATCTTCAGTATAAAATGAGTGCAATAGGAAATCTTCCCTGATTGCATCTGGAGAGCTCCCTCTGGAGCGAGAATTTTGCAACACCCAATCCACCGACAAGACTCCAAAGGATATTCCCAAAATTCCGCCGGCATTACTTGTAATGGTGGTTGGGAAATTACAGGGCATCTAAAGGGTTTTGGTTAGCGAGCAAGTTCAGCAATAACATAAACGTTTCTTCAATTACTACCAACTCTCACAATCGACGCCGCTGACAAAGAACGTAAATCAAATTCATTTCTATTGTTGACTAAGAGGTTCATATTTTGAAGTTAATAGAAGCAGACCCTGTAACATAAATCAATAAATGAGAAGTGTAAAACATTGAAACTGAAATGTGAAGCATATTGTACATCTCTAACATAATTAGTTCAAGCTTTCTACTCATTGTTTAAGTGTGGAAAGATATACTTACTGTCACCATTTCCGGCAATCATCTCTCGTTACCAGAAACCAGTAACATGCGAAGCAGTAGGTCAACAAATAAACACTTCTTTGGTTCCCGCCAGATCACCTCAAACAGCAATTGTTCTTGTAATACTAATTGTAGCAATATTTGTTCTAATGTTAACATGTCCTTGTGTGTGTTAACAGTTTTATTACTTTCGTGGTTGTTGTTGTTGAAGAAGTATGTTTAATAATTAGTTTGTTTACTAATGATAATATTTATACTAGTTTTGTCATATTAAACTAAATATATGCAGATGTTATAAAAGTAATATTATTTGTAATTATGTTATTGAATATATCGCTGCGATTGTTGAAGTAATGCTAACCGACTTTGGAACAATTGTGATAGTAATACTTTCTCCAGTACTTCCCGTAAAAGTAATACTGCAGGAAAAATGAGATATTAATAGCAGCTGTAATTATAATATATAAACAACGGCAGTCTTGCAGTACTTGTTGCTGTGAAAGTTGTAGTCATTGCAATATTTCAATATTTATTACTGTAACGTAATAGTTGTTGTTCCATGTGTGGCCTATGATGTCTCTCCCTCGATCTTGTGTACTTTACAATAGATCCACTGTTCATTTTCTTGTCCTCAATCTACACCATCCAGCGGTTGATCCATCTGTTTATCTCTATCTAATCTACTTTCCATTATTTTTAGTTTTAGAAGTAAAATCATATGAGCAATAGTGATTGTATTTGTTTGAGTTAATATTCCGTTCCAAACGCTGTAGATATATCAATTTATAATAAAATATTTGTTCAATAAAACCTAACAACAATCTAACACTCATTAATATAAATAGTAAACGAATATTAAGAGATGTATACAAAAAATAAAGATATTAATATATATCACTAGAATATCCGCGTCGAGGAACCGTTACACGGAGAACTTGTGGTTTGTCAATGTCTCGCTACCGTCAGAGAGCCAGTGCACGTGATCAGGTCGCTGCTACTCATTGATAAGACACGAGGCCACAGCTTAACTCTGGCTTCACCCACCCTTTTCTGTCTTCCGCTTACTCGCAGTGTTTTAAACTCGTCAAGCCGGACACATACTTTAGTCACAGTCGCATGCCGTTCAATCAGTCAAAGTAAATAATTACATAGTTCTACAAACCTATAGCATATGTCAAATTATCAACCTAACTATAACGTATGCCAAACTACCTACCTGCATAATGTGTAAATATGTTTGTATTTGCATAAATATATTTTTTTTTCGAAAACCAGACGAACAGACAGAAAGACAGGCAGATAGAGAGATAGATAGATAGATAGATAGATAGATAGATAGATAGACAGACAGACAGACAGACAGACAGACAGACAGACAGACAGACAGACAGACAGACAGACAGACAGACAGACAGACAGACAGACAGGCAGATAGATAGATAGATAGACAGACAGAGAGACAGACAGACAGACAGACAGACAGACAGACAGACAGACAGACAGACAGATAGATAGATAGATAGATAGATAGATAGATAGATAGATAGATAGATAGATAGATAGATAGATAGATAGATAGATAGATAGATAGATAGATAGATAGATAGATAGATAGATAGATAGATAGATAGATAGATAGATAGATAGATAGATAGATAGATAGATAGATAGATAGATAGATAGATAGATAGATAGATAGATTTTCTTCATCCCAACATCTCTTAGGGTCTTTGAAACACTACAGACAGACAACGTCAGTCCCTTCATATATTTATAAGTTATTCGTTGGAACTCTGCAAAGTTGAGACCTGTTCACGCTTTGATACTATCTTTCAATCTAATATTGCAAACATAGCTTTTATTTTCCTCTAAAACTAAAGTTGGAATACTTGGTTACAACTGGCAAAATACAGGAAAGGAGAGACAGCCGGACGACAAAGAGAAAAGATACTAGATAGCTTGGTGTTTTGGCGCGGACACGTCAACAACAAAATTGATAAGATACATTATGGATATAACATTTTGGAAGGACATGATCCCTTACGCCAATCGGTATGACACATGATGATGATGGTGATGATGATTTATTTATATAAATATATATAACCTTATATATATAATTATATATAATATAGTTATAGTTAATATAGTTACTCAATAGTTATTTATATATATAAAGATAACTAATCATCATGTGCCATACCGGTTGGCGTAGGCCATCATGTCTCTCCACAACCTTCTATCTACGGTGCATCGTATCAGTGCTGTTGTTGACTGTTTTCCATGCCATGACACCAAGCTATCCAGTATTTTCTCTCTTTGTCGTCCGCGATCTCTCTTTCCTTTTATTTTGACAATTGTAACCAAGTATTCCAACTTTCCTCTTCTCATGATGTGCCCGAAAAATGTTGATTGCTTCTTTCTGATGTTTTTTTAAGAGCTCCCTTTTTGTGTTGGCCTCTTTGAGAACTTCCACATTGGTCTTTTTAGCTGTCCAGGGAACTTTCAACATTCTTCTGAGAAATCCCATCTCTGTGGCCTCTAATCGTCTTTTCATTTGTGTGTCTATTGTCCATGATTCGCTTCCATAGGTTAGAATTGGTTCTATATAGCACCGATGAACTCTCTTTCTCATTTTTATTGAAATAGATTTGCTGCATAAGATATTTTTCATTTTCTGAAATGTTATTTTGGCCTGAGCTATTCTGCTTTTAATTTCTATGGTGCATCTCCATCTGATGTTATTATTGTGTCTAAGCATTTGAAACGTTGCACTTGTTTCAGATTTGTCTCGTTTATTTTTATGCTGCATGATGGTGATGATTGTTTCTTCGATATAACAGATAACTAATAAGAATTTTAAAAAGTCACAGGAGAGTTATTGTATGCAAAAAATAGAGAAATGCCAATAGGCAATAAAGATATAATCCACAGATAGCAGGAATAATTGCAGTTCTGTTTAAAGATGAAAGGGACAAGAAACAAACTATAAGATTAATGTCAGTACATACAATCTTACAATCTGAAGATAAAGCAATGAAAAAAGAGACTGTAGGCAACATTCACATTGAGATGATATATCCACTTGGATATTTTGACATTGGTGTAAATAAACGTGCAAGGGCATACACACAACAACATGACACCAAGCAGAACAACAATTTGGATTTAGATTTTTTTTAAAAACTACTGTAGGGTAAACAAAAAAAAACAACTTCTGCATGTGATGTTAGTAGAAACGAATCAATATATAAATAAACAAAGCAATATGTACATGTTTCGGTGCTTAGACTGCATCTACTCTCTTAATAGAATACTGTATAAACAACTAATTCAATGCCTGAAAAATGTCATCTGGATGATGCAGATATAAAACTGTCATGTAATTTATACAGGGAACAAACACCATCAACAGGTCGCATGACATTTGCAGAAAGTTACTTTCACTACAGCCCGTCTGAAAGAGGCTCTGTCACTAGCCAGATCTCCCACTTCTTCTGTCGTTATGTTCAAAGGTCTCTGATGTCTTGGAACCACCTTCTTCTTGGTCTGCCCTTGATGCGTCGTGCAGTGATCTAGTCTTCTATTACTTCTCTTCCCAGTTCGCTATGTCTTCTGACATTGATATAGTATTGTAATTTCCGCTGTTGAATGGCGTTTGTATCAACCAGTTCTTGTTACTGTGTAAGTGTTTGAGTGTGTCTTCATTCCTCTGTTTAATTATATAAGGTATGTTTACGGATTTTAGATTTTCTTCCTTGCTGTTTGCTAGATTGTCCGTGATTCACAAGTTTGTATTACTATCGGGAAGATACCCTCAATAATGTTGATTGTGCTGCCTTGCAGGTATTGTGCCACATGGTCTTCATGGGGTTTAATATTTGTGTTGATATTGCTATTCTACTTTTGATATCTTTATGGCAGTCTCCATTGTTAGTAACAAACAGCTATGATAAACATAACAATTATAATTCTGCACCTTTCTATAACGAGGTGTTAGTCTGCATTCTATATCCATATGTACACAGAGCATAACTTTCGAAGACAAAATGCTATTTCTGAACATTAAAAGATACATAATTTAAAAAATAAGATATGCCCATGATACCGCATTATTAGTAGAAAACGCAGAGAAATTACAACTAACTGATAAAATAAACAAGACAGATATAATATTTGATTTAGTTATAATTTTAAAAACACTAAAACTATGATTATAAACATAAATAATACACAAAACCTACATTTGGATTTCCATATAGATGGAAAGAGCCTAGAAAAGGTGCAAGCATATGTCTATCTTTGACATGTTATAAGAAATTATGAAAATCAGAAATAAACAAAATAATTGGCAAAATAAATGACAAATTCAAAACTTATACATAGCCTTCATTGACCAGGAAAAAGCATTCGACAGAGTGAACAGAGAACAACTGTGGGAGATACTAACAACATACGGAGTATGTCAACATCTAACCAACATTATTAAAAGTCTCTACGTCAACAGCAGCTGCAGGGTAAGAACAGCAACAGGCTACACAGACCACTTCGAAGTTAGATCAGGTGTAAGACAGGGGTGCGTACTATCCACCCTACTGTTTATTACATACATGGACCATATATGCAAGCTAGCCAACCCATCAGAGACAGAGGGGATCAACGAGCTTCTATCTGCAGACGACCAGGCACTAATACATGAAACAATAGAAGACCTACAAGAACACTTAAACAAACTCAACATCTTAGGAACAAAATACAACATGAAAATCAACATCAACAAAACAGAAGTCATGAATGTCGCTAAAAATAAACAGAACATCAACATAACTATAGAAGGCAGACAACTAAAACAAGTAGAGGAATTCAAATACCTAGGAAGTCTAATGACAAACGATAATTCCCAAACAGCAGAGATAGAATCAAGATGCAACAAAGCTTGTCAAATCATCGGACAGTTATCACCACTATTGTCCAACAAGGAAATAACTCTGGAGGCAAAACGAGCACTATACAATACACTCTTCATCCCAACCTTGTGCTACCAATGCCAGACCTGGACCCTAGATGCAAGAACAATAAGAAAAATAACCTCTACAGAGATGAAATGTGTTAGACGAATGACAGGAAACAGTCTGAGAGATAAGATCAGAAATGAAGAACTGAGAAAAACGCTAGGAATAGCCCCCGCCATAGAATATATAAGGAAACAACAGATAAAATGGTTCGGCCACGTGACAAGGCAGAAAGAACAAAACACAACACAACGAGCCTTCAACAAACGTTGTGAGAACACCAGACCCAAGGGTCGACCACGAAAAAGATGGATCGATGGAATATTAGAAGCACTAGGAAACATTACAGCAGCAGAGGCGAACAGAAGAGCAAAAGGCCGCAAATTATATCTCCCCTCGACGTTGAAAGGCAGATGAGGAAGGAAAGAAGAGGGAAGAAGAACAATGACAATTTGCAATTTTAACGACATGATAAATATATTCTCATATCTACTCAAAATGTGTGTATAGTACAAAGACATGTATAATGTAAATATTAACTGTAGAGGGTGGTGACTACGGTTATCAGCAAGATGCTGAACCGTCGCAGCGCTGGCATCTTACTGTCAGCACATTTCTCACCCGCTAGACATGGATAAACGGCACACAATCACCAGACCTAAATGCGACTTTTGTCCTTTGAGAATACGTGAACTATGTATAGCTCTCCGACGTTTGGTCTTTCTATCCGTCTTCCAATCATTGCGTCCATCTCTTCCTCCGTCTGTCTATCTGTCCATCTATAACATTTTTTAACCCATCATTCAATTAATCATTCATCCATCACCTCTACTATTCTCCCACACGCCCGTCAGTCATTCCATCTATTTTTCTGCCTATGAAATAATACCTCTAACCAACCCATCTTCCTACCTTCCGTCCTAAATCATAGATAATCATAGGTGGTGAGATAGATAGTCATTTATTTTATCTATCTATCTATCTATCTATCTATCTATCTATCTATCTATCTATCTATCTATCTATCTATCTATCTATCTATCTATCTATCTATCTATCTATCTATCTATCTATCTATCTATCTATCTATCTATCTATCTATCTATATATCTATCTATCTATCTACCTATCTATCTATCTATCTATCTGTCTATCTGTCTATCTTTCTATCTGTCTGTCTGTCTGTCAGTCTGTCTGTCTATCTGTCTGTCTGTCTGTCTGTCTGTCTGTCTGTCTGTCTATCTGTTTGTCTGTCTGTCTGTCTGTCTGTCTAACTATCTCTGTCTGTCTGTGTATATATCTGTCCGCCCGTCTTGTCTTTGCTGCCTACCTATACCTACTATCTGGATGTCTGTCTATCTATATTTATCTAACGATTGTAACCCCGTTTACTACTTGACTGTCAGTTTTTCTATCTACTTAACTGTCAGTCTGTTTCTCTAATCATCTTCCATAACTCTATTTAAATGCCTATGGTCAATGACTTAATATTAAACAGGTAAATGAATTTAAATATCTGGGAACATTGTTAACCTTATATGGTAGATGCACAACAGAGGTGAGATGCAGAATGGTTCAGGCAAAAGCAGCTTTTCAATAAGATAAGGAAGACACTACGCAATCCATTTTTGACAATAGAAACAAGAAAAAGAGTTTGACTGTTATGTAGAGATTTTATATATGTTATCTTAACATATGGATGTGAATAATGAACAATAGGACAACAGACAAGAAAATTGATGGAGGCTGTAGAAATGTGGAAGAAATACCATGGAGAGCTAAGAAGAGTAATGAAAACATTCTGAAAGAGGCCAAAGCAAAAAGAGAGCTAATTTCCATTATTAGGAAGAAACAATCATCATCTTTTGGTCATGTAATGAAAAGAGAACAGCTGAAATATATTGTAACAACTGGAAAAATTGAGGGACGAAGAGATAGAGGGAAGCAAAGAGAAAAGATACCAGACAGCTTAAGAAAAGGGCTTGACAGAAGGTCAACAACGGAAATGATAAATAACTGTTGAGATCGAAAGTTGTGGAGAGACATGATTACCTACGCCAGCAGGCACGGTACTTGATGATGATGGTCAATCAATGCGTCCGTCCATCTCTCCGTCCGTACATTTAATCATGGACGTATACAGGAGGGAAGATGAATCGTACCCTATGAGTAGATAAATTAATAAAATAGCAGACATCAAGAAGATCTTCATGCATTAATGGACACGATAACTCCTATATCTTTTCCCACCCCCAATGTTAACATTGTTACTGGAAGGTAACATTGGGGGGGGGGGATATATTAAATTAAGTAGAGACAACGTTCCGCTCATTCCAATTATTGCCAAACAGCATGGATTTCAATGTGTCACTTCTACAGGAGACGTATGAGAACAGATGGAACTTTAGCACTTATTGCTGCTACACAAATCTGGTACAGGACAATCGCCATGGTGAACCTATTATAATTAGGGACACAATTCAACACACAATCTTAGATTTGGAAGCGTGAGATGTGCACAGCAAGGAGTTGCAACGGCTTCAAATAACTGTGAATGAGAACAAGTAGAACATCGGCAACGTGTATGCTTGACGAGCCTCACTTAAGACGGTCGAGGACTGGAGCTTTTTGCTCGCTCTAGAGCAACTGCCAGGTGACAATTTACTGTTGTATGGTGATTTCAATGCACAGAGTGTGCACTGGGGCAACCCCAATGATAACGGACCAAGGTGGAGCCATAGATTCTGTGCTTACATATACAGACCTGACCATGGTGAACTGTGAGCTGATGACATTACTCGCCAACTGGTCAATGGATTCAGACTCAAACATTGACCTTGCCTTAGTTTCGACCCATGCTGAATTGGACATCTGCTGGGATTGCTTAAACTACAGTGGCAGTAACCACCTGCCCTGTGCTGTTGGCATCCATAAGGGAGCGCTGATAAAACCCAGGATAGCACATCTTTTCAGGTATAAACGATCGGAGTCATCTGTGTTGGGGCAACTACGTCAATGAGCATGGGGGCCAAGGGAACGACGAGTCCTAGCATTTAGACAATCGAGGTAGACACAGGAGATAGCGTTTGCCTGGATCGAGAAGAGACATGTGCTGAAGCTATAGCAATCATATTGAAAATTGAACCTTTGTGACCTTCGTCGAATGACTGATCTTGAGTGGGACATGACAAAGGCCATCAAGTATTTTCCAACAACTGACAGTAGAGGCTAAAGGAGAGCGATGGATTCGGTTCATGAAGGAGGTTGCAGTAGACAAAGGACGCTATAAATGTTGGTCTCGCTATGCTCGCATGAAGGAAATAACATGACCTAGAACTAACAATGTCATCAAGGACAATAAGGGCAACTCACAGATGAGCAAAACGGCAAGGCCTTGTTGGAGAGGTACATTTCACAAACAGATCATGGTAACATTGAATCCCATTAGATGGTTAGAAACACACTGTAGCACCAACGGGACATGTATTCCCAGAAGACCCAATCAGTGTTGTTGATGTGGTTTACACGATCAAGAAGTGCAGCGCCCCAGGGCTGGATACTATAAGATACATTCTTTACAGGAGGCCGATCTTAACATTGTAGAGAGAATTATTGCAGACTTCAATTAGAGCATCAGGACCGCGACGTACCAGAAGAATGGTTACATAGCTATCTGGTTCCGCTCCCTAAGCCGAGCAAAGGTAAGTCCACACTGAGCGGTTACCGCATCATTACTGCGCAGAATGTCTATGGAAACGTTCTCGAAAATGTCATCTACAGAAAGCTAGCGGCGCGTCTTGAGATCAAAGGATTGTTGTCAAATACACTAGTTGGCTATAGGCTGGGCCGCGACAATGGTGCTCCCATCCTTGCTATAACGTCTACGAATAATTTCAAAAGAAAGAGGAGTCGGCAATGGTAGCCCTTGATCTTTAAAATGAATACAATCGAATGGACTACGGCACACTCGTACACCTACTTAGTGAGACAGGCTTTGACTACGGCACACTCGTACACCTACTTAGTGAGACATGCTTTGACTATGACACACTCGACCACCTACTTAGTGAGACAGGTTTTGACTATGGCACACTTGTACACCTACTTAGTGAGACAGGCTTTGACAACGGCACACTCGTACACCCACTTAGTGAGACAGGCTTTGACAACGGCACACTTGTACACCTACTTAGTGAGACAGGCTTTGACAACGGCACACTTGTACACCTACTTAGTGAGACAGGCTTTGACAACGGCACACTTGTACACCTACTTAGTGAGACAGGCTTTGACAACGGCACACTTGTACACCTACTTAGTGAGACAGGCTTTGACTACGGCACACTTGTACACCTACTTAGTGAGACAGGCTTTGACAACGGCACACTTGTACACCTACTTAGTGAGACAGGCTTTGACAACGGCACACTTGTACACCTACTTAGTGAGACAGGCTTTGACTACGGCACACTTGTACACCTACTTAGTGAGACAGGCTTTGACAACGGCACACTCGTACACCTACTTAGTGAGACAGGCTTTGACTATGGCACACTCGTACACCTACTTAGTGAGACAGGCTTTGACTATGGCATACTCGTACACCTACTTAGTGAGACAGTCTTTGACTACGGCACACTCGTACACCTACTTAGTGAGACAGGCTTTGACAACGGCACACTCGTACACCTACTTAGTGAGACAGGCTTTGACTACGGCACACTTGTACACCTACTTAGTGAGACAGGCTTTGACCCACGGCTCGTGCGCTGGGTGGCATCGGTGCTGGTGAGAATGAAAGTGGCGCTACGTTTCGGTACCCGGACATCTGAGCCGAGATATATGTCGCCGGGGTTACCTCAGGGGTCGCCGTTATTATCTTCTTTGTTCATTAGGAACTGCTAGGGCTGCGTGGCTGAATTGTGTCATACCGGGTCGCACTCTTACCTTTGCAGATAACATAATGACATATGTACACGGCACGCCGATATACAAGGCAATGAAATAGCCGATAAGCTCGCTGGCAGCTCTGGCACCGAGTGTGGGCTTACTCTGAACAAAGAGGACATTGTCAAGTTTGATTTTCATTCCTTAAATAAGAGGAGGAGAATGGGTGGGGCAATAATATGCATATTGAGAGACTGAGGAGTCTAAAGGTGGAAAAGCGATCTGGTCGGTCTGGGGTGATTAGTGGGGAAAGCAGATATATGAGGGGAGGTCAAAAAGTAATGCACACCAATTTTTTTCTCGGCTAATAATAAAGATAGGAATATGAAATTTTGCACACTTGGAATATGACATGTTCCAATTATGTGTCCCAAATTGCACAGCATTTTGATAAATATTACGCAATCTATGAACCGTTAAAATGGAGCTTGTCAACAATGTCCGTTACAAACAGCGAATTGTCATAGAATTTCTGGTTGCGGAAAAAGAAACTGTGGCAAACATTCATAAACGACTGTGTGCAGTGTACAAATGTTCTGCAGTCGATAGGAGCACAGTTAGTCGCTGGGTTCAGAGAATTAAAGCTGCAGAAAGTGTACGAGTGGAGCTGCATGATTTACCGCGTTCTGGACGTGTTGCCTCGGCTACCAGCACAGACATGTTAAACCGGGCTGATGCCATTATTGGTAAGGATAGGCGTATCACTAGTCAGCAATTGGCATTGCAGCTTACAGTCAGCAAGGGAAGTGCAATTTTTAAAACTCTCGGATATTCAAAGATTTGCGCTCGATGGGTTCCTCGGTGCCTAACAAATGATCACAGAGTTCAAAGGAAAGCATTCTGTTCTGAATTGTTGGAGCGTTTCGGTGTTGAAGGTGAAATGTTTTTGTCAAAAATTGTTACCGGTGACGAAACGTGGGCACATCATTATGAGCCTGAAACAAAAATGCAGTCAATGGAATGGCATCATCCGCAGTCACCAAAAAGAAAAAAAATTCAAAACATCTCCATCAGCCGGAAAGGTGATGATCACTGTCTTCTGGGACATTGATGGTGTGATTCTTGTTGATGTAATGACAAGAGGTGAGACAATCAACTCGACAGCTTACATCAATACTCAAAAATCGGTTCCACAGAGTTCGGCCTAATAAGCCATCTGCAGATTTGTTGCTTCAACATGACAATGCACGCCCTCACACAAGTCTGGTAACACGGGAAGCAATCAACAAATTTGGTTGGACTGTACTGCCCCATCCTCCTTACAGCCCTGATCTGGCTCCCTCAGATTTCCATCTGTTTGGACCACTCAAAAAATTCCTGCGTGGGACACACTTTGACAATGATGAGGATGTGATCCGTGCAGTTAAAAAATGGCTACGCGAGCAGGACAAAACTTGGTACAAACGAGGCATTCATGACCTAGTTTCGCGTTGGCAGAAGGCAATACGCTTGGACGAAGATTATGTTGAAAAATAGGTAGTGTAAAGGGGATGTTCAGCTACAATCTGTGAAAATTTCACACATTTTGCCCGAATAGTTTCCGAGAAAAAAATTGGTGTGCATTACTTTTTGACCTCCCTACGTATTTATAATCAACACCTTACACGAACAATCAGTTTGTATACGGAGAAATGTTGGGACATGTGGTGCAGCGAATATGGGGATGCCTCGACTGCTGTGAAACTGATTCCATGAAAATAGTTCCAGTCATGTGATCAAGCGATCTTGAATCTGTCGTGTACGCTGACGGACGGGTAGGAAGAACATCGTGACACGAGGTAAGGTGGTCGCCTGGTCGATAACCTTATGTGCGTTTGTGTTTTCATTGTTCCCATAGACTTGCGCTATAGCCAAAGTTTTTGATAGGCTGGATATTCTGTACACACAGACGTTCTCCTTCTCGTTTGGTGGATGCCGGCCAGAGCTGTTGAGCCCACTCTGTCCATGGTTTCTGTTTGCGCGTTGCCCCATAGTCTTGCCTTATCTCGATGGCACTCGATAGGTAGCAGTGGTTTGTTTGAGAGATATTCTTCCCCGTGGCTAGAACTTTGAGTGCGGCTCTTACTAGTACTGCATGTCCCGTCATTGGACTTACAGGGCGTTGTTAACGAATGCAACTGTTGGAAATCGTTGCACCCACCTCGTTTTGGTAGGGGAATCCTTCCATCGAGTCTCGTTACCATGATGAAGTTGACAGTTCTTTCCAGGTCGTGGCGGTTGCTCCATAGTTTCTGCCTCAGACCAAAATTGGCACATTGGATCCCTGTTGCCTGGACACAGATGGAGCATATGCTTTTTGTCCTGGATACCAGTCCACAGGGGATTCATTTCTCTGCGAGATCTTGAGACTATAAAGATGACTTAATAGTGGACAGTGGCCGGTTCTCAGACGAAAGCTGATTGTCTGT
This sequence comes from Megaustenia siamemsis, assembly GCA_032433765.1. Taxonomy (NCBI): domain Eukaryota; kingdom Metazoa; phylum Mollusca; class Gastropoda; order Stylommatophora; family Ariophantidae; genus Megaustenia; species Megaustenia siamemsis. The sequence continues at coordinate 55,715,549 of JAVIAB010000139.1, read as the reverse complement.
TGTTATCTCTGTAATGTTATGGGGGCCTCGGTAGCCTAGTTGGGAAAACTACCCGACTGGTCTACCGACGTTCGCACAACCCGTGTTCGATTCCCGCTGGCAACTGGGTGGAAAAAAAACCTCCACTGTCGACCCAACTGATGGCAGAAATGGGTACCAGGGTATTACTCTGGGAATGTGAGGAATGCCGCCTCGCATCGTGAGTTTCGATGCTTGAAGCGATACTATCCAAAAGTCTTCGAACACTTCTGGATAGGCGACCGAGAACATACAGGTGGAAACTCGCGTGCTAAGACGCCGATTCAAGTCTCGTACCTTACCTTACCTTTATCTCTGTAATTGGTGTATAGAGGTAATTGTAATTGTTAATTCATAGCCTTCTTTCTCCATTCGGAGTGGTATTTGTTGCGTATAACGTTTCTGGCCTCTCAAAACTGTTCCATTTTGCTGCCTGTTTTTTTTATTGTGCAACTGCTCCCTCATTACCGCCAATTCCACCGTGGACCGGAAACCACTCGATTACAGTTGTAGTTTTCTTGCACAGTTTTGTTTGTTCTTTTCTTATGTTGCCGAGTGTCGACTAGCTTATAACGTTTCATTAGGTGATTTGCTGTCTGTGGAAAATTCGATCCTTCCAGGTCGTTTCTTTTCTGACTTGGTGAAGTTTTCTGTAGCTCGGATCAACGCGGTTGATTCTGCTCTGATGAAATATGACAAGTTGGCAAAGTTGTTCCCATCAGGATGTCCTGTGTGGTGTCCAGAAACGTGTCGCCCCTCCCCCCACCCCATCCAGCAACAAGTGATGATCCATGTAGTGAGTGTTCTGAAACCGTTTATTTTATTTCCTTATTCTGTTCATTTAATGGCCAGTTATCTCCTTGACAAAACATATAAATCTCTCTCTGACATTTTGTTGTTGCAAACTTACACAGAATTACGACCGTTGAATTGGTCAAGAAAGACATGCTGAAAACATACTTGTAGCGGAGCACAGTGCAGGGTTATGGGTGCCCGATGCACATTCGATAGTTAGGTTATTATTTATGCTCAAATTATCGGGTTTTTTTTTAAAGTTTGTTTGCCGCTATTTGTGGCGCTGTCTTCAAACAATTGCCGTAGCTGATTACATGATATCAGAAGTTGTATTAAACTTGCCTACACTTGGCGCATTATTTGAGAGGTATATTGACAATGTGTATATTGACAAGCTAGCAAGAAAAATTAATCCATGCGCATCATATTGAGATGCACATGCAACACCTCAAACGTGAAGATCACTTCTTCATTGTTCAGCTATGGAAAACATGCACATTATTACGTTGGTGCTGAAGGTTACCCGCTGATCTGGAACATTTACTTACATGATAAACGAGCTGAAGGTTACCCGCTGATCTGGAACATTTACTTACATGATAAACGAGCTGAAGGTAAGCATATATCTGAAATCATGGACAGCTCGAGCTGGGGATATTGTAAAATTGGCAAAGACAGTGTAACATTAAACCTGGGGAAGACGGGTCTGTGTGTCAAGGTTTCAAGGATAGATCGTTGCCACACTCGACAGATAATGTAGAGAACGGAAGCTCAGTGTGGTTAATACTCACGTATATATCCCCTTGTGAGAAAATAAAAAATACGGACGTTCTCATACACACCGACGGTTAAGTATGGGGCTATCAACGGATTGTTGAGCGTTTGCTGCACTCTCCAGTGGAAGAACAACTCAGAAAGATAGTAATGGTTAAGAAATGAATACCAGTTGTATTGCGGTGGGAATAATGACCCTGACATGGACGTTTACTGGTTGGAGTTATACCGTTGTATGGCGGTGGGGATCATGACCCTGACATGGGCATTTACTGGTTGGAGTTATACAGTTGTATGACGGTGGGGATCATAACCCTGACATGGGCGTTTACTGGCTAGAGTTATACAGTTGTATGACGGTGGGGATCATAACCCTGACATGGGCGTTTACTGGTTAGAGTTATACAGTTGTATGACGGTGGGGATCATGACCCTGACATGGGCGTTTACTTTTTGGAGTTATACAGTTGTATGACGGTGGGGATCATAACCTTACATGGGCGTTTACTGGTTAGAGTTATACAGTTGTTTGGCGGTGGTGATCATAGCCCTGACATGGGCGTTTACTGGTTGGAGTTATACAGTTCTTTGGCGGTGGGGATCATGACCCTGAGAAGGGCGCTTTCTGGCTGGAGTTATACAGTTGTATGGCGGTGGGGATCATAACCTTGACAAGGGCGTTTACTGGTTAGAGTTATACAGTTGTATGGCGGTGGGGATCATAACCCGGACAAGGGCGTTTACTAGTTGGAGTTATACAGTTATATGGCGGAGGGGATCATAACCCTGACAAGGGCGTTTACTGGTTGGAGTTATACAGTTGTTTGGCGGTGGGGACCATAACCCGGACAAGGGCGTTTACTAGTTGGAGTTATACAGTTGTATGGCGGAGGGGATCATAACCCTGACAAGGGCGTTTACTGGTTGGAGTTATACAGTTGTATGGCGATGGGGATCATGACCCTGACAAGGGCGTTTACTGGTTGGAGTTATACAGTTGTATGGCGATGGGGATCATGACCCTGACATGGGCTTTTACTGGTTGGAGTTATACAGTTGTATGGCGATGGGTTTCATGACCCTGACAAGAGCGTTTAATGGTTGGAGTCATACAGTTGTATGGCGATGGGGATCATTAACCTTACAAGGGCGTTTTCTACAAGAAAACAGAACAGAAAATTGACGCCTTTGAAATGTGGATTTACAGAAAATTGACGCCTTTGAAATGTGGATTTATAGAAGAATAGGTAGAATTGGATGGAAAGAAATTAAAACAAACGATAAAGTCTTAAAATAGCTACAAATGAAAAGAGAAGTACTAAATACAATTCAATCAAGACAAGATGATTTTAGGGCCATGTAAAAAGAAACCACAACCGCCTACTAGTATTAATCTTGGAAAGGAAAATATAAGGTAAAAGAGGCAGAGACAGACCAAGACTAAAATGAACTAGTAACATCATAAGGTGGACAAGTCAGCCTATGACAAATCTGCACCACCAAAGCAAGAGACAGAGCGGAATGGCGCTTGAATCCTTAGTAGCCAACCTTCGATACGGAGACGAGACTCAATGAATGAATGGCTTCAGCGGTGATTATTACAAAGATGAATATTTATTGAAATGCTATAATTTCCTTGTTTTCACGACGAGTTGCACTGTACGTTTTGTGCAATTTGTAATCTAACACTGAAATAGCGAAACTCTGACCTGACCTAAACAAAATATGGCGACTGCACTGGACTCTTATTTTCATCCTAGAAAAGCTCCCGGCACAGTCTAGAAAAATCGCTAAAATCAACCTTTATCTTGTTATTGAATCTTGCGTTGACGTCTTCCATTTAATTGACCTTCTTGCAAACACCGGTCATCTGTAGTCAAAGCTGTCCCTCCTATAGAACTAGTCTTGCTCGGCTAATGAGTCTATCCTTCACTTTTTTGCAAAGGATGTTCCTTCCGAATATCCGTCCGAACTATCATGCTCCTTCTGTATGAATTTTTGACTAAATTTGTTCAACCTTAAAAGCATGACCGCGTGGCTACCTGGCCGTCATGGTGAGGAGAGAAGGTAATGGAGCTACTCTTACCTGCCTCGCATGTTGTAAGAGGCGACTGAGGAGATTTTGCAATGATCGGTGCAGTTAGCAGGATGTACATGGAGCGATCTTATCAACTGAATTTACTGATGCATTTTAGGACAGGCAGTGACAAGTGATAGTGCGGGAATGGGGAATTCCTGACTGCAATGAAACTGGTTCTATAGATAGAATAGAATAGTAGCATACTTTAGTTAGTTCATTTTTGGTAATTATGCAACTAAGGGTTTGCTTACGCTTTAGTGGTATTCTGCAATTAAGCTATCTGTAATTGGGTACACCACTTGTATAATGGTAAGACAGCTAACATGACCAATACATTCCAAAATGATGCTGTCGTGATTTAAAAAAAAACAATACAATAATAATGGAGACGAACTTATATCTGATTAACCTTTACCATTATAATACCCGCTCACATTTCAAGCTTGGAAATATTATAGTATTTATAAAAACAGTGCAATCTCTCCTTTCTTTCCCTCCGTCTTGCTCTACAGAGAGTCTTCTTATTGAGTAAAAATAGCTGGTACTGAGCGGAAACATAGTTTTTGCAATTCATTACAAATCTGTTTCTCCCTCCCACACCATCTTCTTTGCCACATTGATATAAGTGCGGGTATGTGATATTTTTCTTCTTCACGCGACCAACTGTTCGGACCAAACGAGTTTATCTCGCTGGCTTGAACAGTACACCCTAGTTCCTTTGTTGGAACAGCCGGAAGCAGACAAGTCATACAAAAAAGAACTTCCGCTTCTCCGAGTATTGTGTATGACTGTTTCCTCATTAAAAACATGTAACCGTCTATTGTTACTTTCATATTTTTGTCTTCATTTTAACTGCACACAGGAACATTTCTGAATGGAATTGTCAGTATCTGTCAAACTGTTCTAGATTAGGGAGGGTTAAACAGAGAATGAACCACAAGAAATGATAGACCTAATAGTCAATGAAAGCAACAAGAGAGTTCTCAGTCTAAACAGTAAGAAGGCAGAAGTAACTGCCATATCGAAGACACAATCATCACTATCATGCAACACAAATATAAGCGGGACAAATCTGAAACAAGTGCAGAACGTTTTTTTACTTTTTCACGATCATAACATGGGACTGAAGATGCAACACAGAAATAAAAAGCAAAAACAGCAGAGGGCAAAGTAGCATTTCGTAAGGTTTAAAAAAAACATGTGCAACAAAGTCTATGTCAATAGAAATGAGAAAGAGACTAAATCTATGTTATATAATGTTAATTCTGACCTATTGAAGCGAATCATGGAGAGTAGACAAATATATATATAAAGAAAGATCATTAGAGACCACAGGGAGATGAGATGGACAAGTAGATGCTGTATCAGTATCAATCAGACAAATGAAGTACTACACTTTTCACTCTCTCCCCAAAACAAAAAGCAGGAGCCATCTACATAAACAATGAGCCTGTGAAAGAAGACATACAAGCTACGTTCTCGGAGTTACATTTGACAACAAACTATCTTGGAAGCAGCAGATAAATAAGGCAACCCAAAAAGCAAGGAGGAAATTGGCTATTCTAAGAAAGATGTGTGGAGCCACGTGGGGTGTGGGTAGTAATATGCTGGATAAAGTACAAAACCAGGCACTTAGGGTCATCACAGGAGCAATGAAATCAACACCAATATTGGAGATGGAGAAATTGTGGAGGATACCAGCACTGAGAGAACGGAGAGACACAAAGGTGCTGGTACAGGCAGAACAATTTTCATGCATGCCGAGCTATCCAATGAAGAACCGATTCCAAAATCTTGCATTGGGACGACTTAAGAGAAGCAGTTTTATCCACCAAGCGAAGCGAATTTTGTAGACAAACACCAGACATGCCAAGAGCTGTTAACCCCCTACTGCCCATACCAGAGCAGACTCCCTGGACACATGAATCAGGATTATCAATACAAATACGAACAGAAGTGAAAGGAATAGTTGACAAAGAGGAACAGAATAGTTTACAGCGAAAAACAATAACTCTCAATTTCTTGAATGAAGAATACCCACAAGACCTATGGATTCTGTTCACCGTTGGATGAGCACAGAATGCAGTAAAGAAAGGGGAAGCAGGTGCATACATAGAGCACCCAAATAACACTAGGGATATGAATAAAATAGCAACATGGAAATTCCTCCAAAATGGAATCACTTCCTGTCACAATTTCGCTTCTTCGACGTTTTGAAATTGTGAAATAAAATTCCGTGAAGTTCAAATTTAGAGGAAGTTACGCACGCGCTGAGGAAAAGATAACTATCTCCTTTCGTAAGAGAACAATTTCTGCTGGAATAATCAGAGCACAGCGAAAAGAAAATATAAATGCATACTGGGGTGATTATTTTTTTAATTGCTAGTTTAATAGTCATGGAATGTTCAATAGTCATGGAGTGTTCAATAGTCATGGAGTGTTCAATAGTCATGGAGTGTTCAATAGTCATGATTGTTGACTTAAAACCAAACTAACAATGAAAATTGGAAAATTCGGCGAATTCCGGGGACAATCCTGGGACACAATTTTTCCGCGGACAGGAAACTAAATCCGAGGACTTTCTCGGAATCAGGCACATCTGGTTCAGTGTTTTCACACGTGAATACACAGAAAGTACAAAATACGACACAACGAGCTTCAGCAAACGCAATGAGAGCACCAGAACCAAAGATCGACCACGAGAAAAATGAATTATTATAAAGTTATTAACACCAAGAAATAAAACAGCAAGTGAGTTAAATATAAACAGAACGAAAGTATTTAACCACTATTGCTCCTCGACGCTGAAAGACAAACGAGGAAAGAAAGAAGAAGAAGGAGAAAGTCTTTAATTATCTGGAATGAACAATAGTTATCTAATATATCATTCACTGGAGCTGGGAAAAAGGAAACATAGAAGACGATGGAATCAAGGCACCAAAAGTTCCCTAACTAGGCAGACATAACATCCAGAAACATTGAGTTCTTCTGAGCAGACCGCTTGATGGTATATACATACACCTACGTTTGTGTGCCCATGTTTAGGTGTGTATGTACCTCGTATTAAAAATATATCTAAACACACACACACACACACAAGTACTTGAGACAGACACATTCTTGCTTCGTTTCGCCACATTCTCTGTTCTCTGTTTTGACATAAAAATCGAAGCGGAAGAATAGGCAGAAAGGGCGAAGGCGTACACCCAAGCAAAGGTTTTTGGTCAGGCATTGGCGGATCGTGTTTGTGGGGATTCTATCAGACAATGCTCTATTTTGTTGGCTACAAATTTTGTAGGTTTCTTTGTCCGCATGACAAAATGTGCTCTATTTGGATCTGTTTATCTCCCAAAGGATAGTGGGAATTTCTTCAAAGGTAGTTCTTCAAGCTTAGAGTGAAGCCATACAATGATTTCATGTCTATTAAAGGGCCATAAACGTGTGTGAGTGAAATTTCATGATTTTATGTGGGCCCTGGAGAGTATTCAATGAAAAAGTGAAGACATTTCGTAATTCATCACTGACATTTGTTGCTATGGACAGGAACTGAACTCCAACACTACATGCATAGAACACAAACTAACTAGTCTTGCCAGAGGGGTAGGGATCTATGCCGGATCTGGTAATTGTTACATTCGATGTCTTAGGCCGACAGACTCTTATCTGTAAACACTACCGTAGACCTTTTGTCTTAATTATTGCACAGTCTTTACCCTTGTTTCAAAAAGAACACTAGATGAACTAATCTTAATTACTAATCATGCTCACATAGTTATGTATTTTTTCATATGTAATACTTCTCACGAAATATTCAGTATTACTTCTCATGTCAAAATAAATCTGTCTTAGAGAAATGACTCTGTATAGCTTCTCATGTACAGATGGGCATGTATTACTTAACAAGAGGAGAAGATAATGTTCACTTTTCAAAATAAAATGTAGTATGCATTACATTTCATTCAGGGAAAATTTTTTATTACTTCCGATGCACATATTGTTGTGTTTTACTTTTGAGGAAAATATGTTTATGTATTACTTCTTATGCACAGATGCTTATGTCGGTAATTAAATGTGACGATTATGTGTTACTTCTCAAACACACAAGATTTGTTTAAACTTCGAATGTATAGATAGTTATGTCTTACATTTCACGTGTAATAGATTTTTCCTGAGCTTAAATACAACACAACATACCTCCTAAAATTGAATAGCTAAATAATACCAGATAAATAAATTAAGATTGAACAAATGAAAACAATAAAATTAATAATACAAATAAAAATGTCACGGTAACAAATTAGCGGAATAAATTCAATGTGTTACACGATACAGACATCTGAGAATAGGGTCGTCTTTTCACGGTTATTACTCCTGAGCAAAACTCGTTGTTTCGACAAAATTCGTGTCACGAGACACAATTCAGGCTACATTTGGAGGCGTCCATCAATATTGTAAATAAGAGAAAGACAATTACAAAAGTTTGCCATGGCGAAATAATGAAAGAAGCCAAAATATGTTCAAAATGGAATGTACGAGTGACAAACGGGGGAGTGCGCATTAATCCTGTCAGCCGTTAATTCTAAATAGTAAATGGGGAAATATTTGAGAGTAATTACATTAGAATAGGGCCAAGGACAAATTCAGTTCTATATTCACTTCACAAACTGAAACTGAACAATCGCAAATGGCCTGTATAGCCAGAAAAATAAGATTGAATTCGATACAAAGAATGTCATTGAAGGAGGCCATAAATAGGGTACACTGAACCTCTAGGACGACCTACAAACAGAAATTACTGTACACATCAATGGCTAAGTTTGAATGAATCTGGATAACGTCTATCAAATATAAGTTTTGTACACATTATTTCCAAGAATATCTGGTAGTCAGGGAGAGACAACTTATAGAATTCGCAAATGACATGTCCAGACAGCCGTTGCTAATATTTCAGTAAAATATTCTTTATCAAATTCATGTCCATCCTCACAAGAGGTACTTTTTTACTGCACTCATTGGTAACAGTGTTAACATTGGTAACATTGGTAACATTGGTAACATTTGTAACATTGGTAACATTTGTAACATTGGTAATATTGGTAACATTGGTAGCATTGGTAACATTGGTAACATTGGTAATATTGGTAACATTGGTAGCATTGGTAACATTGGTAATATTGGTAACTAAATTCATTTTAAAAATAATCAACAGCTATATTTTATTTTTCTCTTCACTTTCAGTTAAAGAGCGTGTTTCCACAGATTGTGGTATGAAGCTAGATGTTTCCACAGATTGTGGTATGAAGCTAGGTATTTCCACAGATGTTTCCACAGATTGTGGTATGAAGCTAGGTATTCACAGGAAGCTGAGTTTTGTTCAGTCTTCACGTCACGTTTACACACGTCTATAAATCGGAGTTTTGAGCGCCCGTAATTCATTTGCCATCTAATATTTGTACATAAAGTATATGTTTTGTGTATGCGGCCATCTTTTATACGGTGTAAGTGGCCAGGCCAGCGTAACCTACGTTGTTTGAGCAGATAGATGTTCGGGAGGTATATGCGTGTGAGGACCTCCTGGTTTGTCACCTTGTCCTTCCAAGAGAGACAAAGAATACCGCGCAGTCATCGCAAACGGAATACATTTATCCTTCTCTCCTGTTTTGCATAAATTGTCCATGATTCGCTGTCATACAGAAGTATATTAATGATGCAGGTATTGAAAACTGCGACCTTTGCTTTAGTTGTCAGTTTACTGTTTTGTCAAACACGGCAAGAAAGAAGGGCTAAAGTGGTAGCAACTTTAACAATGCTGGTGTTAATTTCTGTATCTAAATATAGTTTGTCGTTGATGATCGACCCCGAGTAGCTATTCTACTGCACGACACCAAGTTTTGTTATGGAAGGCCCCGGTATCACTGCAAACGAATTACAATCCATAATTGCTCAACCGCCCCACCCAGCGGAATCATCCGAATTAATTACTCATCTCCCAAACAAAGAAAGGTAACTGTAGCCCCCATCGTAGCAGTCTCAGCACACGCCAAAAGACATAAGGTGAAACTGCACAGAAAGGGAACACAGCCAACTGTTCCCTGTCATACGATATCATCATTCATCGTAAACAATTGGAATATTGAAACAGGATCAAAACAGATGCGACACACAACTCACGGTGTGCACAGAGCACTTAACTCAGTAGCTCCTGCAACAAGCCGAACTTGGAATATGAGGAAACTGCAACAAGGAACACTTTTCATGCATAGCCTTCAATTGTTCCCGCCGCCTATCCCCCATATACCGGAAATGCATGTCCTCTTGAAAATGATGATCGTCGTATTTTTTTAAAAAAATGTATAGCGCTTGATGATGTTAGGCCATCGTTGTTGACTCCATTTCCGAACATATAGACACACAGTTAGTCGTCAGATTATCACTGTCGCACATCAAACAACAGACCGTAAGATTAGCGTACGGCCGGTCTAAGGATGTACGATGAGCCATTACGATGACGTAGCACACAACAATGTCGTACACACACCAATTTCGCTTCCTTTAGAATCCTGATTACTCTAGTGAAAGCCGTCTACGACGAACAAAACTCGGTGCAAATAATCTAAAGAGATAAAACCGCGGCTGACGAAGTAAAAAAAAAGTAAAGTACCCCCGTCACGCCAAGTGGCGTATAGGGAAATATGGTGTTAGTGACCCTATATTTTACAGACCTTTAGCACATGATTTTTGGGGTAATGTGGTCAGTATTACGCCCGTGCTGCTTTACTTTCCCAGAAAAAAATCCGGTGCCCATTTAAGGCTGGGTGAACCCGGAAGCCGTCGGTTGGGATCGAACCCTACCCCTTGTCCGTGGTAGTCCAGTTCACTAACCACTGAGCTATCGCGGCTCCCCGGCTGACGAAGTAGTTTACATTAATTAGTAAAATGGAAATAACTTGCGTCAAGGTATTCCAACAATGGCCATGAACAGCACCAATGTGACGTAAAGTGCAGATCAAGTCTAGACGGTGGAAGGTCGCATTCACAACACTTGATTTGTCAAAAAGGGACTGTTGCCGGCGTACGACGTCGCTTTAGCGGCGCAGATGTAATAAGTAGATCATCATTTTTACTTTAACGCAGAAAAGTGCAATGGAGAACCGAAATTAATCAGACCCCGAATGCACTTTCTGCAACGATCGAAAGAACGTGACCTAGATCCACCATCTTTACAACGGAAGTCGAAGTTTGTAGTTGTCGATATAGTTGGCGGGTGCTGCTTCGACGTCCTGAACGAGTACATTAGTTTTCTGCAAACTAATTGTGATGCCGATGTCTCTGCAGGCATACGAGAAACTATGTATCTTGATCTGGAATTTGTGTGAAATTTCTCGACTTGTGTGATAAGTGTAGCTTCGTCAGCAGATAGCAGGTCATTGATAGTGGTACATCTAACTTTAGACCTTTCTTTTAGTTTTAGTCTTGCGAGATTCAACAACAACCATCAGATCTAATATGAAGATGCAAACTCCTTTGTTCGCATTTCAAAATGCATGTTTCAAATAGAACAGCGAAGAAGATTCCATAGAGGGTCGGAGCAAGAACGTATCCTGGAGCCGCGATAGCTCAGTGGTTAGTGAACTGGACTACAAAGGACAAGAGGTGGGTTCGATCCCAACCGACGGCTTCCGGGTTCACCCAGCATTAAATGGGTACCGGATTTTTTTCTGGGAAAGTAAAGCAGCACGGGCTTAATACCGACCACATTACCCCCAAAAGCATGTGCCGAAGGTCTGTAAAATGTATGGTCACTAACACCATATTCCCTATACGCCGCCACTTGGCATGACAGGGGTACTTTACTTACTTTTTTACAAGAACGCATCCCTGCTTTACAACACTGCGTATGTTGAAAGTGCTGCCATCGTATTAATGGTAACCCCCCACTCCCAATCTCATATCTTCGTAAAACGATTTAGCTAGCGCCAGGAAAGTATTGTCGTAAGAGGCGACAAAGGAGGTTGATCGATAGCTGTCATTGTAAAAAGTATTGTTATGGAAAAAGAGCCATAGATTTTAGAAACAGTGATCTCTGCAATGTGTGCCATTTTGGCACGCAAGGTTTCTGTTTTCGAGATAGTGGTTCTGCCCTATGTGCCGTCTTTGGCTCGAAAGGACAATAGATATGAATGTATACAAAATTATAAACAAAAAAACATTTGTAGACGTGCTGAAAAATCCACAGTCAACTATGACTGACAGTTAATGTTTTCAGTTGATAGAAAAACGAACAATCTCAGACTATTGATTCACTGATGGTAATTTCTTCACAAAATAATAAGATGGATCGTAAGTTTTTAATCACAAAAAGGGAAAGAAGGAAAGATTCAACTATTTTTTACATATCTTAAGTCAAAGCATTTAGTGCTTACATGTGGGACTCTCTTATTTTGGAGAAACAAAACATTTAGTGGTTACATGTGGACTCTCTTAATTTGGAGAAACTAAACATTTAGTGCTTACATGTAGACTCTCTTAATTTGGAGAAACAAAACATTAAGTGCTTACATGTGGGCTCTCTTAATTTGGAGAAACTAAACATTTAGTGCTTACATGTGGGCTCTCTTATTTTGGAGAAACAAAACATTTAGTGCTTACACGTGGGACTCTCTTATTTTGGAGAAACAAAGCATTGCGCTCTTACATGTGGGACTCTCTTATTTTGGAGAAACAAAACATGTATTGCTTACATGTGGGACTCTCTTATTTTGGAGAAACAAAGCATTGAGTGCTTACATGTGGGACTCTCTTATTTTGGAGAAACAAAGCATTGAGTGCTTACATGTGGGACTCTCTTATTTTGGAGAAACAAAACATTTATTGCTTACACGTGGGACTCTCTTAATTTGGAGAAACTAAACATTTAGTGTTTACATGTGAGCTCTTCTTATTTCATAGAAAATTTCCATTTAAGGCTAAATAAAAAAATATATACCTTTTTGTTGTTGCAATGAACCGCCATCTCTTCTTCTCGGTGGATCAACTAATAACTACTTCTGTGCCAACTTCCCACTGAACTCAAAGAAACCCTAAATTATAAGAATGAATATACGGAAGTATATAGACATGATAATAAACATTTCGCTCATTTTTTTTTTTCTGACAGATACGCACGTAATTGGACATGACAGCATCAACTGGTGAAACGAGCCGGAAATGATAAACATTTACGTTTGAATTGCTACATTGAGATTAAGCACTGGCCTGCGTGAAGACATGCACTGATTTGAAGTAAACTCTGATTAGTTTTCATGATAGCGTTTCTGTAACAAGAACTCTTCCGAAATGTATGCGCCATGATATTGTTGTTTAACAATAAATCATGTGAGAATTATTGGATATGTCAGTTTTTATTGAATAAAAACTCTTTTGAACATTTGTGGCTCTGATTGTGTCTTTTTAACAAGAATTCATACAACAATATTAGCTATTATAGTGTTTGTTTAACAATAATTCATGTGAGAATTATTGCATATGTCAGTTTTTATTGAATAAAAACTCATTTGAACATTTGTGGCTCTGATTGTGTCTTTTTAACAAGAATTCATACAACAATATTGGCTATTATAGTGTTTGTTTAAGAACAATTCATGTGAGAATTATTGCATATGTCAGTTTTTATTGAATAAAAACTCATATGAAAATGTTTGCCTTTGATTGTGTCTGTTTAACAAGAATGCATACAACAATATTGGCTATTATAGCGTTAGTTTAACAATAATTCATGAAAATTATTGGCTCTGAGATGTTTATTTCACAAGAATTCGTGTGAAAATTATTGTCTCGAGTAGAGTTTCTTTTAACAAGAATTCGTGTGAAAATTATTGTCTCAAGTAGAGATTCTTTTAACAAGAATTCGTGTGAAAATTATTGTCTCGAGTAGAGTTTCTTTTAACAAGAATTCGTGTGAAAATTATTGTCTCGAGTAGAGTTTCTTTTAACAAGAATTCGTGTGAAAATTATTGTCTCGAGTAGAGTTTCTTTTAACAAGAATTCGTGTGAAAATTATTGTCTCGAGTAGAGTTTCTTTTAACAAGAATTCGTGTGAAAATTATTGTCTCGAGTAGAGTTTCTTTTAACAAGAATTTATGTGAAAATTATTGTCTGGAGTAGAGTTTCTTTTAACAAGAATTTATGTGAAAATTATTGTCTCGAGTAGAGTTTCTTTTAACAAGAATTTATGTGAAAGTGTGCCTGGGTTATATTGCTTGCTTGCGTTCGCCCGATGACTAAACCATTCTAGAGTATTTGTAGATTGTAAAATTCCTCTACGTCATCCGTCCTTAAAAGGACGTTAAGTGTGCGTGTCTGCGTTGTGTTGTGGTTTGCAGTATAATTGTTATATTTGCGCCCCTGGGTTATATAATTTCCTTCATATTTATATCTCTTGATTCGACTTCTTTTATTATGTTGACAGATGACGTATATCACAGCACAACGCTTTAAACAATGGTTTTGACATAGTCAACAATCACAGACGATGAATCATTTTTATTTGAATTTATTAATCATTAATTTGCACATGATGTATAGTGGTGTACATAATTTATAGATACCGTTCTTCATTGAGATTAACCCAGAGGTTATCACCGACTTATATTGAGTTCTATCTCTGTACTATTGTCTGTGACATACAAAATTCTATCTCTTACATTCACAACTAAATTATGTTACACGTTATTGTGTTTGATCTGCTTACTATTGTTCTCTGGAGCATCAACTTCTGAATCTCACTTGAAAACACTTCACAACTAAATTATGTTATTACTGTCTCTAACTTATATTCTCTTCTAAATTCTGTCTCTAAATTATATCTGGACTGTTCACTAAGTTTATAATTCTACCTGTTCTGTTCCTGTTCTATCTACTTTTCAACTAACTGCTAATTCTACTTCTCAATCTCTTAATCTAAATTACCTTCCACTGATCTTGCCACTAACTCTTTCACTGGCTCTTTCTTCTACGTCTTTATTAATAAAAACTACTGACTTGTGGAAGTCCATATTTAAGCTTGTCTAGTTTACATTTCTAATTCTTGACTCTCAACTCTGAATCATCTCATGCATGAGACTAAATACCATAGTCTCACTTGCATAATGTGTTGGCTTACTCTATGCCAGACCATATGCAGCCAATAACTTGTCGCAAGGTCTAAACTCTGTTTGAACTATGTGTTAAAATTGCCAAAACAAGTACCATCATGACACTTTGTTTAACATCTAAGTTTCAAAATAACGCTATATGAACTCTTAATAGTGATGTTTATCTCATGAACTTTACCTGACCCTGAAGTTGTTTATAAACCTAATTTATGTCTGTTTTGACGGGGGTCAAGCCCTCTACGTTTATTCACTTTCCAATATAAAGTTGAAAATTTTTCACTCGCAGAACTTGCTGTTATTCCTTGTTTTTGTCCATAAATGTTTACAATTCAGTTACTGATATACCTACTGAGAAAAGTTAAACGACAAAGCTATCACAATCTATATACTGTTACACAAGTTATTGGCTCTGATTGTGTTTGTTTCATAAGAATACATGTGAAAATTATTGGCTCTTATAGTGTTTGTTTAACAAAAACTCACATGGAAAGTGTTAGCCGGTAACATTCCAGGTTAAAGTTACACCTACGTTAATATTGCAGCAAATTGCGTCTTCTGATTCGAAAATTAAAATTGGTTTCATCATCATCAGCTCGCATGTCTTTTGCAGAACGCTGCATTCACCATAACTCGTCTGAAAGAATATATGTCACTATTTAGCCAGATCTCCCACTTCTTCGGTTGTCATGTCTCCTTGATATCTTGAAACCACCTACTTCTTGGTCTGCCCCTGATGAGCCGCCTAGGAACTATACCTTCCATTATTGGTTCTGTCCTGCTCTCTGTATCTTTTTGACGTGGCCATAGTATGTTACTTTCCCCTGTAGAACGGTGTTTATCAGCCAGTTCATTTAAATGTTTAAATTTGTTCATATTTATATCTACTGCTCTTTTCCATTATCCAAGGTATCTTAGGGATTTTTTTCTATAACATTTTGTTTCGAATTAATTAATTTTCTTCTTTGCTGTTTAAGAGTGTCCCAGATTCACAGCCATGTGTTGCTCTCGGATAGATACATGTCCTCAGTAATTTTTATCTTACTGCCTTGCTGGCATTGTACCACAACTTCTTCATGGTTTCTAATTGAAGACGCTGCTGACTCAATGGCGCATATAGAAAACGCTGCTGACTTGATGACGCACATAGAAGGCGCTGCTGACTCGATGACGCACATAGAAGACGCTGCTGACTTGATAACGCACATAGAGGGCGCTGCTGACTCAATGGCGCACATAGGAAACGCTGCTGACTCGATGGCGTACATAGAAGGCGCTGCTAAGTCGATGGCGCACATAGAAGACGCTTCTGACTCGATGGCGTACATAGAAAAAGCTACTGACTCGAAGGCGCACATAGACCACACTGCTGACTCGATCGCGCACATAGAGCACGCTGCTGACTCGATGGCGCACATAGACCACGCTGCAGACTCGATGGCGCACAAAGACAACGCTACTGACTCGATGGCGCACATAGACCACGCTGCTGACTCGATGGCGCACATAGACCGCGTTGCTGACTCGATGGCGCACATAGAAAAATCTACTGACTCGATGATGCACAAAGAAAGCGCTGCTGACTCGATGGCGCGCATAGAAGGCGCTGCTGACTCGATGGCACACATAGAAGGCGCTGCTGACTTGATGACGCAAATAGAAGGCACTGCTGACTCGATGGCGCATAGAAAATTTTGCTGACTCGATGGCGCGCATAGAAGGCGCTGCTGACTGGATGACGCACATAAAAGGCGCTGCTGACTGGATGATGCACACAGAAGGCACTGCTGACTCGATGGCGCACATAGAAAGCGCTGCTGACTAGATGGCGCGCATAGAAAGCGCTGCTGACTCGATGGCGCACATAGAATGCGCTGCTGACTCGATGGCGCACATAGAAGGCGCTGCTGACTCGATGGCACACATAGAAGGCGCTGATGACTTGATGACACAAATAGAAGACGCTTTTTACTTGATGACACACACAGAAGGCGCTAATGACTTGATGACACACATAGAAGACGCTGCTGACTTGATGACACAAATAGAAGACGCTGCTGACTTGATGACACACATAGAAGACGCTGCTGACTTGATCACACAAATAGAAGACGCTGCTGACTTGATGACACAAATAGAAGACGCTGCTGACTTGATGACACACATAGAAGACGCTGCTGACTTGATGACACAAATAGAAGACGCTGCTGACTTGATGACACACATAGAAGACGCTGCTGACTTAATGACACAAATAGAAGACGCTGCTGACTTGATGACACACATAGAAGACGCTGCTGACTTCATGACACACATAGAAGGCGCTGATGACTTGATGACACACATAGAAGACGTTGCTGACTTGATGACACAAAAAGAAGACGCTGCTGACTTGATGACACAAATAAAAGACGCTGCTGACTTGATGACACACATAGAAAAAGCTACTGACTCGATGACACACATACAAATCGCTGCTGACTCGATGGCACACATAGAAGACGTTGCTGACTCGATGACGCTGCTGACTCGATGACGCACATAGAAGACGCTGCTGACTCGATGACGCACATAGAAGTCGTAGCTGACTCGATGACGCACATAGAAGACGCTGCTAACTCGCTGACGCACATAGAAGACGCTGCTTACTCGATGGCGCACACAGATAACGCTGCTGACTCGAAGACGCACATAGAAGACGCTGTTGACTTGATGACGCACATAGAAGGCGCTGCTGACTTGATGGCGCACATAGAAGGCGCTGCTGACTTGATGGCGCACATAGAAGACGCTGCTGGCATGATGGTGCACATAGAAGACGCTGCTGACTCGATGACGCACTTAGAAAACGCTGCTGACTCGATGGCGCACATAGAAAACGCTGGTGACTCGATGACGCACATAGAAGACGCTGTTGACTTGATGACGCACATAGAAGGCGCTGCTGACTTGATGGCGCACATAGAAGGCGCTGCTGACTTGATGGCGCACATAGAAGACGCTGCTGGCATGATGGTGCACATAGAAGACGCTGCTGACTCGATGATGCACTTAGAAAACGCTGCTGACTCGATGGCGCACATAGAAAACGCTGGTGACTCGATGACACACATAGAAGACACTGCTGACTCGATAGCGCACATAGAAAAAGCTGCTGGCTTGATGACACACATAGAAAACTCTGCTTGCTTGATGACGCACATAGAAAACGCTGCTGACTTGATGACGCACATAGAAAACTCTGCTTGCTTGATGATGCACATAGAAAACGCTGCTGACTTGATGACACACATAGAAAACGCTGCTGACTTGATGACGCGCATAGAAAACGCTGCTGACTTGATGACACACATAGAAAACGCTGCTGACTCGTTGGCGCACATCGAAAACTCTGCTTTCTTGATGACGCACATAGAAGACGCTGCTGACTCGATGGCGGATATAGAAGACCCTGCTGACTCGATGACGCACATAGAAGATGCTGCTGGCTGGATGGCGCAAATAGAAGATGCTGGGGGCTTGATGGCGCACATAGAAGACCCTGCTGGCTAGAAGGCGCACATTGAAGACGCTACTGGCTGGATGGCGCACATAGAAGACGCTGCTGGCTTGATGGCGCACCTAGAAGACGCTGCTGGCTTGATGGCGCATATAGAAGACGCTATTGGCTGGATGGAGCACGTAGAAAACGCTGCTGACTCGATGACGCACATAGAAGACGCTGCTGCCTTGATGGAGCACGTAGAAAACGCTGCTGACTCGATGACGCATATAGAAAACGCTGCTGACTCGATGATGCACATAGAAAACGTTGCTGGTTCGATGGCGCACATAGAAGACGCTGCTGGCTTGATGGAGCACGTAGAAAACGCTGCTGCCTTGATGGAGCACGTAGAAAACGCTGCTGACTCGATGACGCACATAGAAAACGCTGCTGACTCGATGACGCACATAGAAAACGCTGCTGACTCGATGACGCACATAGAAAACGCTGCTGACTCGATGACGCACATAGAAAACTTTGCTGGTTCGATGGCGCACATAGAAGACGCTGCTGGCTTGATGGCGCACATAGAAGACGCTGTTGGCTGGATGGCGCACATAGAAGACGCTGCTGGCTTGATGACGCACATAGAAGACGCTGCTGGCTTGATGACGCACATAGAAGACGCTGCTGCCTTGATGGAGCACGTAGAAAACGCTGCTGACTCGATGACGCACATAGAAAACGCTGCTAACTCGATGACGCTCATAGAAAACGTTTCTGACTCCATGACGCACATAAAAACGCTGCTGATTCGAAGACGCGCGTAGAAAACGCTGCTGACATGATGAAATTCCTAAAACCTCGTCATCCTGTCTTCCCAGCTTCTCATCGCTCTTGATCAGCACAAACATAATACAATCATTAATTGTTTCATTTATTTTGCTCTTATTTTCGTACATTCATCAAATCAATGCTATCATCATGAATAATTACTAGCATGACATGTATTTATGTATTAATTTTTTTTTAAAAACACAATAAAAGAAAATTGAATGTCAGTCAACATGGATTTCAACTACTTTAATACATTTGCGGAACATGGGAATATTTTTCTTCTACCTTTCAGCTCCCTGTGCAGCATAGGTCTTCAACAAACACTTTTCACGACTTTCTGTTATTTGCTATTCTTGTAAGATCATATGTGTCCTATCCAGCGCCATCGTCTTCGCTGTAGCTCTTTACCCACTGGTATTTGACTGGTACTTTTCCATAATTCTATGTTAGTGATTTTGTCCTGAGTTGAAACTTTTTAGTTTTGTATTTACTGCCAAGATATATGTAAGATTGTACATCTAGTATAGTTATATTTTCTCCTATTATTATTTGTTTATTGCTAACTGCATTAATTCTCATAATTTTGCTCTCTCTCTCTCTCTCTCTCTCTCTCTCTCTCTCTCTCTGCGATCAAGACTCAATCAGAGTAGGATTCCAGACTCATCATGAAGTCAGCTGTCTGTTTGAGTGATTCGATTGCCCCATATAGTTTTTCTTCCAGGGAGGTGGGTGTGGACCACATTGCTCTTCTCAGGTCTGTGTGCTGGGGGCAATCCTGTAGCACATGTTTTGCAGTCATGTTGTCCAGTGTACAGTGGCATTGGCTGGTTGTATCTATTTTGAATTTGGCGAACATGTGTTTCCTCATTCTATTGTGACCAGTGCGTAGACGAAGTATGATGACTTGATCCCTCCTTGATAGTTGATGGTATCCATCTATTTTGGTCTTATCTCTATTTATTTTCAGCCCCATGACCTTCAAGGCGGCTAATCCTTTGCGGGATTTTGTTATCACATGGTCGACGTGGTCCCGAAAACACAGGCTGCGATCAAACTTAACTCCGAGGTATGTCATCAACTTGTCCCTGGTCACCTCATCAGCTCCCATTCGTACTACCGGTGTGGTCGTATTAACGATATGATTGTTAAGGGAGAACCATGAAACTGATGCTTTATTAGGATTAACCAAGGCACTTGAAACCCCACACCAGGAAGAAATGCGATCGAGTTCGTCTTGCATTGTGGAGGCGATTCCCCGTCTGTCTCTATACCAGAATATCATCAGCAAAAGTCAGAGTTCTTCCCCTCCCATCCAGCTGTTGTGCCGTGATCGTTATTGTGTACACATTAAATAGAACTGGTGACAATGGTGAGCCTTGTGGCAGCCCAGGACAAATGGATGTTGGCTCGGAAGACCAACTTCCACATCTGAGTATCACCTTCCTCTGAAACAGTGCCGCGGCGATCCATCTTATGAGGAAGGGGTTCACCGCCAGTTTGAGAAGCATATGCATGAGATATTCAAATGGTACCCTGTTGTATGCATCCTCCAGATCTATAGCAGCAGCACATGTCTCATCTCGTCTGTGGAAGCCTTCGAAGAGAAACATCGAGCAGAGGCTACTTACGCTTCTGTTCCATGGATTAGTCCTCGCACCAATCGAGTATGCCCTGGCCATTCTTACTGTCAGTACGACTCAAATTGATAGGCTGGAGAAAATACAAAATGAAGCCATGCGCATTATCCTGGGATGTACGAGGGACACTCCCTGTGTGGCAATGAGGTATCTTCTTGACTTTCCAACCATGGATGACAGAATCAAGATCTGGAGAGCACGAGCATACCTGAAGATTAGTACAGATACAGAGCATCCATTGCACCACGTGCTCAACACAGAGAAAGGTACCAGGCTAAAAAGAGGCAAATCATGGGTGGGCCGAGCAGAAGATGTCATCAAACAGGTCTGTGGGCTTACCAATCTCAGCGTTGGTGAGGATTAGATACCGGTGCCTACGTCATTCAAGGGGACTTTCTCATGTATTGTCACACTCGACAGGAAAAGTAGGGAACAGAACCCGGTCGTGGTTAATGCTGAGGTCAACGGTCTCATCTGCGATAACACCAATGAGAAAGATGCAGTCATCTATACAGATGGATCTGTAAGACGACACGAAAAAAGTGCATGGGCATTTACAGCACGTTCGGCAGGCAGAATAGCCAAGGAAGACAGTGGTGCATACGCCATGACCACGAGTAGCATGACAATGGAGGTGATGGCAGTGACCAAGGCATTCAAATGGTTAGAGTCACAAGACTACATCCACGCATGTATACTGAGTGATTCGATGAGCATGATAAAAAAAGTGGAGGCGGGCTTTGTACGCATGCAATGGGTAGAGTCGTTGCAGAAATCCAAAATACGTAAGGTCACCTTTGTCTATGTCCCTGGACATGCGGGAGTACGGGGAAATGAGAGAGCGGACAGGTTGGCTAGCTGCGCTGTCGTTAAGGACGGGCAACCGATGGATCGGGCGGACATCATCAATGCACTCCGAGATGTGGGAAGAGCACAGGACTTCGACAAACACAGATCAACGTCGCTTCTTCGGATGATGGAAATGGGAGTTAAGATGGGCACGGCCAGAAATGAGAAACTTGGTGGCCGTGTAAGAAGACTTATCAACCAACATAGAACTGGAGTCGTCAGTCGCTGGACACTGAGGGAATTGCTGAGGAGGGGATCTGAGCACCTATGGACATGTTCGGAGTGCAATGATGATGACCCGCAATTAACTCAATAACTCAATAACCCAGCTGTTGTGATCTCTCATCAAGAATGCTCATTGTTATCTTCCATCTGTTGATGGTTGTGTGATAGGAGAGCTATGTCATCAGCAAAGTCTAAGACATTAAGTTGCTTGGTCAGTGATCACTGGGTTCCATTTATGTTTTTCTGAGTTATTTTCATAATCCAATCTATGATCATTAGAAAGAGAAATGGAGACAGAAGGCATCCCTGCCTTACTCCTGTTCTTATTTCAAATGCTTCTGTAAGCTGCCCTTCATGCACAACACTACATTTCATTCCTTCATACATTGTTCTTATCAGGTTAATAAACTTTATGGGGATTCCGTAATGACTCAGCAACTTCCAAAGCATTCTTCTGTCTAAACTATCAAATCACTTTTCGTAATCTATGAATCCACTATAAAGTGGGGACTGTAGTTCTAAACTTTGCTTACCTATTATACGTAATGTAGTAATTTGATCAGGACATGATTTGTTATTCCTAAAACCTGCTTGTTCATCTCTCAAATGTTTCTCTATGGCCTGTTTTAGTCTCTCCAGGATGATTCTGCTTAGTATTTTTCCTGGCACTGATAGCAGCATAATTCCCCTATAATTTGTGCACTCCTGTAAACTTCCTTTCTTTGGTAGTTTGATCATATAACCTTCTTTCCAGTCTTTAGGTATTTCTTCTCTCTCCCAAATTTTCTCTAGTAGATTATGTATCATCTTGCTAGAGGTGTTAATTTACTTTGATGGCTTCTGAAGGAATGTCATCTGGTCCTGTGGGTTTACCATTAAAAACAAAAACTTGATAGCTTTCATTATTTCTTCTTTGCTTGGTTTTCCACAGTTAACGTGTAACTCTTCTTCTGCTGGTAGTATATCTGGAGGGTTATTTTGCCTGGTCTGTTCAAAAGTTCTTCAAAGTGCTCCTTTCCTTATATTACTAAGATTTCCTTTCTTATCTTTAATAAAGGCATTGATCTGTTTGTATTTTCCACTTAATTTCTTTGTGCTGTTGTACAGTTCTTTCATATTTCTTTTTTTTTTTGCTGCTTCTCTGCCTCTTTAGCTAGATCATCTATATATTTCCTCTTATCTCTGTTGATGCATTTTCTCACTTCTTTTTTCGCCTCTGCGTTAGTTTCCTGTGTCTTGGCTTTAGTCTTTCTCGTTCATCTTTTATTTATGTCTGCTTTCTTATTCTTCTTACTTTAATTTTATCCAAGGCCTCTACTGTCATCCATGCCTTATTCTGGCGTTCTCTTCTCCCCAAGGTTTCTTTGCATATCTCTATCCACATATCCTTTACCTGTTTTCAATGATCTTTTATATTTTGTGTGTGTGTGTGGTATTTTCTAGTTGTTGGAGGTCTTGGTATTTGTTTGATATTGTGACTGCAAATTTTTCTGTAATTCATTATTCTTTAAGAAACCCTAAATTGAAATACTTTTTACTCTTATTTGTTGTAGTGCTTTTAAGTTTAAGTTTGGCTAACAGAGAATGATGATTTGAAGCCACATCTTCCCCTCTATATACTTTTACATCATGTAAGGATGACTTAAACTTATTATTAATACATATGTGATTAATTTGATTCTCCGTTCTATGATCTGTAATACCCATGTAGCTTTATGTATTTTTTATGCTAGAATATTGTTCCTCCTTGGCTCATTTGATTAAGAGAACAGAAGTTCACGAATATCTCTTCATTCTCATTCATTTCTCCAAGTCTTCTTTTTTTCCCATAAACTCTTCGAAGCCTATTATCTTTATTATTTTCTGTTATGATCTTTATGTTTATCATCTTTGTTATCATATCGCCGCAACATTTCTTACGTCGGTTCATTATAGCAGCATCATTTTCCGTTAAGGTTATTGCAGACAATTACTTTGTAGTTGTGTATACAGTTGCCCATTTGACGTAGTAAAGCATGTCGAAACAATCAATATGCTGGAGAAAATAAACATTGGTGGGAAGGATCTGAGAATATATTTCTATATGTATTGACAGAAAACAGCATCTATTAGAATTGGCAACCAAACAGGACGGTTTCAATATATAAAACAAGGAGTCAGGGAAGGATGTGTTCTGTCGCCGGATTTGTTCTCACTTTACAGCGAAAATATTAAGAGATCAATAATGGAATCGAAGTCAACGGTTACAGCATAAACTATCTACATTTTGCAGTTGGCACAGTGTTAATTCGGAGACGGAGAACGAATTACAAGAAGAGATAGACATAATAGTGAAAGAAAGCAACAAGACAGGTCATAGGTTAACAAGTAAGAAAATTGAAGTAATGGGCACATCGAAGAAACAATCAACACAACGCAAAATGTAATTAGTGGGACAAATCTGAAACTAGTGTAGAGCGTCAAATACATGGGCACAATAATAACATCTGATGGAAAATGGGCCACAAAGATACAAAGCAGAATATTAAAGGCCAAAGTATCATTTCAGAAATTGAAAAACGTCTCGTGCAACAAGCCTTTGTAAATAGAAGTGAGAGTGAGAGTTCATCGGTGCTATATAGAACCGATATTGACTTATGTAAACGAGTCATGGACATTAGACAAACAAATTAAAAGACGATTAGAGGCCACAGAGATGGGATTTCTCAGAAGAATGTTGAAAGTTCCCTGGACGGTTAAAAAGACGACCAACATGAAGATTTACAAAGAAACCAATACAAAGGGGAACTCTTAAAAAAAACATAAGAAATAAACAATCGACATTTTTCAGGCACACCATGAGAAGAGGAAAATTGGAATACTTGGTTACAACTGGTAATATACATAGAAAGTGAGATCGCGGACGACAAAGGGAGAAGATACTACATAGCTTGATGCCGTGGGATTGAAAACAGTCAACAACAGATTTGATACGAGACACTGTTGACAGAAAATTGTGGAAGAAAATGATCACTTACGTTAACTGGTATGATATATGATGATGATGATGATGATGATGGTGGTGATGATGATGATGATGGTGGTGGTGATGATGATGATAACGAAGATACAGTTGCCAGTTACAGATTTAATTTCTCTTGACATTTTAAAAAATATTTTCCACTTCTTCATGATCTATTCTGACGCAGCAATATTGTTTATGTACCATTATATCTATCGTATCAATTCTTTATATTATTTATAGTAACCCTTTGTTCTATGTTATTTTTTTCAGTTTGTAAAAATGTGAATGTATCACCTATAGAAGAGATTCATATGGAAGACATGTCCCAGATAAAGGCCCTTTTGACGACACGTTAGTTTTTAGTTTAGTCTTGGCTTGTTCGCAAAATTGAAAAATCCTAGTTCTTGTCTTCTACTGCATCGGCTGCATTCTTTTTGTTTTGTGTTCATTTTTTTTCCTGACAAAATAAGTGTGTATTACTGATATAAATATATTTTTTTATATTTGGAGTGTCAGACTAAACAAAATATAATGTTGATAAATGTATCATCCAAAAGAAAGATGTTGTTTTTAACCACAAATGTTTT
This sequence comes from Megaustenia siamemsis, assembly GCA_032433765.1. Taxonomy (NCBI): domain Eukaryota; kingdom Metazoa; phylum Mollusca; class Gastropoda; order Stylommatophora; family Ariophantidae; genus Megaustenia; species Megaustenia siamemsis. The sequence continues at coordinate 55,690,109 of JAVIAB010000139.1, read as the reverse complement.
ATAAGTTTAAGATATAACTTAAAATCTTCTAAATAATTTATAATTTAATAGTTACTAACAAATACAATAGATAATATGTTTCCGAGGCCAGCCACATGCTACCAGGTCGATATTAGCGCGACCTTCAAGGTAACTAGGTTGGCATTAATGGCAACCGTTGCAGTCACTATGATAACCTAAAGGAGAATGTCTTTTCAGCCTGTTGTGCAAATGAAATATGAGCTCATACGATGGCTTTGATCTAATTAAATTTTGTTTTCCATTTTCCTTCTAACATCACTTGACATTTTGATCAATTTGCATCTCCCTGCAGACCCCAGTAGAGTATTTGTTTTAAACTTTAGAAAGATGTAGGTAAATATGTTATCTGGTGCACCACAAGTTCATGTTAAACAAAGAGAAAATTCACTATCAATGAAGGTGTTTAATATCATGACAAGAAAACAAACACAAATGATATATTAAGATGACTTGCTATTGGGAGCCGCGATAGCTCAGTGGTTAGTGAACTAGACTACAAAGGACAAGAAGTAGGGTTCGATCCCAACCGACGGCTACCAGTTCACCCAGCCTTTAATGGGTACCGGATTTTTTTTCTGGGAAAGTAAAGCGGCACGGGCGTAATACCGACCAAATTACCCCAAAAATCATGTGCCGAAGGTCTGTAAAATGTATGGTCATTAACACCATATTTCTTACACGCCACTTGGCGTGACGGCGGTACTTTAATCTTTTTTTTTAATACCTGCTATTAATCATTATCAATGACTCACAGTATGTTGTTTTCGACAAAAAACCTACATACACCGATGGATCCCAGGCCATGCTACCGAGTTCATGCAAGTGGGTCAGGGTTCTCCCAGGAGGTTCTCCTCATTTCGAGGGGAAAGTCGGAGCATCCATGAATACGTTCGATGTGCAGTAATGATGATCGTAACATATTATTAGTACATCCAGATCAATCTGACAAATGGATTCAATGTGCGGTCTGTATCACCCGTGATGGCAATGCAACATAAAGCATTTATCTCACTGATTGTACAAGAATCTATCATACAATTAATATTATTTATTAAATATAATTATTAACATACAGGTGCGACAACCGGAAATGCTACAAAAGCTCTGCGCCAAAGACTAAACACCTTCGAGAACAAAAGCCTTTGCAGACAGGTAAACATCCGTTGGTCGGACTTCAAACGAATTTCGGAAATAAGACATGAAACTAAACAAGTCCATGATTGTTGTTTGATTGTTGAGAGAGATATGGGATTTTGGCATGTTCCTCGACTTTGTTTAGAAGAAATAAGAAATGTTGGCATGTTCCTCGACTTTGTTGAGAGAAATAAGAAATGTTAGAATGTTCCTCGACTTTGTTGAGAGAGATATGGGATTTTGCAATGTTCCTCGACTTTGTTGAGAGAAATAAGAAATGTTGGCATGTTCCTCGACTTTGTTGAGAGAAATAAGAAATGTTGGCATGTTCCTCGACTTTGTTTAGAAGAAATAAGAAATGTTGGCATGTTCCTCGACTTTGTTGAGAGAAATAAGAAATGTTGGCATGTTCCTCGACTTTGTGAGAGTGATATGGGATTTTGACATGTTCCTCGACTTTGTTGAGAGAAATAAGAAATGTTGGCATGTTCCTCGACTTTGTTGAGAGAAATAAGAAATGTTGGCATGTTCCTCGACTTTGTTGAGAGAAATAAGAAATGTTGGCATGTTCCTCGACTTTGTTGAGAGAAATAAGAAATGTTAGAATGTTCCTCGACTTTGTTGATAGAGATATGGGATTTTGCCATGTTCCTCGACTTTGTTGAGAGAAATAAGAAATGTTGGCATGTTCCTCGACTTTGTTGAGAGTGATATGGGATTTTGGCATGTTCCTCGACTTTGTTTAGAGAAATAAGAAATGTTGGCATGTTCCTCGACTTTGTTGAGAGTGATATGGGATTTTGACATGTTCCTCGACTTTGTTGAGAGAAATAAGAAATGTTGGCATGTTCCTCGACTTTGTTGAGAGAAATAAGAAATGTTGGCATGTTCCTCGACTTTGTTGAGAGAAATAAGAAATGTTGGCATGTTCCTCGACTTTGTTGAGAGAAATAAGAAATGTTGGCATGTTCCTCGACTTTGTTGAGAGAAATAAGAAATGTTATAATGTTCCTCGACTTTGTTGAGAGAAATAAGAAATGTTGGCATGTTCGTCGACTTTGTTGAGAGTGATATGAGATTTTGGCATGTTCCTCGACATTGTTGAGAGAGATAAGGGAAGATAGGATGTTCCTCGACTTTGTTGGGAGAGATAAGAGAAGGTGATATGTTCCTCGACTTTATTGGGAGAGATAAGAGAAGGTGATATGTTCCTCGACTTTGTTGGGAGAGATAAGAGAAGGTGATATGTTCCTCGACTTTGTTGGGAGAGATAAGAGAAGGTGATATGTTCCTCGACTTTGTTGGGAGAGATAAGAGAAGGTGATATGTTCCTCGACTTTGTTGGGAGAGATAAGAAAAGGTGATATGTTCCTCGACTTTGAAGGCAGAGATTTTTAGGTGGTTTTGCTCCTCGACTTTGATGGGAGAGATATTGAGAAGTTTCTCGAATTTGTTTGGAGTGGTATGTGAATATGGTACGTGTTACACATGTCACTGCAATGAAAATTCATAATATTCTTGGAAAGTCATATATGTCATATTTGAAACTGCAGGGGATATCTTAAATGCACCGAAAAATGGTAAATGATGTGATTATGACTGAAAGGAAGACTCTAAGATAAACTAACAATAAACGGACTGATGTCATTTATATGACTTGAAGTGATCTTTTATTTATGCCGGCAATGGAAGAGTGCCACGAATGTGACTGAAAGTGATCCTTTAATTATGCTGACAATGGATTCGTGTTATGAATGTGACTTAAAGTGATACTTTTAATTATGCTGACAATGGATTCGTGCCATGAATGTGACTTAATGTGATACTTTGAATTATGCTGACAATGGAATCGTGCCATGAATGTGACTTAAAGTGATACTTTAAATTATGCTGGATAGGTATGGGTGTCATTTCGTTAACTTAAGAAAACATAGTCAGCTGTATTATAACATTCTTATGTATACAATATAGATTTGGGAAAGTGATATGTGTCACGGTTATAGCTGAAGGTGATGATGTGAGCTGTTCATGAAAAAGTTTTGTGCCCAACGGCTGTTTGAAATGAGACTGTTATTTTCAATATTCGTGTATGGTGCAGAAACATGGACATTAGACAAGAAAACAGAACAGAAAATTGAAGCCTTTGAAATGTGGATTTATAGAAGAATAGGTAGAATTGGATGGAAACAAAAGATAACAAACGATGAAGTTTTAAAACAACTGAAAATAAAAAGAGAACTACTAAATACAATTAAGACAAGACAAATGAAATTTTTGGGGCATGTTAAAAGACACAACAGCCTACTAAAAGTAATATTGGAAGGAAAAATACAAGGTAAAAGAGGCAGAGGCAGACCAAGACTAACATGGACGAGTAACATCAAAAGGTGGACAAGTCAATCTATGTCAGCCTGCACCATCAAAGCAAGAAACAGAGTAGAATGGCGATCCATGGTAGCCAACCTTCGTTGCGGAGAAGGCACTCGATCATGATGATGATGATTTGGAAGTAATATTTTTGCTTCCAATATCACAAATGACATTGAGTCGTATATAATCCTTTCATAGTACATGATATTGTTTGTTCTAAGTTAGTGCATAATTATCACACACATTTATCAAAGTCAATTTGTAATTTACAGAGACAAAGTAACGACTATAAAGGTAAGGTAGCACCCTCGATATGTCTTCTAAATACATGAGTTTCAAAAACGATGTTTTAATTAGTAACCATTAACTGCAGCACTGAATTATAAACCTTACATGAGCATGCTAGATTCAAGCTAAGATGACAAGTGTCGCACCTTGCGCTGTGCACGTAGCGTCAACTTTCACTATTTTCAACGATCCATATAATTTCTCATTTCTCTCTTCTTTTATTTTCAGATAATATGCGCATTCCATATGAGTAGCTTCCTGATATCTTTCTCCGCAACTACAAACTTGATGTCGTGCAACAGTATATTTACCTGGGAAGTTCATCATTAACGACAAACTATTTTTAGACACATACATTTACACACGCATTGTTAAAGCTACTGCTATCACCTTCGCCCGTCTTTCTAGTCGCGTTCGGCAAAACAGCAGACAAATGAAGTAAATTACAAGGCCGCAGATTACAACGTCTGCATCATAACTATGACCACGAATCATGGACAGCTTATGCAAAGCAAGAGAGAAGGCTAGATGCATTCCATATGGGAAGTCAGCGCTGTAATCTTGGTATCACTTGGAAGGACAACGTGACTAACGTGGAGGTCCTCATTCGTATAGGCCTCCCAAACATCCACCCACACGCTGCTAAAACAACGTCATTTACCACGACTTTATCACTTACACCTTATGAAATATGGCCGCATACAAAAAATATACTTTATGGTCAACTAGCCGATGGCTATAGATCTGGGGGACCCCCAAAACTTCGATTTATAAATGTGTGTAAACGGGACATGAAGACCCTGAACATACACCCTGCAGCTTAGAAAGGCATTGTTGCAGGCCGCAATCTTTGGAAACACACTCTAAAGCTCCAACGCAAGCAAGAAACAACCCGATTCATAAAAAATAGAATTCACGTCGAAAGAAAAGAAAAAATAACATTTCATCTATCTATATCTATTGTCCTTTCATGCTGAAGACGGCACATAGGGCAAAACCACAATCTCAAAAACAGAAACCTTGCATGCCAAATTGGCACATATTTGCAGAGATCACTGCTTCTAAAATCTATGGCTCTGTTTCCATAACAATACTTGTTTACAATGACAGCTTGTCAAGCCATCTATCAATCTCCTTAGTCGCCTCTTACGACATGCTTGGAAGGTCAAGGTGTCACTATTCTTTACTCAAAATGAGGCCCCGCAACACACATTTCATAGTGGCACTGAAAAATTAATAACCAAATATAACTAATTGAGCTAGTACTACTACCACTGCTAATACTACTACTACTACTTCTACTACTACTACTACTACTAACACTACTACAACTACTACAACTGCTACAAATACGACTTCTACTACTATACTACTACAACTACTACTACTGCGACTACTACTCTAAAACAACAAAAACTACTACTACTACTACTACTACTACTTCTACAGCACATTCTGATAATAACATTGTTTCATTATCATCAAGTACCGGGCCTCCTGGCGTAGGTAATCATGTCTCCCCACAACTTTCGATCTCGGCAGCTATTTATCATTTCTGTTGTAGACCTTCTGCCAAGCCATTCTCTTAAGCTGTCTGTTATTTTCTCTCTTTGCTTCCCTCTACCTCTTCGTCCCTCAATTTTCCCAGTTGTTACAATATATTCCAGCTGTTCTCTCCTCATTACATGGCCAAAAAATGACGATTGTTTCTGATATTGGAAATTAGCTCTCTTTTTGCTACGTGCACGTAAACTTATTTATATTATGACCTCAGATTGTTATTCCAGGCATGTCCCTTGTGGATCTTAAAATAATCTCACTATACATATTAAACAAATCTGGTGACAGCACACAACCTTGCCTAACACCCTGTTTTATTCATATAATTCCGATTCCGATAATAACATTGTTTACTGTGAAAGAAAAGTCCGTGCCGCTGGCTCTCGTGCTGGGAGAGGTATTTCTCACGGACTTTTCCTATAACCCAGACAGGCATCCGTAGTGGAGAGGTTTCTGGTTTCAAAATTATCTGAAGGTTTGTTTTACATGAATACAACTATTGCTATTAATGCCATTATATATGGCTGTAAGATATGATTTCAATTCCAGAATCACATAACTTAATAGCTAACTTTTGCTCGTGATTCCCAAGAAAACTGATCTCGTCTGAGAAATCATTTTCTGTAATTCATCCCGTGCTCGTTGACTTATAAGCCAGTAGAAACACAATCAACTTGTCTTATGTTAGGTCTCGGTTTAAATGGCATAACTGTAGCAGCAAAGATAGTAGATTTCAGTTCATAAAGCCAGCGAACACAGAGAGAACTGTTCTTCCATTCAAATCAATTTATTATTATTTTCACTATTTTTCCGGCACACACAGACACATATAGCCTTAGGGCGGAGCTACAGAAGAGAATACAAGTTGTAGAGATGGTGACGTAAGGTTTTGGGCTTCTCTTATTTAAATTGTATCATCATCATCCTCAATTACCGGGCCTGCTGTCGTAGGTGACCATGTCTACCCACAACTTTCGATCTCAACAGTTATTTATCGTTTCTTTTGTTGACCTACTGCCAAGCCATTCTCTTAAGCTGTCTGGTATCTTTTCTCTTTGCTTCCCCGTATCTCTTCGTCCCTTAATTTTTCCAGTTCTTACAATATTTTCCAGCTGTTCCCTTTTCATTACATGGCCAAACACTGATAGTTTCTTCCTAATATTGGAAATTAGCTCGCATTTTGCTTTGGCCTCTTTCAAAATTTAAATCGTATCTGGAACGAAAAAGTTAATAGAAAGATACAGCAAGCAATCGAATTACGTCTAAATCTTTTGGCCACGAATCTCCATCATCTGGCCTGGCAAAGACTATTCTGAAAGGAACTGTGAAAAGAGGGAGAAGGTTTTATAGACAGAGAAAGAGATGGTAAGATAACATCAAAGAATGGACATGCCTCGCTTTCGCAGAGTCCCAAGGAATGACTAAAGGTAATGTATACTTGGAGACGCTTGACGAAGCCTCTCTTAACCTCTATGTTAACCTCTAGGTCTGATATAAGCCTCTCGAAACTTCTATGTATGATATTTTGTTGCATGTATGATATTTATTTGTATGTGTGAATGATATTTTGTATGTATAAGTGATATATCTCTGTATAAGTGATATTTTTATGTATACGTGATATATTGCTGTGTGAAATATATATTTCTCTGTGAGTGATATATTTCTGTGTGCGTAATATATTTCTGTGTGAGTGATTTATTTATGTGTGAATCATATATTTCTGTGTGAGTGATATATTTATGTGTGAGTGAAATATTTCGTGAGTGAATGATATTTTTGTAGCAAATTCTTTTTTTTTTTTTAAGAATAGAAATTTTCAAAAAACGACAAAACTGAGACTTTCTAGTTTGCAATATTCAATAGCGTAACCACAATTATTTTTTTTAAAATATCAGGTAAAACTTCTTATCAATGTGAACATATCAAGGAAGGTGTATATGCATTTATATATCTGAAATGGGACAACAAGCTAAAACATTTGTCTCGCTCTCGTCCCTTAAACACAGGTTGATCGTTGGAGCGACAGGCAATACACACCATTTATTTCTTGTTTCCTGTTTTATTTTTCCTCCTTCCATCTCTATTCTTACACATTTAACAGCAGTGTAATGGGGTAACAAGCCCTAGTGGCGGCGTGTGGGACAGTACACTTTTTGCTACATTTCAGCACAATCAACTACATATCACCTAAAAAAAGATAGTTTTTGCTCACTGAATGTTGTTACCAACGGTCTATATTGGTGGGTCGAGAAAAAATAAAACACTTGTATTGCAAAAGTAGCTCACATACTTATTGAGTTTGACATCTGCTAACGATTGTCATCTGAGCGATGTACTTAGCACATAATTACGGCAATAAAACGCTAACCATTAACAATACACATCAACACCCTTAATCAACCATATTGATTATTAATTTTTGCAAATTTGGCATACATAAAATTTGGATGATTCCACTGGCGCGGGCAGTTGAGCAATTATGGAATTTAATTCGTTTGCAGTGAAACCGGGGCCTTGGACTAACTATAACTAACTACAACTAACTAAAACTAACTACAACTACCCAGTAAATGATTGCGGTAATAAAACGTTAATGATCAACAATATATACAAACACTCAGCAACTAATTACGGTAATAAAATGTTAATGATCAACAATATATACAAACACTCAGCAACTAATTACGGTAATAAAACGTTAATCATCAACTATACATATTAACACCCTTAATCAACCATAATGTTTATTAATTTATTTTTCAGCCAGTGGTAACATTCCACGTTTACACACACACATGCACATAAATACACACACACACACACATCAACTCTCCACTTAATTTCCTCTTACATGTTTTTGCTTCTTTCTGTTGCTTTAACCAGGCGTCAGGAGATTTATTTTTGGTTCTGTAGAAGACAAGCACTGCTGTTTCAGCGTGAAGCCATGTCTGTGCAAGCACACACCAAACACACTGTTCATCAATGCCTCTTGTCCAACAACCGGACCTGTGTTTAACAGTCCGTGTTGGCAACTGCTCTATATGCATTCCGATAAGGAATCTCATACACCGTCTCGTCATAAGCTGTGATTGATATTATCCTACAATGTTCCCTGTGTGACAGTTTCTAATCCTGTCTCGCGTGCTGATTTTGTTTTTATCTTCTTCGTTACTTGTTTAACTTAAATAATACAATTGTTATTTTGATGTTATACATTTTGTAGATATATTTTCTCTGCCATTCTGTGCTGTGGTGAAATAGAATGTTCGGGTCTATCCTCTGTACACGTGATGTATGTTGTTTCATTAGTCCATCATTCTGTAGATTTATATTTTCACTTGTTTTTGTTGCTTTTAAGTGTCAGGCCCCTCTGAGAGCTGATGCTGGTGATGATCATGTGACATTGTCCAAAACGTGTGATTTGTCTTTATTAACGCTATGCAGGACTGATATTACTCCAAATTCCTTACATTCTCAAATATGATTTTGTCTCATCGCGTCGTATTATCATATGCAATATAGTTCGTACACAGTTCATGAGAGTTGTGAGAATATTTAAAGTGAGAGAACGCAGCCAAGGGTTTGTAAAGTTGGCGATATCAGCCAGTTGAAGCACAGGAAAGGAAATAAGTTCTGATGTTCAAGAACAAGAATTCTGAGAGGAAAAATCGTGGAATCTTATATCCCCTGGAATAAAGAAGCAAATATTTTTTTTCTGGTAGTATATCTAAGTTTTAGATCGCGATCTGCTGCTGAACGCCTACAATCTATTTTAGAGCCTTTTCAAGACAACTAATAAGTGATATACTTAGGCACGAAACATCGCAGATATAAAAGATGTTAGTTGAGAGTAATTTAGATAAACATGTATGTGTTTGTAGTTCTATACACACTATATTCTGTTTCGTCTCTACAGAAGTGGTGTTGAAAACAAACTGTTGCCCACCAACGATAGTCGCTGCTGGACACAGATTTACCCAGCAGCTGATTCTGCCAATGCCTCAATAACTGTTCTGTCTGCATGAATCAATTATGTCGTGATCACGTCTTTCTTCTTGTGTCCTTTATCTTCTTTCAATTTAATTTCCTTATCGAACTTTGTTGTATCTATTCTTCTGTTAATTCTCAAATTGCTGCCATCGTCTAGCAGATTTTCTCAATCTACTCATTGATGAAGTTGGTTAATGATGACTTCTAGACAACTGTGATTCTCAACAAGCCTCTTCCCTTCTGTGAGCTTTTTCTACAATCTCTGTTTTGGGACGACCTTGCGGAGCTTTCTCCTACCAGTTACTTTTGTCTTCAGCTTCAGAATTGAGGCAAAACATTTGAGTTAGTTACTTAGTTCTGCTCTTTGCTTCTTGTTCATTTTTCTTCTTCTTTCCTTCCTCATTTGCCACTCAGGGTCGAGGGAAGATTTGCGGTCCTTTGCTCTTATGTTCGCTTCTGCTGTTGTTATGTTTCCTAGTGCTTCTAATATTCCACCGTTCCACCATTTTCTAAGTTGACCGTTGTGTCTGGTGTTCTCGCAACGTTTATTGAGGGCTCGTTGTGTTGTGTTTTGATTACTCTGCCTTGTCACGTGGCCAAACCATTTTATCTGCTGTTAATTTGTATATTCCATGGCGGGGGCTATTCCTAGCTTTCTTATCAGTTCTTCATTTCTGATCTTGTCACTCAGGCTGTTTCCTGTCATTCGTCTAACACATTTCATCTCATTAGATGTTATTTTTTTCTTATTGTTCTTACATCTAGGGTCCAGGACTGCCATTGGTAGCACATTTACATCGTTTTATATTTGGCCGATATTGAGTAGAACTTGCCAACGCAATTGACAAAATAAAGCTCCAAATAATAATCGCCATTACTCTCTCTCTCTCTCTCTCTCTCTCTCTCTCTCTCTCTCTCTCTCTCTACGATCAAGACTCAATCAGAGTAGGATTCCAGACTCTCTCATGAAGTCAGCTGTCTGTTTAAGTGAATCGATTGCCCCATATAGTTCCTCTTCCAGGGAGGTGGGTGTCGACCACATTGCTCTTCTTAAGACTGTGTACTGGGGGCAATCCTGTAGAACATGTTTTGTAGTCATATTGTCCACAGTACAGTGGCATAGGCTGGTTGTACCTATTTTGAATTTGGTGAACATGTGATTTCTCATTCTACTGTGGCCAGTGCGTAGGCAAAGTATGATGACTTGATCCCTCCTTGATAGTTGGTGGTATCCGTCCCTCTCGTTATCATCATCGCCATTAAGAAGAGTAGTTACATGAGTATATTCGTTGACAGAAAATGCGAACAGAACATGTTTTTGCCAATGCATTGAATGGTTCCAGATCGACTTGGAAGATTTATTTTTCTTTTGTTGATCACCATTGTAACAAATTTAGTTATGTAATGCACTAACTCATTCTCTCTCTCTCTCTCCCTCTCTCTCTCTTATATATATATATATATATATATATATATATATATATATATATATATATTACTGTAACGTTTTATTAATGCAATCATCAACAATGCGTATTTTTGACTTATGCAACGACTATAACCACGCCTGCATACTAAGTGATTCGATGAACATGATAAAAAAAAGTGGAGACCGGTTTTGTACGCAGGTAATGGTCATTGCAGAAGTAAAAAATACGTAAGTCGTGATATATGGCATTTACACCCAACAAATGTGCCTTTTAAGGCACATTATTCCTTATATAATTAATCTACCCGAACATCGAGGCACATTTTTTTTTCTATATGAAAGTCTACATTATTTTCCGGTCGTGGGTGACCGCTCGGCGGGGTGACCTCTCGGGATGATCTCTCGTCGACCTCTCGTTGAACTCTTGTGATGTCTTGTGATCTCTGGTCGTGAAGCAATGACCTATCAGGAAAGTGGGGTGGGCGGGGGTGAAATTGGTCATCGGGGTGACATAACTTCGTACTTTCGTTCAAGACAGTTCTACAGTTATTCAAGGAAACTTTTAATGTATACCTACAATTTTTTTTTGCATCTAGTGGTAACATCTCAGTGCTTGACCAACTAGTAGAGACGGGCTCACTAATGAGTTTAACATTAGTTAGAGAGACAGTAAATTAATGTACTATGATGTTATTTTAGTGTGCCTATATCAGAGGTATAACTTTCATGATTAGTTGTAACTTTCATGATTAGTATTTTATATTAGTGTGGTTTTGACAGGGGACATAAGTAACTTTCAAGTGTAGTAGAGTTAGGATTTTTTCCTGTAATATATAATTCCATCCTTCCCTCCATTGTGTCTTGTAGTTGAAGTAGTAGTAGTAGTTGTAGTAGTAGTTGTTGTTATTGTTGTTGTAGCAGTTCTAGTAGTAGTTGTAGTAGTTGTAGTAGTAGTTGTTGTTGATGTTGTAGTTGTTGAGGTATTTGTAGTAGTAGTGGTAGTTGTAGAACTAGCGTGACTTTCATTTAGTAGAGTTATGACAGAGGTGTAACTCTCATGCGTAGTAGAGTTATGAGATGGAGTGTACTAGAATTTCATGGAAGTACTGCTCTTTACATCTGATCCATCTAGTGACCACAGTCGTCTTCCTTCTTTCCTTCCACCTAGCCTATTGCTGTTGATAGCGGCCGAGTTAGTGTGCTTGAATGATGGTAGGACAACCTGAATGTCTATTCGTTCAGGGGACTGATAATGTCATAGACCTGTTACTGTTGTTTTCTACCGTTGTATCGGTTTGCAAGTGGCATGTACTAGGATTCCACGAAAGTTATAACTATGCATGTATCTTCGTAATTGCGAAAGGCAGAAATAGAAGCCAGACAACCAAGTGTAGAAGTTTAGGAAGTTTGACGGATGTTTTCTGTAAGAAAAACGTGAACAGAAAAATCACTAGGTACATTACGACGCCTTCATCAGAGCATGCATGACTACACAGATACTTACAACAGCTACCAAAATCAAACAAGGACCATTCTCGGAGAAGTGCATACAGAATCATCATAATGCAAAACACTATTAGCAAGCTACTGGAGAAAATAGTTGTCCGGGTACTTACCTGTCATCTTGAACAGTAACGCGAATTCCCATCCACATTCGAGTGGGAGCTGATGAGGTGTCTGACAAGGGTTTAGTCGCCTTGAAGGTCATGATAGTTATCATCATCGACCAGAAGCTATTTACCCTTTTGTTCCAGGGACTAGTCCTCACTTCAAGCGAGTATGACCTGACAAGTTTCTATCAGGACGACACAAGTAGGCGATCATGAGGGGAAGGTCATAAGTCGACGAGGGAAGCTCAGAAGAAGCAGAGAGGAAGGACATAAGTCGACGAGGGAGGCTCAGAAGAAGCAGAGAGGAAGGACATAAGTCGACGAGGGAGGCTCAGAAGAAGCAGAAGGGAAGGTCATAAGTCTACGAGGAAAACTCAGAAGAAGCAGAGGGAAAGGTCATAAGTCGACGAGGGAAGCTCAGAAGAAGCAAAAGGGAAGGACATAAGTCGACAAGGGAAGCTCAGAAGAAGCAGAGGGGAAGGTCATAAGTATACGAGGGAAGCTCAAAGTTTATACCATCGCTGAGTGTTTTAGTCTCCTATGTTTGGCTAAAAAACCACGATTCGAATACGTACGTTGACAAATGTGTCGAATAAGGAGATGAGCACCACGCGTGTGCTCCAACAAACCACCGCGCAATTTAAACTTCTTTGGACACAATGAACACAGATGTTCACCAGAAGATACCTCATTATGAGAAACCATAGGGACAAAATCCAATAACCCTTTGTCAATAATATTTATCATTCCTAGTTTAAATTCATTAAACGACAATCTCAACAATACTTATCATACCTACTTCACAGTAGGTATGATAAGTACAACACATCAATAAAATTGAATAACCTTTTATCGATAAGCCTGAACATACGATCTTTAAGAGAAAACATAAATTTTAATACATCATCATCAACGTAGACAACACACGTCACACATACAAATATTTATAATTGAACATTGATGAATTAAATAGCACATATATAAATACTTGTATGTGTAATATGTCTTGTCCACGTTGATGATGATGTGTTAAAATAAATTTATGTTATGCTTTATTGTGAAAATAAGAAAATAAAAATTACATAGAAAAACTTCATATTTGTTTTGTTTTATTTGACTTGCTTTAGTTTGTTTATTTTAAAATTATTTTAGTCTATGCATACTTGCTGTATTAAAATAGCGAAGGTAGAAGACAACAGTAACAGGTCTATGACATTATCAGTCCCCTGAACGAGTAGACATTCAGGTTGTCCTTCCATCATTCAGCACACTAACTCAACCGCTATCAACAGCAATAGGCTAGGAGAAAGGAAAGAAGGAAGACGACCGTGGTCACTAGATGCATCAAATGTAAAGTGGAACACTTCCATGAAATTCTAGTAAACACTAGCTCCTAACTCTACTACGCAAGAGATTTACACCTCTGTCATAACTCTACTAAATGAAAGTCACGCTAGTTCTACAACTACCACTACTACTACAACTACTAAAAAAACTACAACAGCAACAACAACAACTACTACTACTACTACAACTACTACTACTACTACAACTACTACAACTACTACTACTACTACAACTACTACTACTACTTCAACTACAAGTTACAATGGAGAGAAGGATAGAATTCTAGTACAGGCCAAGTCCCAACTCTAATACTCATGAAAGCTACTTATGTCCCCTGTCAAAACCACACTAATATAAAAAAAACACACACATGAATGTAACTCCTCTGATATAGGCACACTAAAATAATATCACAGTACATTAATTTACTGTCTCTCTAAAACAACGCCACAACACTAGACAGTTGATAAACTCATTAGCGTGGTCCTATGGTCAGTCTCTCAGAGATGTGTGTGTAGGTGCTCATCCGTTAAATTTCGTCTAGTAACGGGTCTTTACTGATCAGCTGATAAACCCATTAGTACGACCATGGTCATTAGATGACTAGGTTAGTTTAAGTTACTCAAGCGGAAAATTTCACAGAGAAACGGGGTTTTTGACGGAGCACCTGCTAAAGTCATTAACGCGCCAGTATCCGTGTTACGGACAAACGGTCAATTTGGACATTAATAAACTTCATGCTGCTAATGATTCCACGTGTTAAACTCATTAGCGCGCCCGTCGCTATTAGTTGGTGAAGCATTGAGTAAGATGCTACCACTATAAATTTTAGGTAAACATTGAGTAAGATGCTACCAAAAGAAATTTTAAATAAACATTAAAAGTTTTCTTGAATAACTATAAGACTGTTTTGAAAGAATGTCACCCCAGATGACACATTTCACTCACACCCCATTCCCAAAAAAATTCCCTCACCTACGAGAGATCACAAGACATCACGAGAGGTCACCCCGACCGGAAAAAAATGTAGACGCTCACATAAGGAAAGACAATGTGCGGGTAGACTATTTATATAAGAAATAATGTGCCTTAAAAGGCACATTTGTTGGGTGTAAATGCCATATATCACTACTTACGTAGGATGCCTTTGTCTACGACCCTGGACATGCGGGAGTACGGGGAAATGAAAGAGCGGACAGGTTTGGCTAGCTGCGCTGTCGTTGAAGACGGTCAACCAATAGATCGAGCGGGCATCATCAATATCCTCCGAAATGTTGGAAGGGCACAAAACCTCGACAACCATGAGTCCACGTCACTCCCTCGGATGAAAGAGATGGGAGTTAAGATGGGGACAGCCAGGAACGAGAAACTTAGTGGGCGTTTAAGAAGAATTATCAGCCAACACAGAACTGGATTCGTCAGTCGCTGGACACTGGGGGACTTGCTGAGGAGGGGATCTGAGCACTTATGGATATGTTTGGAGTGCAACGACGATATCCCGCAAATAATTCAATAACTCTCTCTCTCTCTCTCTCTCTCTCTCTCTCTATATATATATATATATATATATATATATATATATATATATATAGAGAGAGAGAGAGAGAGAGAGAAAGTTATTGTCTTATTTCTCCCCCAAATACCCCTTTTTTGTACGCCCAATGTTCTTTTTTCGTCCTCCGAATGTCCCTTTTTTCCCCTGCAAATATCCACTTTTTTCCCCTCCCAATGTCCCCTTTTCTCCTCCCAAGTTCCCCTTTTTTCTTCTCCAAAAGTCGTTTTTTTTCTCCCCCCCCCCCATGTCCCTTTTTTCGCTCCAAATATCCCCTTTTTTCTCCTCCCAATGTCCCTTTTTTCTCCCTCCAATGTCCCCTTTTTTTCTCCCCCCCCCCCCCCAATGCCCCCTTTTCTCCTCCCAAGTTTCCCTTTTTTCTTCTCCCAAAGTCTTTTTTTTCATCCTTCCAAGTTCCCTTTTTTCTCCTCCCAAGGTCCCCTCTTTTCTCATCCCAAAGGTCCCCTTTTTCACTTCCTAATATCACCATTTTTCTCCTCCAAGGTCCCCTTCTTTTCTCATCCCAAAGGTCCCCTTTTTCACTTCCTAATATCACCATTTTTCTTCTCCCAAGTTCCCTTTTTTTCTGCCCCAATGTACCCTTTTTTCTCCCCAAATATCCCTTTTTTCTCCTCCAAATGTCCCATTTTTTCTCCCACCAATGTCCCCTTTTTTTCTCCCCCCAAATGCCCCCTTTTTCTCCTCCCAAGTTTCCTTTTTTTCTCCTTCCAAGGTCCCATTTTTTTCTCATCCCAAAGGTCCCCTTTTTCACTTCCTAATATCACCATTTTTCTTCTCCCAAGGTCCCCTTTTTCACTTATTATTATATCATCATTTTTTCTCCTCTCAAGATCCCCTTTTTTCTCCACCCAAGGTCCCCGTTTTCTCCTCCTAAGATCCCCTTTTTCTCATCCCAAGGTCCCCTTTTTCACCTCCTAATATCCACATTTTTCTTCTCCAAGGTCTCCTTTATCACCTCCTAATATCCACATTTTTCTAATCCCAAGGTCTCCATTGTCTCCTAATATCCCCATTTTTCCTATTTTTTCTTCTCTCAATGTCCGCTTTATTCTCATTCCAGGGTCCCCTTTTTTCCTTCCAATCTCCCCATTTTTCTCCTCCAAAGTCCCCTTTTCTCTAATTCAAAAATCCCTTCTTCTCCTCCCAAGATCCCATTTTTTCTCCTCCCGAGGTCCCCTTTTTTCTCAATCTATGGTCCCCTTTTTCTCCTCTCAAGGTCCACTTTTTTCTCCTCCGAAGGTCCCGTGTTTTCTCATCCCCAGGTCCCCTTTTTTCTCCTCCCAAAGTCCTCTTTCTTATCTCAATGTCCCCTTTTTTCTCCTCCCAAGGTCCCCTTTTTTCTCCTCCCAAGGTCCCTTTTTTTTCTCCTCTCAATGTCACTTTTTTCTCATACCAAGGTCCCCCTTTTCTCCTCCCAAGGTCCCCTTTTTTCTCCTCCCAAGGTCCCTTTTTTTTCTCCTCTCAATGTCACTTTTTCTCATACCAAGGTCCCCTTTTTTATCCTCCCAAGTTCCCTTTTTTCCCATACCAAGGTCCCCTTTTCTCCTCCCAAGGCCCCCTTTTTTCTCCGCCCAAGGTCCCTTTTTCTCCTCTCAATGTCACTTTTTTCTCATACCAAGGTCCCCTTTTTTATCCTCCCAAGTTCCCCCTTTTCTCATCCCCAGGTCCCGTTTTTCTCCTCCCAAGGTCCTCTTTTTTCTCCTCCCAAGTTCCCTTTTTCTCATCCCAAGGTCCCGTTTTTCTCCTCCTAGTATCCCAAATTTTTCTCCTCCTAAGGTCCTCTTTTTTCTCCTCTCAATGTCCCCGTTTTTCTCATCCCAAGGTCCCCTTTTCCTCTCCCAAGGTCCCCTTTTTTCTCCCATCAATGTCCCCTTTATTCTCATCCCATGGTCCTCTCTTTCCCCTCCTGATATCCCCAATTTTTCCTCCCAAGGTCCCCTTTGTTCTCCTCCCAAGGTCCTCTTTTTTCTCCTCCCAAGTTCCCATTTTTTCTCATCCCAAGGTCCCGTTTTTCTCCTCCAATTATCCCAAATATTCTCCTTCTAAGGTCCTCTTTTTTCTCCTCTCAATGTCCCATTTTTTTCTCTCATTCCAAGGTCCCATTTTTCCCTCCCAAGGTCCCCTTTTTTCTCCCCTCAATCTCTCTTTTTTTCTGCTCTCAATGTCCCCTATTTTCTCTCATTCCAAGGTCCCCTTTTTTCTTCCACCAATGTCCCCTTTTTTCTCATCCCATGGTCCCCACTTTCTCCTCCTAATATCCCCAATTTCTCCTCCCAAGGTCCCCTTTTTTCTCCTCTCAATATCCCGTTTTTTCTCTTCCCAATGTCCCCTTTTCTCTCCTCCCAAGGTCCCCATTTTTCTCCTCCCAAGGTCCCCTTTTTTCTCCTCTCAATATCTCCTTCTATCTCATCCCAATGACCCCTTTTTCACCTCTCAATGTCCCCTTTTATCTCATCTCAATGTCCCCTTTTATCTCATCTCAATGTCTCCTTTTATCTCATCTCAATATCCCCTTCTATCTCCTTCCAATATCCCTATTTTTCTCCTCCCAATGTCCCCTTTTTTCTCCCACCAATGTCCCTTTCTTCTCCTTCCAAGTGGAAGTTTTTTTTTCTCATCCCAAAGGCCCCTTTTTCACATCCTAATACCACCATTTTTCTTCTCCCAAGGTCCCCTTTTTCACTTCACTAATATCACAATTTTTCTTCTCCCAAGATCCCCTTTTTTCTCCTCTCAATGTCCCATTTTTTTCATCCCAAGGTCCCCGTTTCTTTCCTCCCAAGGTCCCCTTTTTTCTCATCCCAAGGTCCCCTTTTTCTCCTCCTAATATCCACATTTTTCTCCTCCCAATGTCCCATTTTTCTCCTCCAATGTCCCCTTTTGTCTCCTCCTAATATCCACTTTTGTCTCCTTCAATGTCCCTATTTTCTCCACCAAATATCCCTTTTTTTCCCCTCCAAATGTCTCCTTTTTTCTCATCCTAATGTCCCATTTTTCACCTCCTAATATCCCCATTTTTCTCCTCCCAATGTCCTCTTTTTACTCCTCTCAATGTCCGCTTTATTCTCATTCCAGGGTCCCCTTTTTCTCCTCCCAATCTCCCCATTTTTCTCCTCCAAAGTCCCCTTTTTTCTCCTCTCAATGACCCCTTTTCTCTCATCCCAAGATCCCCTTCTTCTCCTCCCAAGATCCCATTTTTCTCCTTCCAAGTTCCCCTTTTTTCTCATGCTATGGTCCCTTTTTCTCCTCTCAAGGTCCACTTTTTTCTCCTCCAAGGTCCTCTTTTCTTATCTCAATGTCCTCTTTTTCTCCTCTCCAGGTCCCCTTTTTCTCCTCCCAATTTCACTTTTTTTCTCCTCTCAATGTCCCTTTTTTCTCATACCAAGGTCCCCTTTTTTCTCCTCCCAAGGTCTCTTTTTTCTCCTCTCAATGTCCCTTTTTTCTCATACCAAGGTCCCCTTTTTTTCTTCCCAAGGTCCTCTTTTTTCTCCTCACAAGTTCCCATTCTTTCTCATCCCAAGGTCCCGTTTTTCTCCTATTATCCCAAATTTTTCTCCTTCTAAGGTCCCATTTTTTCTCCTCTCAATGTCCCCTTTTTTCTCTCATTCCAAGCTCCCCTTTTTCCCCTCCCAAGATCCCTTTTTTCTCCCCTCATTGTCCCTTTTTTCTCATCCCATGGTCCCCTCTTTCTCCTCCTAATATCCCCAATTTTTCCTCTCAATGTCCCGTTTTTTCTCTTCCCAATGTCCCTTTTCTCTCCTCCCAAGGTCCCCATTTTTCTCCTCCCAAGGTCCCCTTTTTTTCTCCTCGCAATATCCTTTCTATCTCATCCCAATGTCTCCTTTTTTCTCCTCTCAATGTCCCCTTTTATCTCATCTCAGTGTCCCCTTTTATCTCATCTCAATATCCCCTTCTATCTCCTTCCAATGTCCCCTTTTTTCTCCTCCTAATATTCCTTTTTTCTCCTCCCAATGTCCCCTTTTGTCTCCTCCTAATATCCCCTTTTGTTTCCTTCCAATGTCCCTACTTTTCTCCTCCAAATGTCCCCTTTTTGCTCCTCCAAATGTCCCCTTTTTTCTCCTCCAAATGTCCCCTTTTTTTGCTCCTCCAAATGTCCCCTTTTTTCTTCTCCAAATGTCCCCTTTTTTCTCCTCCCAATGTTCCCTTTTTTGCCGAGAACGGTTTGTATGGTCAGGGTTTGTACAATCACAATTGAAAAAGATTAGATTGTCACGTCATAGACAATTGTTCCAATGTAATAACTTTCAGCTACAATGGAACGGTGCATTTGGTCTCCCACTCCTATTCTGAGCACTACAGCTCTCCCCCCCTCCCCCCTCTCTCTCATCACCAATTAATGCATACCCACTGACAGCATGAAGAGATGCATTGAGCTGCACTTGACAGTCAAACACTTCCTGAGTTATGCCGGTAGATGGTTGCAGGTCTGTGAGGGTATGGGTGAAGTCATCAGACAATTTTGCTATGAATTAGTTGAGACAAACAAAAATGTAAACAGTGAAAGATAAATTTGATCTTCAACATCTTCAACTGTAATGACAAAAGGGCATCAACAAAACATGCAGGAGACAACGACTTTCTCGTATAGTCTGTTCTTCATGATGTTCTCTTATGTTGAATAGTGTTAATTAATATGTTGACAGGTGTTCCTATCCGTGATTAATTAACGTGTATAATTAGGAAAGTATAGAATGATGACTAATAAATGTGGTCAAATAGGAGCTCAGTGAACAATGGAGTTTCCAGAAAATAACAAAAAATGTAATAAAGGTTAAGGCAAAAAGTTAAAATAAAATAGGAGCGCTGTTTCACATTATTAGAAGCCAAAATATCAAAGATGAAGCAAGCACCAAAACAAGGTAGTAATTATTGAATAGCAAATTCATTGTGCCATATTTACTTGTAGAACTCTTCAGTTGTTTTTCTCTGGGAGTAACAGTAATTTTGTTGATGTAAACGTCAAATCTACTTAGCTGCGTTGTCGTTAATTATACATTGTAATAAGGTAATGATGCATCATTGAAAACAGAATGTGGACAGAAACGAGAGATAATTTAGCGCCACTCGAGAATAGTGAAAGAGAAGAGTGACGCAACGACACAACACGCGTTTGTAGCTGTGCAGAAAAAAGGTCTAGGCGGAAGAGAAAGAATATATCGAAGATTCAGTTTCTAATATCAGTGCGATATCACGTCATGTTGACAAGAAACAAGTGACAAAAACATTGTTGGAATAGAAGCGCCCACGATACATGATGTAGATAAGAAATGTGCTCGTGTGTGGGTGTGTTCGTGCATGAATGTGTGATACGTTTATGCTACCACCAATGTTGTGGTACAGAGTTGAGGTGACTCCCTAACACATGATTGACATCATCCGCAGTTCATTGTCACAATTTACAGTAATGCAAATCTTTATTCATTTTATTTTATTTTATTTATTTTATTTATTTTATTTTATTTTTTTTTATTTTTTTTTTTGGGGGGGGGGGGGTTTGCATAACGGCGGACAACAGTTTGTCTGACATTTGACAGCGCCTAATGGCTGACTGATTTGCTTCAAAAAATGGAAAACAGCCGATCAATACTACACTCTTGGAGTATCTCTGACT
Organism: Megaustenia siamemsis; assembly: GCA_032433765.1. Taxonomy (NCBI): domain Eukaryota; kingdom Metazoa; phylum Mollusca; class Gastropoda; order Stylommatophora; family Ariophantidae; genus Megaustenia; species Megaustenia siamemsis. The sequence goes on along the minus strand of JAVIAB010000139.1, from coordinate 55,669,152 downwards.
AGTCAGTCTGGAAACAAGAGTATTTTAGTGATGAGTGAAGACAACTCTGTCCTCAAAAATATCATGTTGATATCGAATGTGCTGGATAGAGAAGCAAACATCATCATTATCATCAAGTACCGGGCCTGCTGGCGTAGATGATCATGTCTCTCCACAACTTGCGATCTCGACAGTTATTTATAATTTCTGTTGTTGACCTTCTGCCAAGCCATTCTCTTAAGCTGTCTGGTAGTTTTTCTCTTTGCTTCCCTCTATCTCTTCGTCCCTCAATTTTTCAAGTTGTTACAATATATTCCAGTTGTTCTATTCTCATTACATGACCAAAAAATGATGAGTGTTTCTTCCTAATATTGGAAATTAGCTCTCGTTTTGCTTTGACCTCTTTCAGAATTTTCATTACTCTTCTTAGCTGTCAATGGTATTCTCAACATTCTTCTGTGAAACAACATTTCTACAGACTCCATAGTCTGGTATGACCATAGAAAAAGTATAACAAGGTATATAAGATATACGTTTACTATAGAAGGATATAAAAGGTAGCAAGACCGATATTTGTTGTGTGAGATGTTTATGGTAAAGTGTAGCATAAGCAAATACAGGTTCAGATAATAAGCCACGAGAGAATGTGATTACGCCCAATTAATGTACTACGATACAACAAGCAATCGGAATATGTGATGATCTTTTGGCTATTGTGAATAAAAACGCAAAATGAATCTATTTAACCACGTACCTCGATCGTCAGGCCTGGCAAGGACTGTTCTTCAAGGGTTTGGAGTGAGAAGGAGAGTTAGACAGAGAAAGAGATGGGAAGATAACATCACAAAATGGACAGACCTCTGCTTTGCAGAGTTTCAAGGAACGTCCTAGAGAAAACTGGAGGAGTTTGACGATGTCTGTCAGTGGTGTCCCAATGACTCCACGGTTACGAGATGAAGAAGAATAACAACAACGTAAAAGCGAACGATAAAAAAGAACTGTCGGGAGAATAATTTGCAGAGGAAAATAGGAAGTAAAGTGGTCAAGTTTTGCAGCGGTTTTTGTTCACGTTTGGTACAATAGGAGCTTATAATGCGGTGTGTAAGAACTCAAAGTTATACCACCATTTTCAGTGGTGACTTTTCATTTCACTTGGTGATTCACGTGTTTGTTCTCACTTAGTGCTTCACGTGTTTATTCTCACATAGTGCTTCACGTGTTTGTTCTCACTTAGTGCTTCACGTGTTTGTTCTCAATTAGTGCTTCACGTGTTTGCTTTTACATAGTGCTTCACATGTTTGCTTTTACTTAGTGCTGCGCGTGTTTGCTTTTACTTAGTGCTTCACGTGTTTGCATTTACTTAGTTCTTCGAGTGTTTGTTCTCACTTAGTGCTTCACGTGCTTGATTTTACTTAGTGCTTCGAGTGTATGTTCTCACTTAGTGCTTCACGTGTTTGTTCTCAATTAGTGCTTCGCGTGTTTGCTTTTACTTTGTGCTTCACATGTTTGCTTTTACTTGGTGCTTCACATGTTTGCTTTTATTTAATGCTTCACGTGTTTGCTTTTACTTAGTGCTTCACGTGTTTGCTTTTACTTGGCGCTTCACGTGTTTGCTTTACTTAGTGCTACATGTGTTTGTACTCACTTAGGGCTTCACGTGTTTGCTTTTACTTAGTGCTTCATGTGTTTGCTACCTACTTAGTGCTTCACGTGTTTGCTTTTACTTAGTGCTTCACGTGTTTGCTTTTACTTAGTGCTTCACATGTTTGCTTTTACTTAGGGCTTCACGTGTTTGCTTTTACTTTAGTGCTTCACGTGTTTGCTTTTGCTTTAGTGCTTCATGTGTTTGTTCTCACTTAGTGCTTCACGTGTTTGCTGTTACTTAGTGCTTCATGTGTTTGCTACTTACTTAGTGCTTCATGTGTTTGCTTTTACTTAGTGCTTCACATGTTTGCTTTTACTTAGTGCTTCACGTATTTTCTTTTACTTAGTGCTTCACGTGTTTCCTTTTACTTAGTACTTCAAGTTTTTGTTCTCACTTATTGCTTCACGTTTTTGATTTAACTTAGTGCTTCACGTGTTCGCTTTTACTTAGTGCTTCATGTGTTTGCTTTTACTTAGTATTTCACGTGTTTGCTTTTACTTAGTGCTTCGAGTGTTTGTTCTCGCTTAGTGCTTCACGTGTTTGTTCTCACTTAGTGCTTCATGTGTTTGCTTTTACTTAGTGCTTCATATGTTTGCTTTTACTTAGTGCTTCACGTGTTTGCTTTTAATTAATGCTTCATATGTTTGCTTTTACTTAGTGCTTCATGTGTTTGCTTTTACTTAGTGCTTCACGTGTTTGCTTTACTTAGTGCTTCATGTGTTTGATTTACTTAGTGCTTCATGTGTTTGCTTTTACTTAGGGCTTCATGTGTTTGCTTTTAATTAATGCTCAATGTGTTTGCTTTTACTTAGTGCTTCATGTGTTTGCCTTTACTTAGTGCTTCATGTGTTTGCCTTTACTTAGTGCTTCATGTGTTTGCCTTTACTTAGTGCTTCATGTGTTTGCTTTTACTTAGTGCTTCATGTGTGTGCTTTTAATTAATGCTTCATGTGTTTGCTTTTACTTAGTGCTTCATGTGTTTTCTTTTACTTAGTGCTTAATGTGTTTGCTTTAATTAATGCTTCACGTGTTTGCTTTTACTTAGTGTTTCACGTGTTTGCTTTTACTTAGTGCTTCACGTGTTTGCTTTTACTTAATGCTTCATGTGTTTGCTTTTACTTAGTGCTTCACGTGTTTGTTTATACTTAGTGCTTCAAATGTTTGTTCTCACTTAATGATTCACATGTTTGCTTTTACTTAGTGCTTCAAATGTTTGTTCTCACTTAATGCTTCACATGTTTGCTTTTACTTAATGCTTCACGTGTTTGCTTTTACTTAGTGCTTCACGTGTTGCTTTTACTTAGTGCTTCACATGTTTGCTTTTACTTAGTGCTTCACATGTTTCTTTTACTTAGTGCTTCACATGTTTGCTTTTACTTAGTGCTTCACATGTTTGCTTTTACTTAGTGCTTCACATGTTTGCTTTTACTTAGTGCTTCACATGTTTGCTTTTACTTAATGCTTCACATGTTTGCTTTTACTTCGTGCGTCACGTATTTGCTTTTACTTAGTGCTTCACGTGGTTGCTTTTACTAAGTGCTTCACGTGTTGCTTTTACTTAGGGCTTCACATGTTTGCTTTTACTTAGTGCTTCACATGTTTCTTTTACTTAGTGCTTCACATGTTTGCTTTTACTTAGTGCTTCACATGTTTGCTTTTACTTAGTGCTTCACATGTTTGCTTTTACTTAGTGCTTCACATGTTTGCTTTTACTTAATGCTTCACATGTTTGCTTTTACTTCGTGCGTCACGTATTTGCTTTTACTTAGTGCTTCACGTGGTTGCTTTTACTAAGTGCTTCACGTGTTGCTTTTACTTAGTGCTTCACATGTTTGCTTTTACTTAGTGCTTCACATGTTTGCTTTTACTTAGTGCTTCACGTGTTTGCTTTTACTAAGTGCTTCACGTGTTGCTTTTACTTAGTGCTTCACATGTTTGCTTTTACTTCGTGCGTCACGTATTTGCTTTTACTTAGCGCTTCACGTGGTTGCTTTTACTAAGTGCTTCACGTGTTGCTTTTACTTAGTGCTTCACATGTTTGCTTTTACTTAGTGCTTCACATGTTTGCTTTTACTTAGTGCTTCACGTGTTTGCTTTTACTTAGCGCTTCACGTGTTTGCTTTTACTTAGTGCTTCACGTGATTGCTTTCACTCATTTTTTTTTTAAATGTCCATGGTAATTGGCAGATTTTGCGTTTGATAGGGCGACAACATCCTCTACGTTGCCTCCAATATGTGATTTTATTTAGCAGAATCACTTATTCCGACTATACTTTTTATATTGACCGACATTGTTTTCCACTATATTGCCATTTGATCTGTCTCTGTTTTGTCTTCCCTTTGGAGTCCACCAGGTACAGTTCTTGTGGTTTTTTGTGTGCAAATTCTTTGGTTAAGTAAACCTCTGTATTTACTTTCATTTAGTATTAAATCTCTGCTATTTACATTGAAGACTTTTAACAATTCTCTAATAAAAGTTATATGTGCGTACAAACCAAGAACACACAGGAAGGTATCTCCGAGAATGTCCAGCAGGAAGACTTACCTCAGATACATCACTTTCAGCCTAATTACTTTCGATTGAAATATATATTTTACTGAAAAAAAAGAACTTTAAAGAGGTTTCTAGCACGCACGTTTTATCCATGAATAGACATGTTGAATGTGAAGAATAAATTCGCGCAATTCAGCTTTCAAATTCAATTTTGTTTCATTTTTCTGCCTTGCAAATTAGCAATTATTGTGTGCCCTTCAGGTGTGCTTTTACCCTGAATTTGAAAATACAATTTAATCACTTTTAAATCTTTGCACAGGGTTGACAGGATGGTGCTGTTTCTGTCGATTCTTGAACTAGAGGATGGTGCTGTTTCTGTCGTTTCTTGAACTAGAGGATGGTGCTGTTTCTGTCGTTTCTTGAACTAGAGGATGGTGCTGTTTCTTTCGTTTCATGAACTAGAGGATGGTGCTGTTTCTGTCGTTTCTTGAACTAGAGGATGGTGCTGTTTCTGTCGTTTCTTGAACTAGAGGATGGTGCTGTTTCTTTCGTTTCATGAACTAGAGGATGGTGCTGTTTCTGTCGTTTCTTGAACTAGAGGATGGTGCTGTTTCTGTCGTTTCTTGAACTAGAGGATGGTGCTGTTTCTTTCGTTTCATGAACTAGAGGATGGTGCTGTTTCTGTCGTTTCTTGAACTAGAGGATGGTGCTGTTTCTGTCGTTTCTTGAACTAGAGGATGGTGCTGTTTCTTTCGTTTCATGAACTAGAGGATGGTGCTGTTTCTGTCATTTCTTGAACTTGAGGATTGTGCTGTTTCTGTCGTTTCATGATCTACAGGATGGTGCTGTTTCTGTCGTTTCATGATCTACAGGATGGTGCTGTTTCCGTCGTTTTTTGAACTAGAGGATGGTGCTGTTTCTGTCGTTTCTTGAACTAAAGGATGGTGTTGTTTCTGTCGTTTCTTGAACTAGAGGATGGTGCTGTTTCTGTCGTTTCTTGAACTAGAGGATTGTGCTGTTTCTGTCGTTTCATGAACTAGAGGATGGTGCTGTTTCTGTCATTTCTTGAACTTGAGGATGGTGCTGTTTCTGTCATTTCTTGAACTTGAGGATGGTGCTGTTTCTGATGTTTCTTGAATTAGAGGAGGGTGCTGTATCTGTCGTTTCTTGAACTAGAGGTTGGTGCTGTTTCTGTTGTTTCTTGAGCTAGAGGATGGTGCTGTTTCTGTTGCTTCTTGAATTAGAGTATGATGCTCTTTCAGTCGGTTTTTGAACTAGAGGATGGTGCTGTTTCTGTTGTTTATTTAACTTGAGGATGGTGCTGTTTCTTTTGTTTCTTGAACTTGAGGATGGCGCTGTTTCTGTCATTTCTTGAACTTGAGGATGGTGCTGTTTCTTTTGTTTCTTGAACTTGAGGATGGTGCTGTTTCTTTGTTTCTTGAACTTGAGGATGGTGCTGTTTCTTTTGTTTCTTGAACTTGAGGATGGCGCTGTTTCTGTCATTTTTTAGCTTGAGGATGGTGCTGTTTCTTTTGTTTCTTGAACTTGAGGATGGCGCTGTTTCTGTCATTTCTTGAACTTGAGGATGGCGCTGTTTCTGTCGTTTCTTGAACTTGAGGATGGCGCTGTTTCTGTCATTTCTTGAACTTGAGGATGGCGCTGTTTCTGTCGTTTCTTGAACTTGAGGATGGCGCTGTTTCTGTCATTTCTTGAACTTGAGGATGGCGCTGTTTCTGTCGTTTCTTGAACTTGAGGATGGCGCTGTTTCTGTCATTTCTTGAACTTGAGGATGGCGCTGTTTCTGTCGTTTCTTGAACTTGAGGATGGCGCTGTTTCTGTCGTTTCTTGAACTTGAGGATGGCGCTGTTTCTGTCATTTCTTGAACTTGAGGATGGCGCTGTTTCTGTCGTTTCTTGAACTTGAGGATGGCGCTGTTTCTGTCATTTCTTGAACTTGAGGATGGCGCTGTTTCTGTCGTTTCTTGAACTTGAGGATGGCGCTGTTTCTGTCGTTTCTTGAACTTGAGGATGGCGCTGTTTCTGTCATTTCTTGAACTTGAGGATGGCGCTGTTTCTGTCGTTTCTTGAACTTGAGGATGGCGCTGTTTCTGTCATTTCTTGAACTTGAGGATGGCGCTGTTTCTGTCGTTTCTTGAACTTGAGGATGGTGCTGTTTCTGTTGTTTCTTGAACTAGAGGATGGGGCTGTTTCTGTTGTTTCTTGAACTTGAGGATGGTGCTATTTCAATTTTTTCTTGAACTAGATGATGGTGCTGTTTCTGTTGCTTCTTGAATTAGAGGATGATGCTCTTTCAGTCGGTTTTTGAACTAGAGGATGGTGCTGTTTCTGTTGTTTTTTTTATCTTGAGGATGGTGCTGTTTCTTTTGTTTCTTGAACTTGAGGATGGCGCTGTTTCTGTTATTTCTTGAACTTGAGGATGATGCTGTTTCTGTTGTTTCTTGAACTAGATGATGATGCTCTTTTATTCGGTTTTTTTTACTATCGGATGGTGCTGTTTCTTTTGTTTCTTGAAATAAAGGATGGTGCTGTTTGTGATGTTTCTTGAACTAGAGGTTAATGCTGTTTCTGTTGTTTCTTGAACTTGATGACGGTGCTGTTTATGTTGCTTTTTGAACTAGAGGATGGTGCCGTTTCTGTTGCTTTTGAATAAGATGATAATGCTGTTTGTGTCATTACTTCAACTTGTGGATGGTGCTGTTTCTGTTGTTTCTTGAACTAGAGGACGGTGTTGTTACTGTTGTTTCTTGAACTAGAGGATGATGCTCTTTCAGTCTGTTTTTGAACTAGACGATTGTTCTGTTTCTGTTGTTTTTTTAACTTGAGGATGGTGCTGTTTCTGTTGTTTCTTGAACTTGAGGATGGTGCTGTTTCTGTTGTTTCTTGAACTTGAGGATGGTGCTGTTTCTGTTGTTTCTTGAACTTGAGGATGGAGCTGTTTCTGTTGTTTCTTGAACTTGAGGATGGAGCTGTTTTTGTTGTTTCTTGAACTTGAGGATGGTGCTGTTTCTGTTGTTTCTTGAACTTGAGGATGGAGCTGTTTTTGTTGTTTCTTGAACTAGAGGATTGTGCTGTTTCTGTTGTTTCTTGAACTTGAGGATGGAGCTGTTTTTGTTGTTTCTTGAACTTGAGGATGGTGCTGTTTCTGTTGTTTCTTGAACTTGAGGATCGAGCTGTTTTTGTTATTTCTTGAACTTGAGGATGATGCTGTTTCTGTTGTTTCTTGAACTTGAGGATGGAGCTGTTTTTGTTGTTTCTTGAACTAGAGGATTGTGCTGTTTCTGTTGTTTTTTAACTTGAGAATGGTGCTGTTTCTGTTGTTTTTTAACTTGAGGATGGTGCTGTTTCTGTTGTTTCTTGAACTAGATGATGGTGCTGTTTCTGTTGTTTCTTGAACTAGAGGCTTGTGCTGTTTCTGTTGTTTCTTGAACTAGATGATGTTGCTGTTTCTGTTGTTTCTTGATCTAGAGGCAGGTGCTGTTTCTGTTATTTCTCGGACTAGACAATGTTGCTGTTTCTGTCGTTTCTTGAACTAGAGGCTGGTGCTGTTTCTGTTATTTCTCGGACTAGACAATGTTGCTGTTTCTGTCGTTTCTTGAACGTGAGGCTGGTGCTGTTTCTGTTGTTTCTTGAACAATAGGATGGTGCTGCTTCTGTTCTTTCTTGATCTAGAGGCAGGTGCTGTTTCTGTTGTTTCTTGAACTAAAGGATGGTGCTGTTTCTGTTATTTCTCGGACTAGACAATGTTGCTGTTTCTGTCGTTTCTTGAATGAGAGGATGGTTCTGTTTTTGTTGTTTCTTGAACTAGAGGATTGTGCTGTTTCTGTTGTTTTTTAACTTGAGGATGGTGCTGTTTCTGTTGTTTTTTAACTTGAGGATGGTGCTGTTTCTTTTGTTTCTTGAACTAGAGGCTGGTGCTGTTTCTGTTGTTTCTTGAACTAGAGGCTGGTGCTGTTTCTGTTGTTTCTTGAACTAAAGGATGATGCTGTTTCTGTTCTTTCTTGAACTAGAGGCTGGTGCTGTTTCTGTTGTTTCCTGATGTAGAGGGTTGTGCTGTTTCAGTTATTTCTTGGACTTGAGGCCCTATCCACTACCTGATCATTAAAAACATCCAACTCTCCCCCCCCCCCACAGCACTATCCATTATCTCGTCCCTCAACACCATCTACCACCTCCCCAACAACATTATCCACACCAACTCCCTCATCACCATGCACCACTAACTTCCACATCGTCACCTGCCACCTGCTCCCACAACACCATCCACCACCAACTCCCTCAACACCATTCACCACCACCTCCATCAACACCATCCACCATCAACTCCGTCAATACCTATCACCACCACCTCCCTCATCACCATTCACCACCACCTCTCTCAACACTATTCACCACCATCTCCCTCAACACTATTCACCACCACCTCCCTCAACAAGATTCATCATCACCTCCCTCAACACCATTCACCACCACCTCTCTCAACACCATCCGCCACCAGCTACCACAACACCATTCACCACCACCTCCCTCAACATAATTCACCACTACCTTCCTCAACACCATCAACTCCCTCAAAACCATCTACCATCAACTCCTTCAACACAATTCATCACTACCTCCCTCAACACCATCCACCACTAACTCCCTCAAAACCATAAACTCCCTCAACACCATTCACCACTAACTCCAACAACACTATCAACCATCAATTCCCTCAAAACCATCAACCACTAACTCCATCAACACCATTCACCATTAACTCCATCAACACCATCAACCACCTCCTCTCTTAACACCATCAACTCCCACAACACCATCTACCATAAACTCCCTCAAAACCATCCATCAACTACTCCCACAATACCTACCACCATCTACTCCCTCAACACCATCCACCACTAACTCCATCAACACCATCCACCCTAACTCTCACAACACCATCCACCACAAATACCATCCACCACCAACTCCAACATCATCCACCACCAACTTCCTAAACACCATTCACCACCAGCTCCAACAACACCATCCAACATCACCTTCCTCAATACCATCCACCACTAACTCCCGTAACACCATCCACCATCAACTCCCTCAAAACCATCAACCACCAACTCCCTCAACACCATCCACAATTAACTCCCTCAACACCATCCACCACTAACTAACTCAACAACATCCACAATCAACTCTCACAACACCATCCACTCCCACAACAACATCCTCCATCACCTCCCACAACACCATCCAACATAAACTCTCTCAAAACCATCCACCATCTACTCCCACAATACCATCCACCATCTACTCCAACAATACCATCCACCATCTACTCCCACAACACCATCACCACCAACTCCCTCAACACCATCCACCATAAACTCCCTCAAAACCATTCACCATCAACTCCCTCAACACCATCCACCATCTACTCCCACATCACCATCCACCACCAACTCCCACAACACCATCACCATCAACTCCCTCAACACCATCCACCATTTACTACCACATCACCATCCACCACCAACTTCCACAACACCATCCACCATCTACTCCTACAAAACTATGCACCGTCTACTCCCACAACACCATCCACCATCTACTCCCACAACACCAACTACTCCCACATCACCATCCACCACCAACTCTCACAACACCATCCACCCCAACTCCCACAACACCATCCACCACCAACTTCCTCAACGCCATTCATCACCAGCTCCCACAACACCATCCGCCACCAACTCCCACAGCACCATCAACCATCACCTCCCTCAACACCATCCACCACCAACTCCAACAACACCATCCACCACCAACTCCCACAACACCATCCACCACAAACTCCCACAACACCATCCACCACAGTCTTCAACACCATCCACCACCAACTCCCTCAACACCATCCACCACAAACTCCAACAACACCATCCACCACCAACTCCCACAACACCATCCACCACAAACTCCCACAACACCATCCACCACAGTCTTCAACACCATCCACCACCAACTCCCTCAACACCATCCACCACAAACTCCAACAACACCATCCACCACCAACTCCCACAACACCATCCACCCCAAACTCCCACAACACCATCCACCACTCCTTCCAAAACGCCATTCACCATCTACATCGAAGGCTTCAAGTAATCATGGGAGGAGCACTAAAGGGGTTTGCACCTTGCCGAGGGATGTATTGTTGTTTACTGGAGAAAAGGAGCCATTCTACGCCCCCCCCCCCCAAAAAATTGGTAGGGTTACTCCTACGCCGCTAACTTGACAATATTAAGAGAAGCTTTGAAAATGTATGCAATTATTAGATTGTTTGGAAACATGCCTGCAACTGTTACAATATTTGGTCGGAGTATACAATCAATAGATTAGTCGAAAACGTACGGATCATTCATCATCACCATGTGCCATTCTAATTAATGGATGCGATCATGTCCTTCCACAACTCTCTATTCACAGTTAAAATAAAAAGTAAAGTGCCCCGTCACGCCATGTGGCTTATAGGAAATATGGTATTAGTGACCATAATTTTTACAGACCTTCGGCAGATGAATTTTGGGGTAATGTGTCAGTATTACGCCCGTGCCGCTTTACCTTCCCAGAAAAAATACCCATTTAAGGCTGGATGAACCTGTAACCGTCGATAAGGATCGAACCAGACCTCTTCACGTTAGTGTTCCAGTTCACTAACCACTGAGCTGACAAGTTCCGGTGCCATGGCGGTTACATGTGTCGTTTTTATAATTCGGCTCTTGCACATATATTTTAATGATTTACGCGATAGTCTGGTTGTGAAATTGTGTGTTGCTATTCCCCGTTTTGATGTATGTTTACTTCTGACGAGTGGATGAACTGTGAACTTTACCGATATTTAAGTGGAATATGATTTATTCTTTTTTGTGTCGTGTGTTCGCGGTTCGACAGGCAAACACATAGTTTCGACAACAGTAGCGCCGCTCGGGTATGTTCAACCCGAATGTGAAAAGTCTGTGACGTTGGATGGGCCGGGAGAATCAGAAATGATCAACAGCCTAGATGATAAATATACATTTATATATTCAGGTAACACAACAGAACATCAAAGAGGGGTAAGCATACTAATAAAACGAGAAATACACAAAAATATATAAATATCTACTGGACATACAATGATAGGATTATATTATTAAAAATGAAGGCAAATCCATTTGACATAGCAATAATACAGACATACGCACCTACTCAAGACGATACAGATCAACACATAGAAGCATACTGTGAAGATCTAAATACAGTTATGAAGCAAGTGAAATCTGCAGACATCTTGATTGTAATTGGTGACATGAACGCTAAAGTAGGAAAAGGTAAATATAAGACCATTATAGGAAATCATGGTTTAGGAAAAAGAAATGACAGAGGAGAAAGATTAATTCAATTTTGTGAAGAAAACAGGCTGATAATATGTAATACCTACTTGAGCAAGAGAAAAGGAAATTATATACATGGAAAAGCCCTGGAGATAGGAAGAGGAATCAAATAGACTACATAATGATAAATGACAGATTCCGGAACAGCGTCAAAAAAGCCAAAACCTATCCAGGTGCAGATATTAATTCAGATCACAATCCTGTAAAAATTAAAATGAAAATCAAGCAAAAGAGAAACAAACAAAAGACTAATTCAGCAATACCAATAGATATAACAGCTTTAAATCAAAAAGATGTAAAAGAAACTTATACAGTACAGGTAAAGAACACATATCACACATAACAGAAGCTGCTAGAAGAAGGGATTGAGCAATACAGAAGACAAAATCCTGAAGAAAAAATCACAACCAAATGGCAATACATAAAAACAGCTTACAAGAATCCTGTGATACCTTACCCAAAAGGAAAGTAACAAAAATTAAAAATGCATAACTGACAACATCTTAGAAAAATGGAAGAAAGAAGACAAGCGAAGAACACTATCGGATACAAAGAAATTGATAATGAAATACGCAAAATGAGCAAAAAGACAAAAGAAGACTGGCTCAAACAAAGATGTCTAGAAATCAAAACTATGGAAAGTAAACAAAATTTAAGCTGGATGCACACATAAATAAAGAGAATGACTAAAAAAGACAAAAAAGCTGCGGGAAGCTGGTGTATTGCAAACAAAGAGGGAAGAATGCTAAGAGACAACAAAGATATAATCGATAGATGGCAGGAACATATAACAGAATTATTTCATGACGAAAGAGACAAAAAACTATTATAAAATGTATATCCAACTATAAAATCCTGAAATCAATGAAAAAGGGAAAGGCAGCAGGACCTTATATACAGATATAAATGATACAGGCACTAGAAGATTTTGGCATCGAAGTGATCACAGACATATGCAATGACATATATCATACAGGATACATACCAAATGAACTAAAAACATCAACTTTCATTGCATTGCCTAAAAAGAATGGTGCAGTTGACTGCAGTGATTTTAGAAAAATAAGCATAATGAGCCAGGTAACCACAATTTTACTAAAAGTTATACAAGAAAGGATTCAGAATAAAATTAATACTGAATTAGATGAGCAGCAATTTGGATTCAGGAAAAACAGTGGGACAAAAGATGCCATATTCAGCATGAGAACATTGATTGAAAAGTACATGGAAGTAAACAAACCAATATATGCCTGCTTCATAGACTACACCAAAGCATTCGATAGAATACACCATAGTCAACTTATAGACTGTCTAAAGGATGTAAATCTGGACGACACAAACATACGACTAATATGTAATTTGCACTGGGAGCAAACATCAATAATAAAATATAACAAGGAGAACTCTACACGCATTGATATAAAAAGAGGAGTAAGACAAGGATATATCCTATCACCAAGCTTGTTCAATCTATCTTCTCCTTCTTCTTCTCCTATCCTTCCTCTGCTGCCGTTGGCGTCGAGGGGAGAATGTTCAATCTAAACACTGAGCAAATCTTTAAAAAAAATCACAGAGATGCCAAGCCTAAATATTAATGGAAAGATAATCAATAACTTAAGATATGCTGATGATGCTGTACTACTAGCAGAAAATCCTAAAAGTCTGTAGAAATGTATTTTTACAGAAGAATGTTGAGTATACCATGGACAGCTAAGAAGAGTAATGAAAACGTTCTTAAAGAGGCCTAAGCAAAAAGACAGCTAATTTCGAATATTAGGAAGAAACAATCATCATTTTTTAGCCATGGTATGAGAAGAGCACGGCTGGGGTATATTGTAACAACTGGAAACATTGAGGGACGAAGAGAAAGAGGGGAGCAAAGAGAAAAGATACCAAACATCTTAAAAGAATGGCTTGGCAGAAATTCAATAACAAAAAAGATAAATAACTGTCGAGATCCAAAGTTGTGGAGAGACATGATCACCTACGCCAGCAGGCATGATACTTAATGATGATGAAGGTACGTACACTTTGTGACACTGAACCATAATTTGGCTAAGGAACGTACGCTTGGTAACACTGAACCATATCTTAGCTAAGGTACGTACACTTGGTAACCCTGAACCATATTTTAGAAAAGGTACGCACATTTGGTGACGCTGAACCATATCTTGGCTAAGGTACGTACACTTGGTAACCCTGAACCATATCTTGGCTAAGGTACGTACACTTGATAACCCTGAACCATATCTTGGCTAAGGTACGTACACTTGGTAACCCTGAACCATATCTTGGCTAAGGTACGTACACTTGGTAACCCTGAACCATATCTTGGCTAAGGTACGTACACTTGGTAACACTGAATCATATCTTAGCTAAGGTACGCACTCTTGGTAACACTGAACCATATCTTAGCTAAGGTACGCATACTTGGTGACACAGAATCATATCTTAGCTAAGCGACGTACACTTGGTAACACAGAATCATATCTTAACTAAGCGACGTACACTTGGTAACACTGAACCATATCTTAGCTAAGGTACGTCACCTTGGTAACACTGAACTATATCTTAGCCAAGGTACGTACACTTGGTAACACTGAACAATATCTTAACTAAGGGACGTACACTTGGTAACACAGAATCATATCTTAGCTAAAGTACGTACTCTTGGTAACACAGAACCATATCTTAGCTAAGGTACGTACTCTTGGTAACCCTGAACCATATCTTAGCTAAGGTACGTACTCTTGGTAACCATGAACCATATCTTAGCTAAGGTACGTACTCTTGGTAACCATGAACCATATCTTAGCTAAGGTACGTACTCTTGGTAACCATGAACCATATCTTTGCTAAGGTACGTACACTTGGTAACCCTGAACCATATCTTAGCTAAGGTACGCACACTTGGTGACACAGAGCCATATCTTAGCTAAGGTACCCACACTTGGTAACACAGAACCATATCTTAGCTTAGGTACCCACACTTGGTAACACAGAACAATGTCTTAGCTAAGGTACGTACTCTTGGTAACACCGAACCATATCTTAGCTTAGGTGCCCACACTTGGTAACACAGAACCATATCTTAGCTTAGGTGCCCACACTTGGTAACACAGAACCATATCTTAGCGAAGGTACGTACTCTTGGTAACACCGAACCATATCTTAGCTAAGGTACGTACTCTTAGTAACACCGAACCATATCTTAGCTAAGGTACGTATACTTGGTAACACAGAACCATATCTTAGCTAAGGTACGTACACTTGGTAACACAGAACCATATCTTAGCTAAGGTACGTACACTTGTTAACACAGAACCATATCTTAGCTAAGGTACGTACTCTTGGTAACACATAACCATATCTTAGCTAAGGTACGTACACTTGGTAACACCGAACCATATCTTAGCTAAGGTACGTACACTTGGTAACACCGAACCATATCTTAGCTAAGGTACGTAGACTTGGTAACACTGAACCATATCTTAGCTAAGGTACGTAGACTTGGTAACACTGAACCATATCTTAGCTTCCCTTAGAAATGCCTTAATTGAAGCACCACTCATTTGGTAAAAGGGAAATGCTTTAATAGAAGCGTCACACATTTGGTAACAGGAAAATGACTTAATTGAAGCGTAACATATTTGGTAAAAGTGAAATGCCTTAATTGAAGCGTCACACATTTGGTAAACTAAAGTGAAATGCCTTAATTGTAGCGTAATACATTTGGTAAACTAAAGTGTAATGCCTTAATTGTAGCGTAATACATTTGGTAAACTAAAGTGAAATGCCTTAATTGAAGCGTCACACATTTGGTAAACTAAAGTGAAATGCCTTAATTGTAGCGTAATACATTTGGTAAACTAAAGTGAAATGCCTTAATTGTAGCGTAATACATTTGGTAAACTAAAGTGAAATGCCTTAATTGAAGCGTAACACATTTGGTAAACTAAAGTGAAATGCCTTAATTGTAGCGTAACACATTTGGTAAACTAAAGTGAAATGCCTTAATTGTAGCGTAACACATTTGGTAAACTAAAGTGAAATGCCTTAATTGAAGCGTCACACATTTGGTAAACTAAAGTGAAATGCCTTAATTGAAGCGTAACACATTTGGTAATCTAAAGTGAAATGCCTTAATTGTAGCGTAACACATTTGGTAAACTAAAGTGTATTGCCTTAATTGAAGCGTCACACATTTGGTAAACTAAAGTGTAATGCTTTAATTAAAGAATCACACTTTTGATGAGAATAGTTATACCTTTGTTAACGCATCACACATTTAATGAAAATAAACAATAAATTGTTCGTGGACTTTCCCCGAGTGTTATAGACTTTGTCCCGACTTTGTATGTCTATCTCTCGCCTCGGTTTCCAGTCGTAAAAAAACATGTATGCATTATTATAATTATGGTCAACAGAATGGCTAAACTATCACAAGTTGAAAAGAAAGCGAATTATTTCTTGGCAGAGGTGTCTGTGAGTAAATAAATAACCTTGTTATTGTACTTTAGTGTGTTGACAGTCTGCCTTTGATTACAAAAGTGAATGATTTGGAAATCCCACCGCCTCCAGTTCCAACATGTGTACATTGGACTTCAACAACATTAACCTAACGATAAGTGCTCAAGACACACCCACATTACTGGCGTCTATTATATTATCAAATGATTGTTTGTTATTGCGAACAAGTCATTAGAACCAGAGTGAAGGCAAACAATTTCCTGAAGACTATTTTTAGGGAATATTAATCCGAAGCTAGACTCCCAAACAGCGCTCATGACCCCATGTTACTGAACAAAATATATTAGCCATTATCATTCTCTTGTGTTGCGAGATTCCATTTTTATTTAAAGCTGTTTTAACGATACCATCTTATGTGTCGCTACGAATATGGTCGCTACTCCGACATTAGCGTCATTGGTTCAGCCTATGATGGTCAGTGAAGATTGTGAATCACTGCTACAACAAAACCAGTGATGCATTTATAAGAGTCTGTGAAAGTGTGTTGGCTCGAAAGATTATCAGTTCATTGCAACAACGGAAAGTTGACAGTACCAGAGTGTTCTCTACCACATAAGGATGCGATATACGGATATGGGAAATACATGAATCCTTGTAAATATGGCTATAGACAAGAATTAATATGGGGGTGTTCCTTTACAGATGTTAAGTTCGGATCATTATCACTGCACTTCCGACATATCCACGGGTGCTCCGAGCTCCTCCTTGAAATTCTGACCTCCTCCAAAGAGAACCTTGACCCACGTGCACTAGTTCCCTTGTGCGGCTTAGGGATCATTCGGACACAAGTAGATATGCTGAACTATTTTGACCAGGAAGTGACCATTACGGCCTACTCTTTTCAACTTGTAATTGCCAATGACTCATTAACGTGCGCAAAATAAACTCGGGATTTTCTGTTTTCTGAGAGGATGTTATTACGCAGAGACCGGGGAAAAAAGGTGAGGGGGATGGGGGTTTAAAGCCACGAAGAAACCACTGATTCACCTTTTAAAAAATTCTCACCGTCGGTGGTGTTCGAATCCGGAACCATCTTGTCCAGAGGCAGACGTCTTACCATTCCAGATTAATGTTGTTAAAGCATGAACATATTTGAGAGAATATTGAATATGTTCTATAGAAGATCTAGGCTAAGAAAACATTATAACCAACCAGAAAAGGAAATAAATATAATTTGTAATGAGAAGAGAATCTCTGGAGCATTTCATGACAAACTAGAACATTTCATGGAACATTTCATGACAAACTGGAACATTTCATGACAAACTGGAACATTTCAGAAATTGGAACATTTAATTAAAAACTGGAACATTTTATGACAAACTGGAACATTTCACAAATTGGAACATTTCATGAAAAACTGGAACATTTTATGACAAACTGGAACATTTCACAAAATGGAACATTTTATGACAAACTGGAACATGTTATGACAAACTGGGACATATTTATGACAAACTGGGACATTTTATGACAAACTGGGGCATTTGAAAAAGAAGTGGAGGAAAATAGAGAGAGATAGGATACTGGATAAACTAGGAGAGTAGCGTAGTGGGAAGTCAACAAGAGAATTGATAAACAAGTTTACAGATATTTTGCCGGTATTTATGACCAACGTCAGCAGACATGATAGTTACTGATCATGATAATAATCAGCTAAAGTCGTTACTGCACCCGTTCGTATATGTCAACATGTGCTAAAATTTAAGTGCCCTAAAGTCAACCTTTCAAGTAAATAAAACATATGCACGTCATATAACCCATCTAATACATGAGCTGATGTAAGCAAGTAATTAAAATAATTACAGGTCAACAATTAATACCCCACACTTGCCTAGCACTAGAAAAAAGCACACACGCCCACATTATTCAACTTTCACAAACAGTATCAGATCACACAATATTTTAGTTCGGTCAATGTCATAATGAACGTGTATCATCTTCACAAATGCTCGTCCCATGTATCATCTGTATCAATTACAAATATCAGATTCATATATTCGCTGTACATCAACACAATAATCATGTTCTAGAAAAGCGAGAATGCATGTACATTTTTGTTACAGCTATTGGCGACATGCAAGATCCGTAGTATTTGTTTGAGACGTTTGAATAAAATACGTTGCTATTTAGCTTTCTGTGAAGCAGAAGATTTCTATGAAAATGAAACGTAAAATAGACAGTTCCATGAAACAATAGTCAAAGCAGCATAGTTAGATAAATCATTACAATTAAACATTAGATAATATTAGATAGACAATATAATTAAATAAACATTTGATGTAGACTATAATTATATAAATATAGTAGATAAACTATATCAACAAATAGGAAATGTATAAGTATATTAAACGATAAACCTATATAAAACATTACAAAAATAAAAGAATGTTATATTACATGGGTAAACAATATGAGATTAGATGAACGTGGAGAAGGCCAGTGCTATTAATGACGAGAGTAATGTCTCTCTCATTTCCAATAGAGAACAAAATGTCTGACAGGGAATCGAATCAATGTCACGTGATTACAAAGCGATCTCTTTAATTCACTCGACCGCTCCTTGTACATTCGAGAAGTGCGTGAAATGATTGAAATATTGTGTGTGATGCAGCTTTTCAGCCTACTGGGGTTGACTATTTCAGACAAACAGCCAAGCTGTTATGGGGCACACAGGTTACCCGGGAGAATTGGCGGTTTGGGTGTTCATTATGGGCACCAGATCTGACTTTGATGAAGAGAAGCCCTAGACTATTCCATTTGTGAGGCGTCTGAGCCAGTCCTCGCTCGCAACAGATGAGAACACATTTTAAATAAGGGAGAATGATGATGAGTATTTAACATTGATGAATGTACAGGTCTTCCTTTAAAGGACACAAGATGTTACAAATAGAAAACGTTGAGAACAAATGAATACTTTGTACAATTAACACTATTTCCTGCTGTCCTACAAAGAAATAACTCGACGCAAAACGGATACTCGACAGTATAACCTTCATCGCAACCTTGTGCTACCAATGCCAAACTTGATTAGCTTTGCCTCTTTTTCATAAAAAAACAATAAGAATAATGAGATGAGTTGTATTAGACGAGTGATATGAAACAGCTTGAGAGCTAACATCACAGTTGAAGAGCTGAAAAAAGACTAGGGGTAATCCTCGCCATTGAATAAATACAAATATATAAACCAGATCAAATGGTTTGGCCACGAGATGAGACAAAAAGGTCAAAGTATAACAAAACGAACCTTCAATAAACATTACGAGAACACCAGACATGAGGGTACAACACTGGTGGATGGAAAGAATAGTAGAAACATTAGAAAACAATAACAGCAGAAGCCAACAGAAGAGCAAAATACAACAAACTATATCTCCCCTCAACACTGAAAGGCAAGTGGGTAAATGAAAGAAGTAGAAAAACAAGAAAAAGTGAAAGAATAAGAAGACGAGAAAGAACAAGAAGAATAGAAAGTACAAGAAGAGGAGAAAGAAGAAGGAGATGAGAAAGAACAAGTAGAAAAGAAAGAAAAAGATGATGAGAAAGAAGAAGAGTATGAGAAAGATCAAGAAGAAAAGAAAGAAAAAGATGATGAGAAAGAAGAAGATGATGAGAAAGAAGAAGATGATGAGAAATAAGAAGATGATGAGAAAGAACAAGAAGAAGAGAAAGATCAAGAAGAACCAGAAGACTAGAAAGTGGCACAAGAATAATAAGAAGAAAAGAACAAGAAGACGAGATAGAAGAAGTTAAAAACAAGAGAAAGAAGAAAGAAGAACAAGAAGAAGAAAAAAAGAGAAAGTAGAAGATAAACAAGTAGAAGAACAAGAAGAAGAGAAACAAGAGAAAGAACGAGAAAAAGAAGAAGTAGAGAAAAAAGAAGAACACTGTGAACATCTTTTTTGCAATAACCAACTGGTAAAATTTTATGGAAATTTGCAGGATTTTTTTCCGAAAATAAATATCAATGTTTCATGTATAACAAAACACTGAATCAAACACCCGAGGGCTGGGATTCATGGCTAGGCTAGACATTCAAAAGCATAAGGACTCACATTTATTTATGTTGTCATCTACGATAAAGACCTTCTGGTGTTCATTTTTAACAGCGTACTTCAAAGTTTCATTTAGCTTAGCCTCAAGCGTAGTGCATTAAAGTTTATTTTAGCTTAGCCTCCAGCTTAGGGCATTAAAGTTTCTTTTAGCTTAGCCTCCAGCTTAGGGCATTAAAGTTTCTTTTAGCTTAGCCTCCAGCTTAGGGCATTAAAGTTTATTTTAGCTTAGCTTCCAGCTTAGGGCATTAAAGTTTCACGTAGCTTAGCCTCCAGCTTAGGGCATTGAAGTTTCATGTAGCTTAGCCTCCAGCTTAGGGCATTGAAGTTTCATGTAGCTTAGCCTCCAGCTTAGGGCATTGAAGTTTCATGTAGCTTAGCCTCCAGATTAGGGCATTGACGTTTCATGTAGCTTAGCCTCCAGATTAGGGCATTGAAGTTTCATGTAGCTTAGCCTCCAGATTAGGGCATTGAAGTTTCATGTAGCTTAGCCTCCAGCTTAGGGCATTGAAGTTTCATGTAGCTTAGCCGCCAGCTTAGGGCATTGAAGTTTCATGTAGCTTAGCCTCCAGATTAGGGCATTGAAGTTTCATGTAGCTTAGCCTCCAGATTAGGGCATTGAAGTTTCATGTAGCTTAGCCTCCAGCTTAGGGCATTGAAGTTTCATGTAGCTTAGCCTCCAGCTTAGGGCATTGAAGTTTCATGTAGCTTAGCCTCCAGATTAGGGCATTGAAGTTTCATGTAGCTTAGCCTCCAGATTAGGGCATTGAAGTTTCATGTAGCTTAGCCTCCAGATTAGGGCATTGAAGTTTCATGTAGCTTAGCCTCCAGCTTAGGGCATTGAAGTTTCATGTAGCTTAGCCGCCAGCTTAGGGCATTGAAGTTTCATGTAGCTTAGCTTCCAGCTTAGGGCATTGAAGTTTCATGTAGCTTAGCCTCCATCTTAGGGCATTGAAGTTTCATGTAGCTTAGCCTCCAGCTTAGGGCATTGAAGTTTCATGTAGCTTAGCCTCCAGCTTAGGGCATTAAAGTTTCATGTAGCTTAGCCTCCAGCTTAGGGCATTGAAGTTTCATGTAGCTTAGTCTACAGCTTAGGGCATTGAAGTTTCATGTAGCTTAGCCTCCAGCTTAGGGCATTAAAGTTTCATGTAGCTTAGCCTCCAGCTTAGGGCATTAAAGTTTCATGTAGCTTAGCCTCCAGCTTAGGGCATTAAAGTTTCATGTAACTTTGCCTCCAGCTTAGGGCATTGAAGTTTCATGTAGCTTAGCCTCCAGCTTAGGGCATTGAAGTTTCATGTAGCTTAGCCTCCAGCTTAGGGCATTGAAGTTTCATGTAGCTTAGCCTCTAGCTTAGGGCATTGAAGTTTCATGTAGCTTAGGCTCCAGATTAGGGCATTGAAGTTTCATGTAGCTTAGCCTCCAGCTTAGGGCTAGCTTAAGGTCTATGCGCATTTATAGACTTCCAGTTTTATTAATAATTGTCTTTATTTATTTTCATTTCCTTCTTTCCAGCAATTATCGTCAATTGCCACAAAGTGGGTGACTAACAGCAGATGCAAGCGTCAGGATCGACGAACAGCAAGGTCAGATCCTAATATATCTATCAGTAGCGTCCTTGGAAACTTTAACGAGTCTTGCTCAATGAGTTGTGACTCTCCTTCTGCGTACAACTCTAGACGTCAACATTAGCATGTTTGAAGAAAGCATAGGTCAGCTCAAGGCTGGTGATACCACCAGACAGCTTGTCCCGATATGCTACTGAATATTGTCACCAAGCCTTCTATGCTCATTATATTTTGGGCCTGATTGTAGCAGATGTTCAGCAGTCAATTCTGCCTGTGTGTCATGGTCACACTCATCAGAGCCTCATGTCTTTCATCATCATCATCGAGTGCCATCTACGCAACGAAGGTTGGCTATCATGGAGCGCCATTCTGCTCTGTCTCTTGCTTTGATGGTGCAGGTTGTTATAGGCTGATTTGTCCATCTTTTGATGTTACTCGTCCATGTTAGCCTTGGTCTGCCTCTGTCTCTTTTACCTTGTATTTTCCCCTCCAGGATTACTTTCAGTAGGCTGTTGTGTCTTTTAGCATGGCCCAAGAATCGCATTTGTCTTGTTTCAATTGTGTTTAGTAGTTCTCTTTTCATTTTTAGTTGTTTTAAGAGTTCATTGTTTGTTTTAATTTCCATCCATCCAATTCTACCTATTCTTCTATATATCCACATTTCAAAGGCTTCAATTCTCTGTTCTGTTTTCTTGTCTAATGTCCATGTTTCTGCACCATATAGGAATATTGAGAAGATGTAACATTTTGCTATTCTTATTTTTAGCCCTGGTGTTATTTGTTTTGATGTTAGTATGTTCTTCGTGGAATAAAATTACTTTTTGCCATTCCTTTTCTTTTATTTATTTCAGTTGTACATTTTCCATCACTGGTTATAGTATGTCCAAGGTAGTTGTAGTTCTGAACTGTCTCCAGGTCTATTCCTTTTATTTTTATATCCACTTGTGGGTTTTGATTATTTTCTTTGTTTATGATCACAGTTTTAGTCTTTTTGATATTCATATCTAGTCCATATTTTTTGCTTGTCATGTTTATTTCATTAATTAATTGCTGTAGATCTTTAGGATTTTCTGCTAGTAGTACAGTATCGTCAGCATATCTTAGGTTATTGATTAACTTTCCATTAATTTGTAGGCCTGGCATCTCTATAATGTTTTTAAAGATTTGCTCAGTGTATAGATTGAACAAGCTTGGTGATAGGATGCATCCCCCCTGTCTTACTCCTCTTTCTATATCAATGGGTGTAGAGTTCTCTTTGTTATATTTTATTGATACTGTTTGCTCCCAGTATAGATTACATTTTAGTCGTATGTCCATGTCATCTAGATGTATCCCTTTTAGGCATTCTATAAGTTGTTTGTGGTGTACTCTATCAAAAGCTTTGGTGTACTCTATGAAGGTGTACTCTATGAAGGTGTACTCTATGAAGGTGTAGTCATGTCTTTAGGGCGTTCAAAAGGTGCTACTTCCGTCCGTTGTAGCCTGTTCTGAGACGAACAATTGTTACTTGTTCTCTCCTGTTGAGCTGGTAGCAGGCAGCCATTTTCTCTTAGCCCTGGTGCTCTCCACTTGTTCATGTATTTGTTCCTGACAAATCTCCTAGATTCCTCATAAGTTGTATTTGTATCTGGTTGCCGCCTTCCTTTGCCAACCTGTCTGCTTCATCGTTTCCAGGAATGTTGCAGTTAGATGGAATCAACTGAACCACAGGTCTACACCTCTGGCAGATCTTGTAGAGTATTTCACTTAGATCATTCAGGTCTTCATTTCTTATACACCTCAATGCTGAAACAACTAACAGATCATCTATGAGAAATACAATGTTTTTTTTTTTACTTTAAACTTCTCCTTCAAGAGAGTTCCAGTTGCAGTTTTCAAGCTTCTGTCTCTTCATGAAAGTTACTTGGCTATTTTCCTGTTGTAGCAGAGAGCCCTTTTTGTGTTTCATTGTGTATGGAAATATAAACATTTCTGCTCCTTCATTTTCTGCTGCATTGGTTGCTGATCCATCTGCGTAGACACTCATTCAGGAGTTTCATCATGTGGTATACCGGTTGGTGTAGGCGATCATGTCCTTCCACAATTTTCTATCTACAGTGCATCGTATGAGTTCTGTTGTTGACTGTTTTCCATGCCATTACACCAAGCTATCCAAGTATTTTCTCTCTTTGGGTCCACGGTCTCTCTTTCCTTTTATTTTGCAAGTTGTAACCAAGTATTCCAAGTTTCCTCTTCTCATGATGTGCCCGAAAAATGTAGATTGTTTCTTTCTGATGTTTTTTAGGAGCTGCCTTTTTGTGTTGGCCTCTTTGAGAACTTCCTCATTGGTCTCTTTAGCTGTCCAGAGAACTTTCAACATTCTTCTGAGAAATCCCATCTCTGTGGCCTCTAATCGTTTTTTCATTTGTTTGTCTACTGTCCATGATTCACTTCCATAACTCAGAATTGGTTCTATATAGCACCGATGAACTAAGGAGTTTGGGAAGTGTTTTCTCTATATAGTAGCGTTATTTTCTTCTTTGTTCTCCATTCTGGCTATTTTCATTCAATATGTTCATGCATGTTCTCTGTTAGTTCAGGAAGACGTTGTGTTCTCCACAGTGGGTGTCTGTGTTTTTGAATGATTAGCTGTCGTCATGGACTTTTGGGGTCTTCTTTCTGCATGGCTTTTGTTGATTACATACATTTTGTTTTCACTTTAGTCGAGATTGAAGAGGGAAAGCAATTAAACCCCCAAATACCATTCCGAAATGGATATGTCGGGCCGAGGGGATTGTGGTATGTTGCAAAATAGCGATACAACGCATCTGCGCCCACAATTTGGGTCGGTTCATGAATGGAGATAATGGGTCGATTCATGAATGTAGATAATGGGTCGATTCATGAATGGAGATAATGGGGCGGTTCATGAATGGAAATAATGGGGCGGTTCATGAATGGAGATAATGGGGCGGTTCATGAATGGAAATAATGGGGTGGTTCATGAATGGAGATAATGGGGCGGTTCATGAATGGAAATAATGGGGCGGTTCATGAATGGAAATCATGGGGCGGTTCATGAATGGAAATAATGGGGCGGTTCATGAATGGAGATAATGGGGCGGTTCATGAATGGAAATCATGGGGCGGTTCATGAATGGAGATAATGGGGCGGTTCATGAATGGAAATAATGGGGCGGTTCATGAATGGAAATCATGGGGCGGTTCATGAATGGAGATAATGGGGCGGTTCATGAATGGAAATAATGGGGCGGTTTATGAATAGAGAAAATGGGGCGGTTCATGAATGGAGATAATGGGGCGGTTCATGAATGGAAATAATGGGGCGGTTCATGAATGGAGATAATGGGGCGGTTCATGAATGGAAATAATGGGGCGGTTCATGAATGGAAATAATGGGGCGGTTCATGAATGGAGATAATGGGGCGGTTCATGAATGGAAATAATGGGGCGGTTCATGAATGGAAATCATGGGGCGGTTCATGAATGGAGATAATGGGGCGGTTCATGAATGGAAATAATGGGGCGGTTCATGAATGGAAATCATGGGCGGTTCATGAATGGAGATAATGGGGCGGTTCATGAATGGAAATAATGGGGCGGTTCATGAATGGAAATCATGGGGCGGTTCATGAATGGAGATAATGGGGCGGTTCATGAATGGAAATAATGGGGCGGTTTATGAATGGAAATAATGGGGCGGTTCATGAATGGAAATAATGGGGCGGTTCATGAATGGAAATAATGGGGCGGTTCATGAATGGAAATAATGGGGCGGTTCATGAATGGAAATAATGGGGCGGTTCATGAATGGAAATAATGGGGCGGTTCATGAATGGAAATAATGGGGCGGTTCATGAATGGAAATAATGGGGCGGTTCATGAATGGAAATAATGGGGCGGTTCATGAATGGAAATAATGGGGCGGTTCATGAATGGAAATAATGGGGCGGTTCATGAATGGAAATAATGGGGCGGTTCATGAATGGAAATAATGGGGCGGTTCATGAATGGAAATCATGGGGCGGTTCATGAATGGAGATAATGGGGCGTTGAGGAAACGTATCAATAGAAGAATTGTCTCAATACGTTATCACACATTTCCGTGAGTGCTGCAAGTACAACACATGATGTTGTCATACATTTCTGTGAGTGCTGCAAGTACAACACATGATGTTGGCATACATTTCTGTGAGTGCTGCAAGTACAACACATGATGTTGGCATACATTTCTGTGAGTGCTGCAAGTACAACACATGATGTTGTCATACATTTCTGTGAGTGCTGCAAGTACAACACATGATGTTGTCATACATTTCTGTGAGTGCTGCAAGTACAACACATGATGTTGTCATACATTTCCGTGAGTGCTGCAAGTACAACACATGATGTTGTCATACATTTCTGTGAGTGCTGCAAGTACAACACATGATGTTGTCATACATTTCTGTGAGTGCTGCAAGTACAACACATGATGTTGTCATACATTTCTGTGAGTGCTGCAAGTACAACACATGATGTTGTCATACATTTCTGTGAGTGCTGCAAGTACAACACATGATGTTGTCATACATTTCTGTGAGTGCTGCAAGTACAACACATGATGTTGTCATACATTTCTGTGAGTGCTGCAAGTACAACACATGATGTTGTCATACATTTCTGTGAGTGCTGCAAGTACAACACATGATGTTGTCATACATTTCTGTGAGTGCTGCAAGTACAACACATGATGTTGTCATACATTTCTGTGAGTGCTGCAAGTACAACACATGATGTTGTCATACATTTCTGTGAGTGCTGCAAGTACAACACATGATGTTGTCATACATTTCTGTGAGTGCTGCAAGTACAACACATGATGTTGGCATACATTTCTGTGAGTGCTGCAAGTACAACACATGATGTTGTCATACATTTCTGTGAGTGCTGCAAGTACAACACATGATGTTGTCATACATTTCTGTGAGTGCTGCAAGTACAACACATGATGTTGTCATACATTTCTGTGAGTGCTGCAAGTACAACACATGATGTTGTCATACATTTCTGTGAGTGCTGCAAGTACAACACATGATGTTGGCATACATTTCCGTGAGTGCTGCAAGTACAACACATGATGTTGTCATACATTTCCGTGAGTGCTGCAAGTACAACACATGATGTTGTCATACATTTCTGTGAGTGCTGCAAGTACAACACATGATGTTGTCATACATTTCTGTGAGTGCTGCAAGTACAACACATGATGTTGTCATACATTTCTGTGAGTGCTGCAAGTACAACACATGATGTTGTCATACATTTCTGTGAGTGCTGCAAGTACAACACATGATGTTATCATACATTTCTGTGAGTGCTGCAAGTACAACACATGATGTTATCACACATTTCTGTGAGTGCTGCAAGTACAACACATGATGTTGTCACACATTTCTGTGAGTGCTGCAAGTACAACACATGATGTTGTCATACATTTCTGTGAGTGCTGCAAGTACAACACATGATGTTGTCATACATTTCTGTGAGTGCTGCAAGTACAACACATGATGTTGTCATACATTTCCGTGAGTGCTGCAAGTACAACACATGATGTTGTCATACATTTCCGTGAGTGCTGCAAGTACAACACATGATGTTGTCATACATTTCTGTGAGTGCTGCAAGTACAACACATGATGTTGGCATACATTTCTGTGAGTGCTGCAAGTACAACACATGATGTTGTCATACATTTCTGTGAGTGCTGCAAGTACAACACATGATGTTGGCATACATTTCTGTGAGTGCTGCAAGTACAACACATGATGTTGTCATACATTTCCGTGAGTGAAAAATTGTATTGCAGCAGATAGTGATTTTTTCCTCGTCATTGCCAGTAAATTCTTGATATTTTCTGTGATCTATTTCTCGTGTCTTTTTAAGATATTTTGTTTCTTTAATATTTACAAATGAAGTATATTTTTATAATCTAATTTGATTGATGTTATTGAGTGATGTGATTGATGACTTCATTGCATTCATAATTGCTCAGCTTCATTCCCAAATTTAATTCATGTAATTTGATTGTTATACCTTTAATCGGAATGTTTCATTTAATTGTCTCCCTGCATAATCAAACTTTGCACCTGGTAAGGTTTTGTGTTTGTTGGAGTAGGCGCAACGTTTACAAAGTCTTCCATAAAGTTTGTCAAAAAAGACTGTACGTGTTGGCGCCAGAGACATCATAATTAACATTGAATTCATTTGTAAAATAGTTACTCATTTAAAGCTTGTTTCATAACTCGTGCCCAACTTTTAAAATCGATAGCTTTTTAACCGCTTGTTGTAAGTTGTTCAAAATTTGCATGTAAAGTTATAATGATTAGAACCCAACAGGGAATTAATTTCATTAAAAACAAACATTTGGTTATTATTGTTGCTTATTTGATTTATATAAATTTATAACGACCCATTGATGTAGTCAAAACTTAATGTTTACAGTATTTTAAGTTAAAAATAACGAGTAAAAATCCATACACGGTAAAATTGGCGTGTTTGCACGCTTTCAGCGTGGTTTTTTAACACAATTAAACACTTTTAAAAAAACACGAGAAATTGTGTGTTCCATTTCCGTTCATTCATAGGTCGAGACGTGGAACGATAACATTTATCATGAGTCTTAAAATGAAATTCTGCAGTTAACAAAACATCGCAATAAAAATGTATGACTATTTTTGCAAAGAGGCTAAACGAGGAAGATTATTTCATTCTTTAGAAAACCCTGAGAATAGGACAAGACACATTTTGGATTTATCTAAACGGTCATTTAATCGCTGGATTCAAGCACGTGACCGTCAATGTTCAAAATATACAAAATCACAAGGAAGAGCAAAAATGTTGGATAATTTCGACAGTGAACTTATTAGAAGTGAAATTCGCAAAATGTTGGGTATGAATGAAACTGTTACAATAAGAAAATTAATTAAAAGTATTGTTGAAAAAGAACAACAGTATTGAAATATCAAAGTCTACATTATGGAGGAATGGGAGAGCTGCAGGCTTTAAATTCAGAAAGTATTCCAATGGGCGAAACATCATCTGTGAGAAGCCACATATAGAAGTCATGAGAAGCAAGTACTTACGTGAAGTTAAAGAGGTGCGCAAGCAAGGTTATGATATTGCGTACTTGGAGGAAACATGGATCAATGCTCACCACACTAACCAAAGGGAATGGCAGTCATCAGATGGAAAGATTAAGAGATTAATACCTAGCAGCAAAAAACAGCGCTTGATAATTGCTCATGCAGGTAGTCGACAACATGGACTAATACAGAATGCAGAGCTCATTTTTCTTTCAAAATCCATAGACAATCGGGATTATCACTCTGAGATGAATGGCCACATATTTAGACATTGGATTGAAAATTCTGTTCTCCCATCACTAGATCGACCATCTTGCCTAATAATGGACAATGCAGCGTACCACAACATTGTTGCACTTGAAGATAAAGTCCCGACGTCATCCAGTACAAAAGATGCTATAAGGATATGGCTCACAAAGGAGCACATACAATTTAATAACATGTACTTAAAACCTGAATTACTATCTCTAGTAAAGCAAAAACAAAGAACAAAGATTTATCAAAAAGATAAGATTATCCAAGAGCACGGTCATATAAGTTTGAGGCTGCCACCTTACAATGCTCATTTAAATCCAATAGAACTAATCTAGGCAAAATTAAAAGGACAAGTGACAGATGAAAATACAACATTCAAAATATGCGATGTAAAGACTCTTGCTAATCTCGCTTTATTAAATATAGACAAAGATTATTGGGCTAAATGTGAAGACCACGTCTTAAAACAGGAAGAGGAATATTGGAAAAATGATGGTTTGTGGAATGTTCAACCCCAAACAATTATTAATCTTTTAGACTCGTCTGATTCAGAATGAAAGTATATAGCCCCCACAATGTTGGCCCCTATATTACCTTAAATTAGTTCAACAAACGGTCCTTTTCAGGACCACACAACTATGAAAATTGGACATACAGGTATACCTTGATATTATCGTCCGTCCTCGAACTGAGAAGACAATAATTCTCCTGGTGTTTTGCCTTATTCAGTTATTTCCCCATTACGGCCACGCCTTAACCTAGTGAAAATTAATCATAGACCAGCAACTACGGTAAATTCTATTATTTAGGGGTTCACAATTTACAATTTTGACAAACATCAAAGAAATTCGCCACTTTAAGAAAACTGCAGCTGCAAGATATTTGTTAAATATACATTTAAAGGATTTTATATATATATATATATATATATATATATATATATATATAGGGAAATATAGTGTTAGTGACCCTATATTTTACAGACCTTCAGCACATGATTTTTGGGGTAATGTGGTCAGTATTACGCCCGTGCTGGTTTACTTTCCCAGAAAAAAATCCGGTACCCATTTAGGGCTGAGTCAACTCGGAGCCGTCGGTTGGGATCGAACCCTACCCCTTTTCCGTGGTAGTCCAGTTCACTAACCACTGAGCTATCGCGGCTCCTAAAGGGTCTTTTGCATTCTAATAACATTTGGAAAATTTCAACAGTTTTTAACAAACGGTTACTGAGTATTAGCGTTTTGAAGTTGGGCACGTGATTTGAAACGAGCTATAATTGCGAAGGTGTTCAAAGGGTAATTGTAACGATGCAAACAAAATAAGAGGAATGCACACATCGATAAAAATCATAGTATTGGTTACTAAAACATAACACCATCTTGAGTAATGTTCAAATTCTCGTCTAGTTTTCTTTTATCAAAGAGTCAGCTAAAATTGTGTGGCTCGCACTCGAAAGCTTTAAACAAAAGAGCATGTCTGAACTCAGACAATACAGGAGAATACCACAGCGACCTCTGGGCATTGTGTTGGCTTCATTGCTAATGTAACAGTGACAGAACTGTAGTCGGCAAGCAAACAATCAATTCAGCACTTATGTCTAACTCGACTCAACTTTTACTATTCACAAAAATAGTCGTTTACATCTCAAATACTTTCACACCCACAAATCTCTAACAATTTGTCTGAAAATTCAGTTTCTGCCCGTGTGATCTACAATAGCGAATCGTAAGTCTGTGATTGGTTACCGCCTGATGTAATTAAAACATCGCAGGTTTTTCTTATAGTTCGTCGTCTTGTCAAGATACTTGTACATTCAACTTCTCAACTTGTGAAATCCAACACATTGCTCAACTAACCTTCTGATCGATGTTTCTAATTGACCGAATCCTGCCACTATCATCCACTCTGTGTTTATTCGGCAGTGAAAGGATCAGCGTTAGTCAATCATCTTAGTCAACACCGAGCCTTGATTGTTGACGTTTTCTGATATCCGGCCAGCAGATCTTGACTGCATGATTATTGATCAGTCATGGCTGTACTGAAAGGTAGTTACTGGTCAAGCAACAACTCACCTCACCATGTATTGGTATGACGTAACGTCACGATTTAGGTGAATGCATCAGAGATGCATCAATAAAGCTCGTGGCTAGAGAAACAAAGCATTCTATAAATAGTTATGGGCGTCAAACACTGACACACGAATGCTGAATTTGTGATTATACAAATTAAACATGAGTTTGTATTATAACCATCATTATGCTTTTTTTTAAAACTGTTAATTCGGGATTTTAAATTTTAGCAATGTATTCCTTAACTTATGTGTACAATTCTAGTTACTTATACTTTACAACTCCAGACATAAATAGTTATCTGTACTTTACAACTCCAGACACAGTTATCAATATAAACAGCTGCAAACACTCACCGTTATGTATACTTTACAGATCCAAACACTCACAGTTATATATACTTTACAGATCCAAACACTCACAGTTATGTATACTTTACAGATCCAAACACTCACAGTTATGTATACTTTACAGATCCAAACACTCACAGTTATATATACTTTACAGATCCAAACACTCACAGTTATGTATACTTTACAGATCCAAACACTCACAGTTATGTATACTTTACAGATCCAAACACTCACAGTTATGTATACTTTACAGATCCAAACACTCACAGTTATATATACTGTACAGATCCAAACACTCACAGTTATATATACTTTACAGATCCAAACACTCACCGTTATGTATACTTTACAGATCCAAACACTCACAGTTATGTATACTTTACAGATCCAAACACTCACAGTTATGTATACTTTACAGATCCAAACACTCACAGTTATATATACTTTACAGATCCAAACACTCACAGTTATATATACTTTACAGATCCAAACACTCACAGTTATGTATACTTTACAGATCCAAACACTCACAGTCATATAAAACAATACAGTTTTATAAAAGAATGTTAAGGATAACAGCAACAATTGCAAGGAATAATGAGGACGTTTCAATAGAAGGTAGCGATGAAAGCTAATTAGTTGCAAATTTCAGGAAGAAGGAATTCTTTTTTTTAGCAATTTCATGATACGAAAAGGTTAGAATATATTTTATGACAACTGGAACAATCAAGGCAGGGAGAGATGAAGGTAATGTGAGAGATGGGCACCAGACAAGATGTCTGCTCGCAAAATGTCAACAATAAAATGGATTGCTCAGCTATACAGTTGTGACGTGACGTGATCATATATACCAGCAGGCACGGTGCATGATGATGATGGTGATTAGTTTTATTAATAGCAAGGAATTTCCCTTTCTCCCTCCAGGCTTGTAAACGTTCATAAAATGTTGTGTCCTTGAACTTCACAATAAACTAATTTACACCAATGCTATATTACATGTGACATGAAGTGAATGTAGTTCTTTTTTATTGTATTCGACAAACAGACACTTTCTATAGCTCACATAAACACTCACACAGACACATTTTGCAACATTTTGAGATGTACCCCAAACAACTGTTTTGCAAAGACTGGTTTATATAAAAATCTTTCACTCCCTTGCTGCCTCCTATTATTCTCCATTATCTTCTTCTTATTCTTTTCTTAATTCTTCCTTTTTCTTCTTCCTCTTCTTCTTTTTCTCTTTTTATCCTCCCCTTCATTTTATTTCTTCCTTCTACTACTATATACTTCTTCTATTTTGTTCTTCTTTTTCTTCGGTCTTCTTTTATTTCCTACTTTTTTTTCTTGTTCTTCTTTCTCAGTGTTCTTCTATTTCTCCTGTTTTTTATGTCAGAAAGTTGTTTTTTCTTTAAAATAATATATCATGCACGATTTTTGACAGAATGAGATTGGTCAATCGCCCTCATATAGGATCGGTTATCATGGCTGACACCGAGGAAGTTTGTCCGTCTTGTGATTTCACTGTCTCTCGCTGATATCTATAGCTCGTTTCAAATCACTTGCCCAACTTCAAAACGCTATTGTTCAGTAACCGTTTGTTAAAAACTGTTGAAATTTTCCAAATGTTATTAGAATGCAAAGGACCCTTTAAATGTATATTTAACAAATATCTTGCAGCTGCAGTTTTCTTAAAGCGGCGAATTTCTTTGATGTTTGTCAAAATTGTAAATTGTGAACCCCTAAATAATAGAAATTACCGTAGTTGCTGGTCTATGATTAATTTCCACTAGGTAAAGGCGTGGCCGTAATGGGGAAATACCAGGAGAATTATTGTCTTCTCAGTTCGAGGACGGACGATAATATCAAGGTATACCTGTATGTCCAATTTTCATAGTTGTGTGGTCCTGAATAGGACCGTTTGTTGAACTAATTTAAGGTAATATAGGGGCCAACATTGTGGGGGCTATATACTTTCATTCTGAATCAGACGAGTCTAAAAGATTAATAACTGTTTGGGGTTGAACATTCCATAAACCATCATTTTTCCAATATTCCTCTTCCTGTTTTAAGACGTGGTCTTCACATTCAGCCCAATAATCTTTGTCTATATTTAATAAAGCGAGATTAGCAAGAGTCTTTACATCGCATATTTTGAATGTTGTATTTTCATCTGCCACTTGTCCTTTTAATTTTGCCCAAATTAGTTCCATTGGATTTAAATGAGCATGGTAAGGTGGCAGCCTCAAACTTATATGACCGTGCTCTTGGATAATCTTATCTATTTGAAAAATCTTTGTTCTTTGTTTTTGCTTTACTAGAGATAGTAATTCAGGTTTTAAGTACATGTTATTAAATTGTATGTGCTCCTTTGTGAGCCATATCCTTATAGCATCTTTTGTACTGGATGACGTCGGGACTTTATCTTCAAGTGCAACAATGTTGTGGTACGCTGCATTGTCCATTATTAGGCAAGATGGTCGATCTAGTGATGGGAGAACAGAATTTTCAATCCAATGTCTAAATATGTGGCCATTCATCTCAGAGTGATAATCCCGATTGTCTATGGATTTTGAAAGAAAAATGAGCTCTGCATTCTGTATTAGTCCATGTTGTCGACTACCTGCATGAGCAATTATCAAGCGCTGTTCTTTGCTGCTAGGTATTAATCTCTTAATCTTTCCATCTGATGACTGCCATTCCCTTTGGTTAGTGTGGTGAGCATTGATCCATGTTTCCTCCAAGTACGCAATATCATAACCTTGCTTGCGCACCTCTTTTACTTCACGTAGTACTTGCTTCTCATGACTTCTATATGTGGCTTCTCACAGATGATGTTTCGTCCATTGGAATACTTTCTGAATGTAAAGGCTGCAGCTCTCCCATTCCTCCATAATGTAGACTTTGATATTTCAATACTGTTGTTCTTTTTCAGCGAAACTTTTAATTTTCTTATTGTAACAGTTTCATTCATACCCAACATTTTGCGAATTTCACGTCTACACCTCTGAATGAACGGAAATGGAACACACAATTTCTGAAGTGTCTAATTGTGTCAAAAAAACCACGGCGAAAGCGTGAAAACACGTCAATTTGACCGTGTATGGATTTTTACTCGATATTTTTAACTTAAAATACTGTAAACATTAAGTTTTGACTACATCAATTGGTCGTTATAAATTTATATAAATCAAATAAGCAACAATAATAACCAAATGTTTTTTTTAATGAAATTAATTCCCTGTTGGGTTCTAATCATTATAACTTTACATGCAAATTTGAACAACTTACAACAAGCGGTTAAAAAGCTATCGATTTTAAAAGTTGGGCACGAGTTATGAAACTAGCTATAGGACTTGTCAAGTCTCGTCCATTCTTTGATAATTTTATTTCGTGTTATATGCTCTCATCTGTCTCTCCTACATAACAACAACAGATACAAATAATCCTACTGTCAAAATTACGTTCAGAAAACGTGCATGATACAATGATTTAATGGGGTCTAAATATGAGATGTCATCGGGATCTTGCAAAAACATCGTTCCTCATGCGTTTGAGTTCGTTGTAAATGTGACTGTTAGGGTCCACAATTTTACACGATGAATGGCGTGACTACGAATCTCATTAATCAACTTTTGCATCTGACCATTCATTTCCCATCTTTCAACTAGGACTGCTATATTTATTCTTGCCAGTCTTGAACCATAAATATTACACTCCGAATTAATTAATTGTTTATAGTAAATTTCTGTTACTCTGATATCTGAATTAATTGTTACTAACAAATTTATGTTACTCTGATATCTGAATTAATTGTTACTAGTAAATTTCTGTTACTCTGATATCTGAATTAATTGTTACTAGTAAATTTCTGTTACTCTGATATCTGAATTAATTGTTACTAGTAAATTTCTGTTACTCTGATATCTGAATTAATTGTTACCAGTAAATTTCTGTTACTCTGATATCTGAATTAATTGTTACCAGTAAATTTCTGTTACTCTGATATCTGAATATTAATGCCCCACATATTAGTCATCTTCACTTTGCCTTTATCAGCTTCTGATCTATAATTCAAAAGCCTGCAATGTTTTATGCGTATGTTCTTTAACAGAACTACTAACAGCATGCTCATTACACGCGATCCAATCATTAAATCTAGCGTCTGTTAATACGATCATCACAATTTTCTTTCGATAAATATCTATTACTATCCAACATCATGAAATTTTTTCATTATCGACATTTGAACAATGTTATTCACAGACACAGATTATGGAACACCATTCTCGACGTGTTAAAATATTGTACACGTACATTTGGATTCTGATGTTTAAAAGTGGAATTAGAAAGTCGTGCTTTCTTGCTAAGTTAGAAAATAGATTGTGACTTATTAATCTTTACAATCGAGATTATTTGATCAAAATTGTACTTAATGTGACAGAAATTTGCAAAGAACATGTGTTTAGAAATTAATGGTATACATGTAAGCTCATACGTCATTTTCTTTAAAAGCATAAAAAACGAGTGAATCGTCAATAATACAGAAACTCACAGAAATGATTCACTCATGTTTTCACATATTAATGAAGCGCTCAAGAACGTCACTTTCTAGAATGAGAGTAATCTAGTACCTGCACCATATTTTTGCACCCAGAATTCTCGGCTTAGAACTAAATTGTAAAAACTGTGTTGAAACGTGCAACAGTGCTATTAGAATTTCAAATAGGCACTCTGGCGAGATCTGTAGGGCTAGCTCTGTGAACCAACGGCGATTCTCATCAATTACATGGGAGAATCAGTGCAGGACAACTTTAAAGGCTTTGGATCCAATCCATTTACATGAAACCTCCATATTTATGCATGAATCTTTGAAGCATTAAGACAAATTAATATTCCGCTCCTTCCCTCCTCCCCGTACTAGGCTAACTTGTATCCGATTTGTACTTGCCTATTTATTGAACATTGGCTGCACACTTTGTACTTGCCTATTTATTGAACATTGGCTGCACACTTTGTACTTGCCTATTTATTGAACATTGGCTGCACACTTTGTAC
This sequence comes from Megaustenia siamemsis, assembly GCA_032433765.1. Classification (NCBI taxonomy): domain Eukaryota; kingdom Metazoa; phylum Mollusca; class Gastropoda; order Stylommatophora; family Ariophantidae; genus Megaustenia; species Megaustenia siamemsis. The sequence continues at coordinate 55,632,584 of JAVIAB010000139.1, read as the reverse complement.
TTGCCTATTTATTGAACATTGGCTGCACACTTTGTACTTGCCTATTTATTGAACATTGGCTGCACACTTTGTACTTGCCTATTTATTGAACATTGGCTGCACACTTTGTACTTGCGTATTTATTGAACATTAGCTGCACACTTTGTACTTGCGTATTTATTGAACATTTGATGCACACTTTGTACTTGCGTATTTATTGAACATTGGCTGCACAATTTGTACTTGCCTATTTATTGAACATTGGCTTCACACTTTGTACTTGCGTATTTATTGAACATTGGCTGCACACTTTGTACTTGCCTATTTATTGAACATTGGCTTCACACTTTGTACTTGCGTATTTATTGAACATTGGCTGCACACTTTGTACTTGCATATTTATTGAACATTGGCTGCACACTTTGTACTTGCGTATTTATTGAACATTGGCTGTACACTTTGTACTTGTTTATTTATTGAACATTGGCTGCACACTTTGTACTTGCGTATTTATTGAACATTGGCTGCACACTTTGTACTTGTGTATTTATTGAACATTGGCTGTACACTTTGTACTTGTCTATTTATTGAACATTGGCTGCACACTTTGTACTTGCGTATTTATTGAACATTGGCTGCACACTTTGTAATTGCGTATTGAACATTGGCTGCACACTTTGTATTTGCGTATTTATTGAACATTGGCTGTACAATTTGTACTTGCGTATTGAACATTGGCTTCACACTTTGTACTTGCGCATTTATTGAACATTGGCTGCACACTTTGTACTTGCGTATTGAACATTGGCTGCACACTTTGTACTTGCGTATTGAACATTGGCTGCACAATTTGTACTTGCGTATTGAACATTGGCTGCACACTTTGTACTTACGTATTTATTGAATATTGGCTGCATACTTTGTACTTGCGTATTGAACATTGGCTGCACTCTTTGAACTTGCGTATTGAACATTGGCTGCACACTTTGTACTTGCGTATTGAACATTGGCTGCACACTTTGTACTTGCGTATTGAACATTGGCTGCACACTTTGTACTTGCGTATTGAACATTGGCTGCACACTTTGTACTTGCGTATTGAACATTGGCTGCACACTTTGTACTTGCGTATTGAACATTGGCTGCACACTTTGTACTTGCGTATTGAACATTGGCTGCACACTTTGTACTTGCGTATTTATTGAACATTAGCTGCACACTTTGTACTTGCGTATTTATTGAACATTGGCTGCACACTTTGTACTTGCGTATTGAACATTGGCTGTACACTTTGCATTTGCGTATTGAACATTGGCTGTACACTTTGTATTTGCGTATTTATTGAACATTGGCTGTACAATTTGTACTTGCGTATTGAACATTGGCTTCACACTTTGTACTTGCGCATTTATTGAACATTGGCTGCACACTTTGTACTTGCGTATTGAACATTGGCTGTACACTTTGTATTTGCGTATTGAACATTGGCTGTACACTTTGTATTTGCGTATTTATTGAACATTGGCTGTACAATTTGTACTTGCGTATTCAACATTGGCTTCACACTTTGTACTTGCGCATTTATTGAACATTGGCTGCACACTTTGTACTTGCGTATTGAACATTGGCTGCACACTTTGTACTTGCGTATTGAACATTGGCTGCACACTTTGTACTTGCGTATTTATTGAACATTGGCTGCACACTTTGTACTTGAGTATTGAACATTGGCTGCACACTTTGTACTTGCGTATTGAACATTGGTTGCACACTTTGTACTTGCCTATTTATTGAACATTGGCTGCACACTTTGTACTTGCCTATTTATTGAACATTGGCTGCAAACTTTGTACTTGCCTATTTATTGAACATTGGCTGCACACTTTGTACTTGCCTATTTATTGAACATTGGCTGCACACTTTGTACTTGCCTATTTATTGAACATTGGCTGCACACTTTGTACTTGCCTATTTATTGAACATTGGCTGCACACTTTGTACTTGCGTATTTATTGAACATTAGCTGCACACTTTTTTACTTGCGTATTTATTGAACATTGGCTGCACACTTTGTACTTGCGTATTTATTGAACATTGGCTGCACACTTTGTACTTGCCTATTTATTGAACATTGGCTTCACACTTTGTACTTGCGTATTTATTGAACATTGGCTGCACACTTTGTACTTGCCTATTTATTGAACATTGGCTTCACACTTTGTACTTGCGTATTTATTGAACATTGGCTGCACACTTTGTACTTGCATATTTATTGAACATTGGCTGCACACTTTGTACTTGCGTATTTATTGAACATTGGCTGTACACTTTGTACTTGTTTATTTATTGAACATTGGCTGCACACTTTGTACTTGCGTATTTATTGAACATTGGCTGCACACTTTGTACTTGCGTATTTATTGAACATTGGCTGTACATTTTGTACTTGTCTATTTATTGAACATTGGCTGCACACTTTGTACTGCGTATTTATTGAACATTGGCTGCACACTTTGTAATTGCGTATTGAACATTGGCTTGCACACTTTGTATTTGCGTATTTATTGAACATTGGCTGTACAATTTGTACTTGCGTATTGAACATTGGCTTCACACTTTGTACTTGCGCATTTATTGAACATTGGCTGCACACTTTGTACTTGCGTATTGAACATTGGCTGCACACTTTGTAATTGCTTATTGAACATTGGCTGCACACTTTGTACTTGCGTATTGAACATTGGCTGCACACTTTGTACTTGCGTATTGAACATTGGCTGCACAATTTGTACTTGCGTATTGAACATTGGCTGCACACTTTGTACTTACGTATTTATTGAATATTGGCTGCATACTTTGTACTTGCGTATTGAACATTGGCTGCACACTTTGAACTTGCGTATTGAACATTGGCTGCACACTTTGTACTTGCGTATTGAACATTGGCTGCACACTTTGTACTTGCATATTGAACATTGGCTGCACACTTTGTACTTGCGTATTGAACATTGGCTGCACACTTTTTTACTTGCGTATTGAACATTGGCTGCACACTTTGTACTTGCGTATTGAACATTGGCTGCACACTTTGTACTTGCGTATTGAACATTGCTGCACACTTTGTACTTGCCTATTTATTGAACATTGGCTGCACACTTTGTACTTGCCTATTTATTGAACATTGGCTGCACACTTTGTACTTGCGTATTGAACATTGGCTGTACACTTTGCATTTGCGTATTGAACATTGGCTGTACACTTTGTATTTGCGTATTTATTGAACATTGGCTGTACAATTTGTACTTGCGTATTGAACATTGGCTTCACACTTTGTACTTGCGCATTTATTGAACATTGGCTGCACACTTTGTACTTGCGTATTGAACATTGGCTGTACACTTTGTATTTGCGTATTGAACATTGGCTGTACACTTTGTATTTGCGTATTTATTGAACATTGGCTGTACAATTTGTACTTGCGTATTCAATAATCGCTTCACACTTTGTACTTGCGCATTTATTGAACATTGGCTGCACACTTTGTACTTGCGTATTGAACATTGGCTGCACACTTTGTACTTGCGTATTGAACATTGGCTGCACACTTTGTACTTGCGTATTTATTGAACATTGGCTGCACACTTTGTACTTGCGTATTGAACATTGGCTGCACACTTTGTACTTGCGTATTGAACATTGGTTGCACACTTTGTACTTGCCTATTTATTGAACATTGGCTGCACACTTTGTACTTGCCTATTTATTGAACATTGGCTGCACACTTTGTACTTGCCTATTTATTGAACATTGGCTGCACACTTTGTACTTGCCTATTTATTGAACATTGGCTGCACACTTTGTACTTGCCTATTTATTGAACATTGGCTGCACACTTTGTACTTGCCTATTTATTGAACATTGGCTGCACACTTTGTACTTGCGTATTTATTGAACATTAGCTGCACACTTTGTACTTGCGTATTTATTGAACATTGGCTGCACACTTTGTACTTGCGTATTTATTGAACATTGGCTGCACACTTTGTACTTGCCTATTTATTGAACATTGGCTTCACACTTTGTACTTGCGTATTTATTGAACATTGGCTGCACACTTTGTACTTGCCTATTTATTGAACATTGGCTTCACACTTTGTACTTGCGTATTTATTGAACATTGGCTGCACACTTTGTACTTGCATATTTATTGAACATTGGCTGCACACTTTGTACTTGCGTATTTATTGAACATTGGCTGTACACTTTGTACTTGTTTATTTATTGAACATTGGCTGCACACTTTGTACTTGCGTATTTATTGAACATTGGCTGCACACTTTGTAATTGCGTATTGAACATTGGCTGCACACTTTGTATTTGCGTATTTATTGAACATTGGCTGTACAATTTGTACTTGCGTATTGAACATTGGCTTCACACTTTGTACTTGCGCATTTATTGAACATTGGCTGCACACTTTGTACTTGCGTATTGAACATTGGCTGCACACTTTGTACTTGCGTATTGAAAATTGGCTGCACACTTTGTACTTGCGTATTGAACATTGGCTGCACACTTTGTACTTACGTATTATTGAACATTGGCTGCACACTTTGAACTTGCATATTGAACATTGGCTGCACACTTTGTACTTGCGTATTGAACATTGGCTGCACACTTTGTACTTGCGTATTGAACATTGGCTGCACACTTTGTACTTGCGTATTGAACATTGGCTGCACACTTTGTACTTGCGTATTGAACATTGGCTGCACACTTTGTACTTGCGCATTGAACATTGGCTGCACACTTTGTACGTGCGTATTGAACATTGGCTGCACACTTTGTACTTGCGTATTTATTGAACATTGGCTGTACACTTTGTACTTGTTTATTTATTGAACATTGGCTGCACACTTTGTACTTGCGTATTTATTGAACATTGGCTGCACACTTTGTACTTGCGTATTTATTGAACATTGGCTGTACACTTTGTACTTGTCTATTTATTGAACATTGGCTGCACACTTTGTACTTGCGTATTTATTGAACATTGGCTGCACACTTTGTAATTGCGTATTGAACATTGGCTGCACACTTTGTACTTGCGTATTGAACATTGGCTGCACACTTTGTACTTGCGTATTGAACATTGGCTGCACACTTTGTACTTGCGTATTGAACATTGGCTGCACACTTTGTACTTGCGTATTGAACATTGGCTGCACACTTTGTACTTGCGCATTGAACATTGGCTGCACACTTTGTACGTGCGTATTGAACATTGGCTGCACACTTTGTACTTGCGTATTTATTGAACATTGGCTGCACACTTTGTATTTGCGTATTTATTGAACATTGGCTGCACACTTTGTACTTGCGTATTGAACATTGGCTGTACACTTTGCATTTGCGTATTGAACATTGGCTGTACACTTTGTATTGCGTATTTATTGAACATTGGCTGTACAATTTGTACTTGCGTATTGAACATTGGCTTCACACTTTGTACTTGCGCATTTATTGACATTGGCTGCACACTTTGTACTTGCGTATTGAACATTGGCTGTACACTTTGTATTTGCGTATTGAACATTGGCTGTACACTTTGTATTTGCGTATTTATTGACATTGGCTGTACAATTTGTACTTGCGTATTCAACATTGGCTTCACACTTTGTACTTGCGCATTTATTGAACATTGGCTGCACACTTTGTACTTGCGTATTGAACATTGGCTGCACACTTTGTACTTGCGTATTGAACATTGGCTGCACACTTTGTACTTGCGTATTTATTGAACATTGGCTGCACACTTTGTACTTGCGTATTGAACATTGGCTGCACACTTTGTACTTGCGTATTGAACATTGGCTGCACACTTTGTACTTGCGTATTGAACATTGGTTGCACACTTTGTACTTGCCTATTTATTGAACATTGGCTGCACACTTTGTACTGCCTATTTATTGAACATTGGCTGCACACTTTGTACTTGCCTATTTATTGAACATTGGCTGCACACTTTGTACTTGCGTATTTATTGAACATTGGCTGCACACTTTGTATTGCGTATTGAACATTGGCTGCACACTTTGTATTTGCGTATTTATTGACATTGGCTGTACAATTTGTACTTGCGTATTGAACATTGGCTTCACACTTTGTACTTGTGCATTTATTGAACATTGGCTGCACACTTTGTACTTGCGTATTGAACATTGGCTGCACACTTTGTACTTGCGTATTGAACATTGGCTGCACACTTTGTACTTGCGTATTGAACATTGGCTGCACACTTTGTACTTACGTATTTATTGAATATTGGCTGCATACTTTATACTTGCGTATTGAACATTGGCTGCACACTTTGAACTTGCGTATTGAACATTGGCTGCACACTTTGTACTTGCGTATTGAACATTGGCTGCACACTTTGTACTTGCGTATTTATTGAACATTGGCTGTACACTTTGTACTTGTTTATTTATTGAACATTGGCTGCACACTTTGTACTTGCCTATTTATTGAACATTGGTTGCACACTTTGTACTTGCGTATTTATTGAACATTGGCTGTACACTTTGTACTTGTTTATTTATTGAACATTGGCTGCACACTTTGTACTTGCCTATTTATTGAACATTGGCTGTACACTTTGTACTTGCCTATTTTTTGAACATTGGCTGCACACTTTGTACTTGCCTATTTATTGAACATTGGCTGCACACTTTGTACTTGCCTATTTATTGAACATTGGCTGCACACTTTGTACTTGCCTATTTATTGAACATTGGCTGCACACTTTTTACTTGCGTAATTATTGAACATTAGCTGCACACTTTGTACTTGCGTATTTATTGAACATTTGCTGCACACTTTGTACTTGCGTATTTATTGAACATTGGCTGCACACTTAGTACTTGCCTATTTATTGAACATTGGCTTCACACTTTGTGCTTGCGTATTTATTGAACATTGGCTGCACACTTTGTACTTGCATATTTATTGAACATTGGCTGCACACTTTGTACTTGCGTATTTATTGAACATTGGCTGCACACTTTGTACTTGCGTATTTATTGAACATTGGCTGTACACTTTGTACTTGTTTATTTATTGAACATTGGCTGCACACTTTGTACTTGCGTATTTATTGAACATTGGCTGTACACTTTGTACTTGTTTATTTATTGAACATTGGCTGCACAATTTGTACTTGCATATTTATTGAACATTGGTTGCACACTTTGTACTTGCGTATTTATTGAACATTGGCTGTACACTTTGTACTTGTTTATTTATTGAACATTGCTGCACACTTTGTACTTGCGTATTTATTGAACATTGGCTGCACACTTTGTACTTGCGTATTTATTGAACATTGGCTGTACACTTTGTACTTGCTATTTATTGAACATTGGCTGCACACTTTGTACTTGCGTATTTATTGAACATTGGCTGCACACTTTGTACTTGCGTATTGAACATTGGCTTCACACTTTGAACTTGCGCATTTATTGAACATTGGCTGCACACTTTGTACTTGCGTATTGAACATTGGCTGCACACTTTGTACTTGCGTATTGAACATTGGCTGCACAATTTGAACTTGCGTATTGAACATTGGCTGCACACTTTGTACTTGCGTATTGAACATTGGCTGCACACTTTGTACTTGCGTATTGAACATTGGCTGCACACTTTGTACTTGCGCGTTGAACATTGCTGCACACTTTGTACTTGCGTATTGAACATTGGCTGCACACTTTGTACTTTCGTATTGAACATTGGCTGCACACTTTGTACTTGCGTATTTATTGAACATTGGCTGCACACTTTGTACTTGCGTATTTATTGAACATTGGCTGCACACTTTGTACTTGCGTATTGAACATTGGCTGTACACTTTGACTTGCGTATTGAACATTGGCTATACACTTTGTATTTGCGTATTTATTGAACATTGGCTGTACAATTTGTACTTGCGTATTGAACATTGGCTTCACACTTTGTACTTGCGCATTTATTGAACATTGGCTGCACACTTTGTACTTGCGTATTGAACATTGGCTGTACACTTTGTATTTGCGTATTGAACATTTGCTGTACACTTTCTATTTGCGTATTTATTGAACATTGGCTGTACACTTTGTACTTGTTTATTTATTGAACATTGGCTGCACACTTTGTACTTGCCTATTTATTGAACATTGGCTTCACACTTTGTACTTGCGTATTTATTGAACATTGGCTGCACACTTTGTACTTGCATATTTATTGAACATTGGCTGCACACTTTGTACTTGCCTATTTATTGAACATTGGCTGTACACTTTGTACTTGTCTATTTATTGAACATTGGCTGCACACTTTGTACTTGCGTATTTATTGAACATTGGCTGCACACTTTGTAATTGCGTATTGAACATTGGCTGCACACTTTGTATTTGCGTATTTATTGAACATTGGCTGTACAATTTGTACTTGCGTATTGAACATTGGCTTCACACTTTGTACTTGCGCATTTATTGAACATTGGCTGCACACTTTGTACTTGCGTATTGAACATTGGCTGCACACTTTGTACTTGCGTATTGAACATTGGCTGCACACTTTGAACTTGCGTATTGAACATTGGCTGCACACTTTGTACTTACGTATTTATTGAATATTGGCTGCATACTTTATACTTGCGTATTGAACATTGGCTGCACACTTTGAACTTGCGTATTGAACATTGGCTGCACACTTTGTACTTGCGTATTGAACATTGGCTGCACACTTTGTACTTGCGTATTTATTGAACATTGGCTGTACACTTTTTACTTGTTTATTTATTGAACATTGGCTGCACACTTTGTACTTGCATATTTATTGAACTTTGGTTGCACACTTTGTACTTGCGTATTTATTGAACATTGGCTGTACACTTTGTACTTGTTTATTTATTGAACATTGGCTGCACACTTTGTACTTGCGTATTTATTGAACATTGGCTGCACACTTTGAACTTGCGTATTTATTGAACATTGGCTGTACACTTTGTACTTGTCTATTTATTGAACATTGGCTGCACACTTTGTACTTGCGTATTTATTGAACATTGGCTGCACACTTTGTACTTGCGTATTGAACATTGGCTGCACACTTTGTACTTGCGTATTGAACATTGGCTGCACATTTTGTACTTGCGTATTGAACATTGGCTGCACACTTTGTACTTGCGCATTGAACATTGGCTGCACACTTTGTACTTGCGTATTGAACATTGGCTGCACATTTGAACTTGCGTATTGAACATTGGCTGCACACTTTGTACTTGCGTATTGAACATTGGCTGCACACTTTGTACTTGCGTATTGAACATTGGCTGCACACTTTGTACTTGCGCATTGAACATTGGCTGCACACTTTGTACTTGCGTATTGAACATTGGCTGCACACTTTGTACTTGCGTATTGAACATTGGCTGCACACTTTGTACTTGCGTATTTATTGAACATTGGCTGCACACTTTGTACTTGCGTATTTATTGAACATTGGCTGCACACTTTGTACTTGCGTATTGAACATTGGCTGTACACTTTGCATTTGCGTATTGAACATTGGCTATACACTTTGTATTTGCGTATTTATTGAACATTGGCTGTACAATTTGTACTTGCGTATTGAACATTGGCTTCACACTTTGTACTTGCGCATTTATTGAACATTGGCTGCACACTTTGTACTTGCGTATTGAACATTGGCTGTACACTTTGTATTTGCGTATTGAACATTGGCTGTACACTTTCTATTTGCGTATTTATTGAACATTGGCTGTACACTTTGTACTTGTTTATTTATTGAACATTGGCTGCACACTTTGTACTTGCCTATTTATTGAACATTGGCTTCACACTTTGTACTTGCGTATTTATTGAACATTGGCTGCACACTTTGTACTTGCATATTTATTGAACATTGGCTGCACACTTTGTACTTGCCTATTTATTGAACATTGGGCTGTACACTTTGTACTTGTCTATTTATTGAACATTGGCTGCACACTTTGTACTTGCGTATTGAACATTGGTTGCACACTTTGTTTTTGCGTATTTATTGAACATTGGCTGTACAATTTGTACTTGCGTATTGAACATTGGCTTCACACTTGTACTTGCGCATTTATTGAACATTGGCCTGCACACTTTGTACTTGCGTATTGAACATTGGCTGCACACTTTGTACTTGCGTATTGAACATTGGCTGCACACTTTGTACTTACGTATTTATTGAATATTGGCTGCATACTTTATACTTGCGTATTGAACATTGGCTGCACACTTTGAACTTGCGTATTGAACATTGGCTGCACACTTTGTACTTGCGTATTGAACATTGGCTGCACACTTTGTACTTGCGTATTTATTGAACATTGGCTGTACACTTTGTACTTGTTTATTTATTGAACATTGGCTGCACACTTTGTACTTGCATATTTATTGAACATTGTTGCACACTTTCTACTTGCGTATTTATTGAACATTGGCTGTACACTTTGTACTTGTTTATTTATTGAACATTGGCTGCACACTTTGTACTTGCGTATTTATTGAACATTGGCTGCACACTTTGTACTTGCGTATTTATTGAACATTGGCTGTACACTTTGTACTTGTCTATTTATTGAACATGGCTGCACACTTTGTACTTGCGTATTTATTGAACATTGGCTGCACACTTTGTACTTGCGTATTGAACATTGGCTGCACACTTTGTACTTGCGTATTGAACATTGGCTGCACACTTTGTACTTGCGTATTGAACATTGCCTGCACACTTTGTACTTGCGCATTGAACATTGGCTGCACACTTTGTACTTGCGTATTGAACATTGGCTGCACACTTTGTACTTTCGTATTGAACATTGGCTGCACACTTTGTACTTGCGTATTTATTGAACATTGGCTGCACACTTTGTTCTTGCGTATTTATTGAACATTGGCTGCACACTTTGTACTTGCGTATTGAACATTGGCTGTACACTTTGCATTTGCGTATTGAACATTGGCTATACACTTTGTATTTGCGTATTTATTGAACATTGGCTGTACAATTTGTACTTGCGTATTGAACATTGGCTTCACACTTTGTACTTGTTTATTTATTGAACATTGGCTGCACACTTTGTACTTGCGTATTAAACATTGGCTGTACACTTGTATTTGCGTATTGAACATTGGCTGTACACTTTCTATTTGCGAATTTATTGAACATTGGCTGTACACTTTGTACTTGTTTATTTATTGAACATTGGCTGCACACTTTGTACTTGCGTATTTATTGAACATTGGCTTCACACTTTGTACTTGCGTATTTATTGAACATTGGCTGCACACTTTGTACTTGCATATTTATTGAACATTGGCTGCACACTTTGTACTTGCGTATTTATTGAACATTGGCTGTACACTTTGTACTTGTCTATTTATTGAACATTGGCTGCACACTTTGTACTTGCGTATTTATTGAACATTGGCTGCACACTTTGTAATTGCGTATTGAACATTGGCTGCACACTTTGTATTTGCGTATTTATTGAACATTGGCTGTACATTGTACTTGCGTATTGAACATTGGCTTCACACTTGTACTTGCGCATTTATTGAACATTGGCTGCCCACTTTGTACTTGCGTATTGAACATTGGCTGCACACTTTGTACTTGCGTATTGAACATTGGCTGCACACTTTGTACTTGCGTATTGAAAATTGGCTGCACACTTTGTACTTACGTATTTATTGAATATTGGCTGCATACTTTGTACTTGCGTATTGAACATTGGCTGCACACTTTGAACTTGCGTATTGAACATTGGCTGCACACTTTGTACTTGCGTATTGAACATTGGCTGCACACTTTGTACTTGCGTATTGAACATTGGCTGCACACTTTGTACTTGCGTATTTATTGAACATTGGCTGCACACTTTGTATTTGCGTATTTATTGACATTGGCTGCACACTTTGTACTTGCGTATTGAACATTGGCTGTACACTTTGCATTTGCGTATTGAACATTGGCTGTACACTTTGTATTTGCGTATTTATTGAATATTGGCTGTACATTTGTACTTGCGTATTGAACATTGGCTTCACACTTTGTACTTGCGCATTTATTGAACATTGGCTGCACACTTTGGTACTTGCGTATTGAACATTGGCTGTACACTTTGTATTGCGTATTGAACATTGGCTGTACACTTTGTATTTGCGTATTATTGAACATTGGCTGTACAATTTGTACTTGCGTATTCAACATTGGCTTCACACTTTGTACTTGCGCATTTATTGAACATTGGCTGCACACTTTGTACTTGCGTATTGAACATTGGCTGCACACTTTGTACTTGCATATTGAACATTGGCTGCACACTTTGTACTTGCGTATTTATTGAACATTGGCTGCACACTTTGTACTTGCGTATTGAACATTGGCTGCACACTTTGTACTTGCGTATTGAACATTGGCTGCACACTTTGTACTTGCGTATTGAACATTGGTTGCACACTTTGTACTTGCCTATTTATTGAACATTGGCTGCACACTTTGTACTTGCCTATTTATTGAACATTGGCTGCACACTTTGTACTTGCCTATTTATTGAACATTGGCTGCACACTTTGTACTTGCCTATTTATTGAACATTGGCTGCACACTTTGTACTTGCCTATTTATTGAACATTGGCTGCACACTTTGTACTTGCCTATTTATTGAACATTGGCTGCACACTTTGTACTTGCCTATTTATTGAACATTGGCTGCACACTTTGTACTTGCCTATTTATTGAACATTGGCTTCACACTTTGTACTTGCGTATTTATTGAACATTGGCTGCACACTTTGTACTTGCCTATTTATTGAACATTGGCTTCACACTTTGTACTTGCGTATTTATTGAACATTGGCTGCACACATTGTACTTGCAGATTTATTGAACATTGGCTGCACACTTTGTACTTGCGTATTTATTGAACATTGGCTGTACACTTTGTACTTGTTTATTTATTGACATTGGCTGCACACTTTGTACTTGCGTATTTATTGAACATTGGCTGCACACGTTGTACTTGCGTATTTATTGAACATTGGCTGTACACTTTGTACTTGTCTATTTATTGAACATTGGCTGCACACTTTGTACTTGCGTATTTATTGAACATTGGCTGCACACTTTGTACTTGCGTATTGAACATTGGCTGCACACTTTGTATTTGCGTATTTATTGAACATTGGCTGTACAATTTGTACTTGCGTATTGAACATTGGCTTCACACTTTGTACTTGCGCATTTATTGAACATTGGCTGCACACTTTGTACTTGCGTATTGAACATTGGCTGCACACTTTGTACTTGCGTATTGAACATTGGCTGCACACTTTGTACTTGCGTATTGAACATTGGCTGCACACTTTGTACTTACGTATTTATTGAATATTGGCTGCATACTTTGTACTTGTGTATTGAACATTGGCTGCACACTTTGAACTTGCGTATTGAACATTGGCTGCACACTTTGTACTTGCGTATTGAACATTGGCTGCACACTTTGTACTTGCGTATTGAACATTGGCTGCACACTTTGTACTTGCGTATTGAACATTGCTGCACACTTTGTACTTGCGTATTGAACATTGGCTGCACACTTTGTACTTGCGTATTGAACATTGGCTGCACACTTTGTACTTGCGTATTTGAACATTGGCTGCACACTTTGTACTTGCGTATTTATTGAACATTGGCTGCACACTTTGTACTTGCGTATTTATTGAACATTGGCTGCACACTTTGTACTTGCGTATTGAACATTGGCTGTACACTTTGCATTTGCGTATTGAACATTGGCTGTACACTTTGTATTTGCGTATTTATTGAACATTGGCTGTACAATTTGTACTTGCGTATTGAACATTGGCTGCACACTTTGTACTTGCGCATTTATTGAACATTGGCTGCACACTTTGTACTTGCGTATTGAACATTGGCTGTACACTTTGTATTTGCGTATTGAACATTGGCTGTACACTTTGTATTTGCGTATTTATTGAACATTGGCTGTACAATTTGTACTTGCGTATTCAACATTGGCTTCACACTTTGTACTTGCGCATTTATTGAACATTGGCTGCACACTTTGTACTTGCGTATTGAACATTGGCTGCACACTTTGTACTTGCGTATTGAACATTGGCTGCACACTTTGTACTTGCCTATTTATTGAACATTGGCTGCACACTTTGTACTTGCGTATTGAACATTGGCTGCACACTTTGTACTTGCGTATTGAACATTGGCTGCACACTTTGTACTTGCGTATTGAACATTGGTTGCACACTTTGTACTTGCCTATTTATTGAACATTGGCTGTACACTTTGTACTTGCCTATTTATTGAACATTGGCTGCACACTTTGTACTTGCCTATTTATTGAACATTGGCTGCACACTTTGTACTTGCCTATTTATTGAACATTGGCTGCACACTTTACTTGCCTATTTATTGAACATTGGCTGCACACTTTGTACTTGCGTATTTATTGAACATTAGCTGCACACTTTTGTACTTGCGTATTTATTGAACATTTGCTGCACACTTTGTACTTGCGTATTTATTGAACATTGGCTGCACACTTTGTACTTGCCTATTATTGAACATTGGCTTCACACTTTGTACTTGCGTATTTATTGAACATTGGCTGCACACTTTGTACTTGCATATTTATTGAACATTGGCTGCACACTTTGTACTTGCGCATTTATTGAACATGGCTGCACACTTTGTACTTGCGTATTATTGAACATTGGCTGTACACTTTGTACTTGTTTATTTTTGAACATTGGCTGCGCACTTTGTACTTGTCGTATTTATTGAACATTGGCTGTACACTTTGTACTTGTTTATTTATTGAACATTGGCTGCACACTTTGTACTTGCATATTATTGAACATTGGTTGCACACTTTGTACTTGCGTATTTATTGAACATTGGCTGTACACTTTGTACTTGTTTATTTATTGAACATTGGCTGCACACTTTGTACTTGCGTATTTATTGAACATTGGCTGCACACTTTGTACTTGCGTATTTATTGACATTGGCTGTACACTTTGTACTTGTCTATTTATTGAACATTGGCTGCACACTTTGTACTTGCCTATTTATTGAACATTGGCTGCACATTTTGTACTTGCCTATTTATTGAACATTGGCTGCACACTTTGTACTTGCCTATTTATTGAACATTGGCTGCACACTTTGTACTTGCTATTTATTGAACATTGGCTGCACACTTTGTACTTGCCTATTTCTTGAACATTGGCTGCACACTTTGTACTTGCCTATTTATTGAACATTGGCTGCACACTTTGTACTTGCCTTTTATTGAACATTGGCTGCACACTTTGTACTTGCGTATTTATTGAACATTAGCTGCACACTTTGTACTTGCGTATTTATTGAACATTTGCTGCACACTTTGTACTTGCGTATTTATTGAACATTGGCTGCACACTTTGTACTTGCCTATTTTGAACATTGGCTTCACACTTTGTACTTGCGTATTTATTGAACATTGGCTGCACACTTTGTACTTGCCTATTTATTGAACTTGGCTTCACACTTTGTACTTGCGTATTTATTGAACATTGGCTGCACACTTTGTACTTGCTTATTTATTGAACATTGGCTGCACACTTTGTACTGCGTATTTATTGAACATTGGCTGTACACTTTCTACTTGTTTATTTATTGAACATTGGCTGCACACTTTGTACTTGCGTATTTTATTGAACATTGGCTGCACACCTTTGTACTTGCGTATTTATTGAACATTGGCTGTACACTTTGTACTTGTCTATTTATTGAACATTGGCTGCACACTTTGTACTTGCGTATTTATTGAACATTGGCTGCACACTTTGTAATTGCGTATTAGAACATTGGCTGCACACTTTGTATTTGCGTATTTATTGAACATTGGCTGTACAATTTGTACATGCGTATTGAACATTGGCTTCACACTTTGTACTTGCGCATTTATTGAACATTGGCTGCACACTTTGTACTTGCGTATTGAACATTGGCTGCACACTTTGTACTTGCGTATTGAACATTGGCTGCACACTTTGTACTTGCGTATTGAACATTAGCTGCACACTTTGTACTTGCGTATTGAACATTGGCTGCACACTTTGTACTTGCGTATTGAACATTGGCTGCACACTTTGTACTTGCGTATTGAACATTGGCTGCACACTTTGTACTTGCGTATTGAACATTGCTGCACACTTTGTACTTGCTATTTATTGAACATTGGCTGCACACTTTGTACTTGCGTATTTATTGAACATTGGCTGCACACTTTGTACTTGCGTATTGAACATTGCTGTACACTTGCATTTGCGTATTGAACATTGGCTGTACACTTTGTATTTGCGTATTTATTGACATTGGCTGTACAATTTGTACTTGCGTATTGAACATTGGCTTCACACTTTGTACTTGCGCATTTATTGAACATTGGCTGCACACTTTGTACTTGCGTATTGAACATTGGCTGTACACTTTGTATTTGCGTATTGAACATTGGCTGTACACTTTGTATTTGCGTATTTATTGAACATTGCTGTACAATTTGTACTTGCGTATTCAACATTGGCTTCACACTTTGTACTTGTGCATTTATTGAACATTGGCTGCACACTTTGTACTTGCGTATTGAACATTGGCTGCACACTTGTACTTGCGTATTGAACATTGGCTGCACACTTTGTACTTGCGTATTTATTGAACATTGGTTGCACACTTTGTACTTGCCTATTTATTGAACATTGGCTGCACACTTGTACTTGCCTATTTTTGAACATTGGCTGCACACTTTGTACTTGCCTATTTATTGAACATTGGCTGCACACTTTGTACTTGCCTATTTATTGAACATTGCTGCACACTTTGTACTTGCCTATTTATTGAACATTGGCTGCACACTTTGTACTTGCGTATTTATGAACATTCTGCACACTTTGTACTTGCGTATTTATTGAACTTTGCTGCACACTTGTACTTGCGTATTTATTGAACATTGGCTGCACACTTTGTACTTGCCTATTATTGAACATTGGCTTCACACTTTGTACTTGCGTATTTATTGAACATTGGCTGCACACTTTGTACTTGCATATTTATTTGAACATTGGCTGCACACTTTGTACTTGCGTATTTATTGAACATTGGCTGCACACTTTGTACTTGCGTATTTATTGAACATTGGCTGTACACTTTGTACTTGTTTATTTATTGAACATTGGCTGCACACTTTGTACTTGCGTATTTATTGAACATTGGCTGTACACTTTGTACTTGTTTATTTATTGAACATTGCTGCACACTTTGTACTTGCATATTTATTGAACATTGGTTGCACACTTTGTACTTGCGTATTTATTGAACATTGGCTGTACACTTTGTACTTGTTTATTTATTGAACATTGGCTGCACACTTTGTACTTGCGTATTTATTGAACATTGGCTTCACACTTTGTACTTGCGTATTTATTGAACATTGCTGTACACTTTGTACTTGTCTATTTATTGAACATTGCTGCACACTTTGTACTTGCGTATTTATTGAACATTGGCTGCACACTTTGTAATTGCGTATTGAACATTGGCTGCACACTTTGTTTTTGCGTATTTATTGAACATTGGCTGTACACTTTGCACTTGCGTATTGAACATTGGCTTCACACTTTGTACTTGCGCATTTATTGAACATTGGCTGCACACTTTGTACTTGCGTATTGAACATTGGCTGCACACTTTGTACTTGCATATTGAACATTGGCTGCACACTTTGTACTTGCGTATTGAACATTGGCTGCACACTTTGTACTTACGTATTTATTGAACATTGGCTGCATACTTTGTACTTGCGTATTGAACATTGGCTGCACAATTTTGACTTGCGTATTGAACATTGGCTGCACACTTTGTACTTGCGTATTGAACATTGGCTGCACACTTTGTACTTGCGTATTGAACATTGGCTGCACACTTTGTACTTGCGCATTGAACATGGGCTGCACACTTTGTACTTGCGTATTGAACATTGGCTGCACACTTTGTACTTGCGTATTTATTGAACATTGGCTGCACACTTTGTACTTGCGTATTTATTGAACATTGGCTGCACACTTTGTACTTGCGTATTGAACATTGGCTGTACACTTTGCTTTGTGTATTGAACATTGGCTATACACTTTGTATTTGCGTATTTATTGAACATTGGCTGTACAATTTGTACTTGCGTATTGAACATTGGCTCCACACTTTGTACTTGCGCATTTATTGAACATTGGCTGCACACTTTGTACTTGCGTATTGAACATTGGCTGTACACTTTTGTATTTGAGTATTGAACATTGGCTGTACACTTTCTATTTGCGTATTTATTGAACATTGGCTGTACAATTTGTACTTGCGTATTCACATTGGCTTCACACTTTGTACTTGTGCATTTATTGAACATTGGCTGCACACTTTGTACTTGCGTATTGAACATTGGCTGCACACTTTGTACTTGCGTATTGAACATTGGCTGACACTTTGTACTTGCGTATTTATTGAACATTGGCTGCACACTTTGTACTTGCGTATTGAACATTGGCTGCACACTTTGTACTTGCGTATTGAACATTGGCTGCACACTTTGTACTTGCGTATTGAACATTGGTTGCACACTTTGTACTTGCCTATTTATTGAACATTGGCTGCACACTTTGTACTTGCCTATTTATTGAACATTGGCTGCACACTTTGTACTTGCCTATTTATTGAACATTGGCTGCACACTTTGTACTTCCCTATTTATTGAACATTGGCTGCACACTTTGTACTTGCCTATTTATTGAACATTGGCTGCACACTTTGTACTTGCGTATTTATTGAACATTAGCTGCACACTTTGTACTTGCGTATTTTTGAACATTTGCTGCACACTTTGTACTTGCGTATTTATAGAACATTGCCTGCACACTTTGTACTTGCCTATTTATTGAACATTGGCTTCACACTTTGTACTTGCGTATTTATTGAACATTGGCTGCACACTTTGTACTTGCATATTTATTGAACATTGGCTGCACACTTGTACTTGCGTATTTATTGAACATTGGCTGCACACTTTGTACTTGCGTATTTATTGAACATTGGCTGTACACTTTGTACTTGTTTATTTATTGAACATTGGCTGCACACTTTGTACTTGCGTATTTATTGAACATTGGCTGTACACTTTGTACTTGTTTATTTATTGAACATTGGCTGCACACTTTGTACTTGCGTATTTATTGAACATTGGTTGCACACTTTGTACTTGCGTATTTATTGAACATTGGCTGTACACTTTGTACTTGTTTATTTATTGAACATTGGCTGCACACTTTGTACTTGCGTATTTATTGAACATTGGCTGCACACTTTGTACTGCGTATTTATTGAACATTGGCTGTACACTTTGTACTTGTCTATTTATTGAACATTGGCTGCACACTTTGTACTTGCGTATTTATTGAACATTGGCTGCACACTTTGTAATTGCGTATTGAACATTGGCTGCACACTTTGTTTTTGCGTATTTATTGAACATTGGCTGTACAATTTGCACTTGCGTATTGAACATTGGCTTCACACTTTGTACTTGCGCATTTATTGAACATTGGCTGCACACTTTGTACTTGCGTATTGAACATTGGCTGCACACTTTGTACTTGCGTATTGAACATTGGCTGCACACTTTGTACTTGCGTATTGAACATTGGCTGCACACTTTGTACTTACGTATTTATTGAACATTGGCTGCATACTTTTGTACTTGCGTATTGAACATTGGCTGCACACTTTGAACTTGTGTATTGAACATTGGCTGCACACTTTGTACTTGCGTATTGAACATTGGCTGCACACTTTGTACTTGCGTATTGAACATTGGATGCACACTTTGTACTTGCGTATTGAACATTGGCTGCACACTTTGTACTTGCGTATTGAACATTGGCTGCACACTTTGTACTTGCGTATTTATTGAACATTGGCTGCACACTTTGTACTTGCGTATTTATTGAACATTGGCTGCACACTTTGTACTTGCGTATTGAACATTGGCTGTACACTTTGCATTTGCGTATTGAACATTGGCTATACACTTTGTATTTGCGTATTTATTGAACATGGCTGTACAATTTGTATTTGTTGTACTTGCGTATTCAACATTGGCTTCACACTTTGTACTTGCGCATTTATTGAACATTGGCTGCACACTTTGTACTTGCGTATTGAACATTGGCTGCACACTTTGTACTTGCGTATTGAACATTGGCTGCACACTTTGTACATGCGTATTTATTGAACATTGGCTGCACACTTTGTACTTGCGTATTGAACATTGGCTGCACACTTTGTACTTGTGTATTGAACATTGGCTGCACACTTTGTACTTGCGTATTGAACATTGGCTGCACACTTTGTACTTGCGTATTGAACATTGGCTGCACACTTTGTACTTGCGTATTTATTGAACATTGGCTGCACAAGTTGTAATTGCGTATTTATTGAACATTGGCTGCACACTTTGTACTTGCGTATTTATTGAACATTGGCTGCACACTTTGTACTTGCGTATTGAACAATGGCTGCACACTTTGTACTTGCGTATGAACATTGGCTGCACACTTTGTACTTGCGTATTGAACATTGGCTGCACACTTTGTACTTGCGTATTGAACATTGGCTGCACACTTTGTACTTGCGTATTGAACATTGGCTGCACACTTTGTACTGCCTATTTATTGAACATTGGCTGCACACTTTGTACTTGCCTATTTATTGAACATTGGCTGCACACTTTGTACTTGCCTATTTATTGAACATTGGCTTCACACTTTGTACTTGCCTATTTATAGAACATTTGCTGCACACTTTGTACTTGCGTATTTATTGAACATTAGCTGCACACTTTGTACTTGCGTATTTTTGAACATTTGCTGCACACTTTGTACTTGCGTATTTATGAACATTGGCTGCACACTTTGTACTTGCCTATTTATTGAACATTGGCTTCACACTTTGTACTTGCGTATTTATTGAACATTGGCTGCACACTTTGTACTTGCTATTTATTGAACATTGGCTGCACACTTTGTACTTGCGTATTTATTGAACATTGGCTGCACACTTTGTACTTGCGTATTTATTGAACATTGGCTGTACACTTTGTACTTGTTTATTTATGAACATTGGCTGCACACTTTGTACTTGCGTATTTATTGAACATTGGCTGTACACTTTGTACTTGTTTATTTATTGACATTGGCTGCACACTTTGTACTTGCATATTTATTGAACATTGGCTGCACACTTTGTACTTGCGTATTTATTGAACATTGGCTGTACTCTTTGTACTTGTTTATTTATTGAACAGTGGCTGCACACTTTGTACTTGCGTATTTATTGAACATTGGCTGCACACTTTGTACTTGCGTATTTATTGAACATTGGCTGTACACTTTGTACTTGTCTATTTATTGAACATTGGCTGCACACTTTGTACTTGCGTATTTATTGAACATTGGCTGCACACTTTGTAATTGCGTATTGAACATTGGCTGCACACTTTGTACTTGCGTATTTATTGAACATTGGCTGTACACTTTGTACTTGCGTATTTATTGAACATTGGCTGCACACTTTGTACTTGCGTATTTATTGAACATTGCTGCACACTTTGTACTTGCGTATTTATTGAACATTGGCTGTACACTTTGTACTTGTTTATTTATTGAACATTGGCTGCACACTTTGTACTTGCGTATTTATTGAACATTGGCTGCACACTTTGTACTTGCGTATTTATTGAACATTGGCTGTACACTTGTACTTGTCTATTTATTGAACATTGGCTGCACACTTTGTAATTGCGTATTGAACATTGGCTGCACACTTTGTATTTGCGTATTTATTGAACATTGGCTGTACAATTTGTACTTGCGTATTGAACATTGGCTTCACACTTATACTTGCGCATTTTTGAACATTGGCTGCACACTTTGTACTTGCGTATTGAACATTGGCTGCACACTTTGTACTTGCGTATTGAACATTGGCTGCACACTTTGAACTTGCGTATTGAACATTGGCTGCACACTTTGTACTTACGTATTGAACATTGGCTGCACACTTTGTACTTGCGTATTGAACATTGGCTGCACACTTTGTACTTGCGCATTGAACATTGGCTGCACACTTTGTACTTGCGTATTGAACATTGCTGCACACTTTGTACTTGCGTATTGAACATTGGATGCACACTTTGTACTTGCGTATTTATTGAACATTGGCTGCACACTTTGTACTTGCGTATTTATTGAACATTGGCTGTACACTTTGTACTTGCATATTGAACATTGGCTATACACTTTGCATTTGCGTATTGAACATTGCTGTACAATTTGTACTTGCGTATTGAACATTGGCTTCACACTTTGTACTTGCGTATTGAACATTGGCTGCACACTTTGTACTTGCGTATTGAACATTGGCTGCACACTTTGTACTTGCGTATTGAACATTGGCTGCACACTTTGTACTTGCGTATTGAACATTGGCTGCACACTTTGTACTTTGCGTATTGAACATTGGCTGCACACTTTGTACTTGCGTATTGAACATTGGCTGCACACTTTGTACTTGCGTATTGAACATTGGCTGCACACTTTGTACTTGCGTATTTATTGAACATTGGCTGCACACTTTGTACTTGCGTATTGAACATTGGCTGTACACTTTGTATTTGAGTATTGAACATTGGCTTACACTTTCTATTGCGTATTTATTGAACATTGGCTGTACAATTTGTACTTGCGTATTCAACATTGGCTTCACACTTTGTACTTGCGCATTTATTGAACATTGGCTGCACACTTTGTACTTGCGTATTGAACATTGGCTGCACACTTTTACTTGCGTATTGAACATTGGCTGCACACTTTGTACGTGCGTATTTATTGAACATTGGCTGCACACTTTGTACTTGCGTATTGAACATTGGCTGCACACTTTGTACTTGTGTATTGAACATTGGCTGCACACTTTGTACTTGCGTATTGAACATTGGCTGCACACTTTGTACTTGCGTATTGAACATTGGCTGCACACTTTGTACTTGCGTATTTATTGAACATTGGCTGCACAAGTTGTAATTGCGTATTTATTGAACATTGGCTGCACACTTTGTACTTGCGTATTTATTGAACATTGGCTGCACACTTTGTACTTGCGTATTGAACATTGGCTGCACACTTTGTACTTGCGTAATGAACATTGGCTGCACACTTTGTACTTGCGTATTTAACATTGGCTGCACACTTTGTACTTGCGTATTTGAACATTGGCTGCACACTTTGTACTTGCGTTTGAACATTGGCTGCACACTTTGTACTTGCCTATTTATTAAACATTGGCTGCACACTTTGTACTTGCCTATTTATTGAACATTGGCTGCACACTTTGTACTTGCCTATTTATTGAACATTGGCTTCACACTTTGTACTTGCCTATTTATAGAACATTTGCTGCACACTTTGTACTTGCGTATTTATTGAACATTAGCTGCACACTTTATACTTGCGTATTTATTGAACATTTGCTGCACACTTTGTACTTGCGTATTTATTGAACATTGGCTGCACACTTTGTACTTGCCTATTTATTGAACATTGGCTTCACACTTTGTACTTGCGTATTTATTGAACATTGGCTGCACACTTTGTACTTGCATATTTATTGAACATTGGCTGCACACTTTGTACTTGCGTATTATTGAACATTGGCTGCACACTTTGTACTTGCGTATTTATTGAACATTGGCTGTACACTTTGTACTTGTTTATTTATTGAACATTGGCTGCACACTTTGTACTTGCGTATTTATTGAACATTGGCTGTACACTTTGTACTTGTTTATTTATTGAACATTGGCTGCACACTTTGTACTTGCATATTTATTGAACATTGGCTGCACACTTTGTACTTGCGTATTTATTGAACATTGGCTGTACTCTTTGTACTTGTTTATTTATTGAACATTGGCTGCACACTTTGTACTTGCGTATTTATTGAACATTGGCTGCACACTTTGTACTTGCGTATTTATTGAACATTGGCTGTACACTTTGTACTTGTCTATTTATTGAACATTGGCTGCACACTTTGTACTTGCGTATTTATTGAACATTGGCTGCACACTTTGTATTGCGTATTGAACATTGGCTGCACACTTTGTACTTGCGTATTTATTGAACATTGGCTGTACACTTTGTACTTGTTTATTATTGAACATTGGCTGCACACTTTGTACTTGCATATTTATTGAACATTGGCTGCACACTTTGTACTTGCGTATTTATTGAACATTGGCTGTACACTTTGCACTTGTTTATTTATTGAACATTGGCTGCACACTTTGTACTTGCGTATTTATTGAACATTGGCTGCACACTTTGTACTTGCGTATTTATTGAACATTGGCTGTACACTTTGTACTTGTCTATTTATTGAACATTGGCTGCACACTTTGTAATTGCGTATTGAACATTGGCTGCACACTTTGTATTTGCGTATTTATTGAACATTGGCTGTACAATTTGTACTTGCGTATTGAACATTGGCTTCACACTTTATACTTGCGCATTTATTGAACATTGGCTGCACACTTTGTACTTGCGTATTAAACATTGGCTGCACACTTTGTACTTGCGTATTGAACATTGGCTGCACACTTTGTACTTGCGTATTGAACATTGGCTGCACACTTGTACTTACGTATTGAACATTGGCTGCACACTTTGTACTTGCGTATTGAACATTGGCTGCACACTTTGTACTTGCGCATTGAACATTGGCTGCACACTTTGTACTTGCGTATTGACATTGGCTGCACACTTTGTACTTGCGTATTGAACATTGGATGCACACTTTGTACTTGCGTATTTATTGAACATTGGCTGCACACTTTGTACTTGCGTATTTATTGAACATTGGCTGTACACTTTGTACTTGCATATTGAACATTGGCTATACACTTTGCATTTGCGTATTGAACATTGGCTGTACAATTTGTACTTGCGTATTGAACATTGGCTTCACACTTTGTACTTGCGTATTGAACATTGGCTGCACACTTTGTACTTGCGTATTGAACATTGGCTGCACACTTTGTACTTGCGTATTGAACATTGGCTGCACACTTTGTACTTGCGTATTGAACATTGGCTGCACACTTTGTACTTGCGTATTGAACATTGGCTGCACACTTTGTACTTGCGTATTGAACATTGGCTGCACACTTTGTACTTGCGTATTTATTGAACTTTGGCTGCACAAGTTGTACTTGCGTATTTATTGAACATTGGCTGCACACTTTGTATTTGCGTATTGAACATTGGCTGTACACTTTCTATTTGCGTATTTATTGAACATTGGCTGTACAATTTGTACTTGCGTATTTAACATTGGCTTCACACTTTGTACTTGCGCATTTATTGAACATTGGCTGCACACTTTGTACTTGCGTATTGAACATTGGCTGTACACTTTCTATTTGCGTATTTATTGAACATTGGCTGTACAATTTGTACTTGCGTATTTAACATTGGCTTCACACTTTGTACTTGCGCATTTATTGAACATTGGCTGCACACTTTGTACTTGCGTATTGAACATTGGCTGCACACTTTGTACTTGCGTATTGAACATTGGCTGCACACTTTGTACTTGCGTATTGAACATTGGCTGCACACTTTGTACTTGCGTATTGAACATTGGCTGCACACTTTGTACTTACGTATTGAACATTGGCTGCACACTTTGTACTTGCGTATTGAACATTGGCTGCACACTTTGTACTTGCGCATTGAACATTGGCAGCACACTTTGTACTTGCGTATTGAACATTGGCTGCACACTTTGTACTTGCGTATTGAACATTGGCTGCACACTTTGTACTTGCGTATTGAACATTGGCTGCACACTTTGTACTTGTTTATTTATTGAACATTGTCTGCACACTTTGTACTTGCGTATTTATTGAACATTGGCTGCACACTTTGTACTTGCGTATTGAACATTGGCTGCACACTTTGTACTTGCGTATTGAACATTGGCTGCACACTTTGTACTTGCGTATTTATTGAACATTGGCTGCACACTTTGTACTTGCGTATTGAACATTGGCTGCACACTTTGTACTTGCGTATTAAACATTGGCTGCACACTTTGTACTTGCGTATTGAACATTGGCTGCACACTTTGTACTTGCGTATTGAACATTGGCTGCACACTTTGTACTTGCGTATTTATTGAACATTGGCTGCACAAGTTGTACTTGCGTATTTATTGAACATTGGCTGCACACTTTGTACTTGCTATTTATTGAACATTGGCTGCACACTTTGTACTTGCGTATTTATTGAACATTGGCTGTACACTTTGTACTTGTTTATTTATTGAACATTGTCTGCACACTTTGTACTTGCGTATTTATTGAACATTGGCTGCACACTTTGTACTTGCGTATTTATTGAACATTGGCTGTACACTTTGTACTTGTCTATTTATTGAACATTGGCTGCACACTTTGTAATTGCCTATTGACATTGGCTGCACACTTTGTATTTGCGTATTTATTGAACATTGGCTGTACACTTTGTACTTGTCTATTTATTGAACATTGGCTGCACACTTTGTAATTGCCTATTGAACATTGGCTGCACACTTTGTATTTGCGTATTTATTGAACATTGGCTGTACAATTTGTACTTGCGTATTGAACATTGGCTTCACACTTTATACTTGCGCATTTATTGAACATTGGCTGCACACTTTGTACTTGCGTATTGAACATTGGCTGCACACTTTGTACTTGCGCATTTATTGAACATTGGCTGCACACTTTGTACTTGCGTATTGAACATTGGCTGCACACTTTGTACTTGCGTATTGAACATTGGCTGCACACTTTGTACTTGCGTATTGAACATTGGCTGCACACTTTGTACTTACGTATTGAACATTGGCTGCACACTTTGTACTTGCGTATTGAACATTGGCTGCACACTTTGTACTTGCGCATTGAACATTGGCAGCACACTTTGTACTTGCGTATTGAACATTGGCTGCACACTTTGTACTTGCGTATTGAACATTGGCTGCACACTTTGTACTTGCGTATTTATTGAACATTGGCTGCACACTTTATACTTGCTTATTTATTGAACATTGGCTGTACACTTTGTACTTGCGTATTGAACATTGGCTGCACACTTTGTACTTGCGTATTGAACATTGGCTGTACACTTTGTATTTGCGTATTGAACATTGGCTGTACACTTTCTATTTGCGTATTTATTGAACATTGGCTGTACAATTTGTACTTGCGTATTTAACATTGGCTTCACACTTTGTACTTGCGCATTTATTGAACATTGGCTGCACACTTTGTACTTGCGTATTGAACATTGGCTGCACACTTTGTACTTGCGTATTGAACATTGGCTGCACACTTTGTACTTGCGTATTTATTGAACATTGGCTGCACACTTTGTACTTGCGTATTGAACATTGGCTGCACACTTTGTACTTGCGTATTGAACATTGGCTGCACACTTTGTACTTGCGTATTGAACATTGGCTGCACACTTTGTACTTGCGTATTGAACATTGGCTGCACACTTTGTACTTGCGTATTTATTGAACATTGGCTGCACACTTTGTACTTGCATATTTATTGAACATTGGCTGTACACTTTGTACTTGTCTATTTATTGAACATTGGCTGCACACTTTGTACTTGCGTATTTATTGAACATTGGCTGCACACTTTGTACTTGCGTATTGAACATTGGCTGCACACTTTGTACTTGCGTATTTATTGAACATTGGCTGTACACTTTGTACTTGTTTATTTATTGAACATTGGCTGCACACTTTGTACTTGCGTATTGAACATTGGCTGCACACTTTGTACTTGCGTATTGAACATTGGCTGCACACTTTGTACTTGCGTATTGAACATTGGCTGCACACTTTGTACTTGCGTATTGAACATTGGCTGCACACTTTGTACTTGCGTATTTATTGAACTTTGGCTGCACAAGTTGTACTTGCGTATTTATTGAACATTGGCTGCACACTTTGTACTTGCGTATTTATTGAACATTGGCTGTACACTTTGTACTTGTTTATTTATTGAACATTGGCTGCACACTTTGTACTTGCATATTTATTGAACATTGGCTGCACACTTTGTACTTGCGTATTTATTGAACATTGGCTGTACACTTTGTACTTGTTTATTTATTGAACATTGGCTGCACACTTTGTACTTGCGTATTTATTGAACATTGGCTGCACACTTTGTACTTGCGTATTTATTGAACATTGGCTGTACACTTTGTACTTGTCTATTTATTGAACATTGGCTGCACACTTTGTAATTGCGTATTGAACATTGGCTGCACACTTTGTATTTGCGTATTTATTGAACATTGGCTGTACAATTTGTACTTGCGTATTGAACATTGGCTTCACACTTTATACTTGCGCATTTATTGAACATTGGCTGCACACTTTGTACTTGCGTATTGAACATTGGCTGCACACTTTGTACTTGCGTATTGAACATTGGCTGCACACTTTGTACTTACGTATTGAACATTGGCTGCACACTTTGTACTTGCGTATTGAACATTGGCTGCACACTTTGTACTTGCGCATTGAACATTGGCTGCACACTTTGTACTTGCGTATTGAACATTGGCTGCACACTTTGTACTTGCGTATTGAACATTGGCTGCACACTTTGTACTTGCGTATTGAACATTGGCTGCACACTTTGTACTTGCGTATTATTGAACATTGGCTGCACACTTTGTACTTGCGTATTTATTGAACATTGGCTGTACACTTTGTACTTGCGTATTGAACATTGGCTATACACTTTGCATTTGCGTATTGAACATTGGCTGTACAATTTGTACTTGCGTATTGAACATTGGCTTCACACTTTGTACTTGTTTATTTATTGAACATTGTCTGCACACTTTGTACTTGCGTATTTATTGAACATTGGCTGCACACTTTGTACTTGCGTATTGAACATTGGCTGCACACTTTGTACTTGCGTATTTATTGAACATTGGCTGCACACTTTGTACTTGCGTATTTATTGAACATTGGCTGCACACTTTGTACTTACGTATTGAACATTGGCTGCACACTTTGTACTTGCGTATTGAACATTGGCTGCACACTTTGTACTTGCGTATTGAACATTGGCTGCACACTTTGTACTTGCGTATTTATGAACATTGGCTGCACACTTTGTACTTGCGTATTTATTGAACATTGGCTGCACACTTTGTAATTGCGTATTGAACATTGGCTGCACACTTTGTATTTGCGTATTTATTGAACATTGGCTGTACACTTTGTACTTGTTTATTTATTGAACATTGGCTGCACACTTTGTACTTGCGTATTTATTGAACATTGGCTGCACACTTTGTACTTGCGTATTGAACATTGGCTGCACACTTTGTACTTGCGTATTGAACATTGGCTGCACACTTTGTACTTGCGTATTTATTGAACATTGGCTGCACACTTTATACTTGCTTATTTATTGAACATTGGCTGTACACTTTGTACTTGCGTATTGAACATTGGCTATACACTTTGCATTTGCGTATTGAACATTGGCTGCACAATTTGTACTTGCGTATTGAACATTGGCTTCACACTTTGTACTTGCGCATTTATTGAACATTGGCTGCACACTTTGTACTTGCGTATTGAACATTGGCTGCACACTTTGTACTTGCGTATTTATTGAACATTGGCTGTACACTTTGTACTTGTTTATTTATTGAACATTGGCTGCACACTTTGTACTTGCGTATTTATTGAACATTGGCTGCACACTTTGTACTTGCGTATTTATTGAACATTGGCTGTACACTTTGTACTTGTCTATTTATTGAACATTGGCTGCACACTTTGTAATTGCGTATTGAACATTGGCTGCACACTTTGTATTTGCGTATTTATTGAACATTGGCTGTACATTTGTACTTGCGTATTGAACATTGGCTTCACACTTTATACTTGCGCATTTATTGAACATTGGCTGCACACTTTGTACTTGCGTATTGAACATTGGCTGCACACTTTGTACTTGCGTATTGAACATTGGCTGCACACTTTGTACTTACGTATTGAACATTGGCTGCACACTTTGTACTTGCGTATTGAACATTGGCTGCACACTTTGTACTTGCGTATTGAACATTGGCTGCACACTTTGTACTTGCGTATTGAACATTGGCTGCACACTTTGTACTTGCGTATTGAACATTGGCTGCACACTTTGTACTTGCGTATTGAACATTGGCTGCACACTTGTACTTGCGTATTTATTGAAAATTGGCTGCACACTTGTACTTGCGTATTTATTGAACATTGGCTGTACACTTTGTACTTGCATATTGAACATTGGCTATACACTTTGCATTTGCGTATTGAACATTGGCTGTACAATTTGTACTTGCGTATTGAACATTGGCTTCACACTTTGTACTTGCGCATTTATTGAACATTGGCTGCACACTTTGTACTTGCGTATTGAACATTGGCTGCACACTTTGTACTTGCGTATTGAACATTGGCTGCACACTTTGTACTTGCGTATTGAACATTGGCTGCACACTTTGTACTTGCGTATTGAACATTGGCTGCACACTTTGTACTTGCGTATTTATTGAACTTGGCTGCACAAGTTTGTACTTGCGTATTTATTGAACATTGGCTGCACACTTTGTACTTGCGTATTTATTGAACATTGGCTGTACACTTTGTACTTGTTTATTTATTGAACATTGGCTGCACACTTTGTACTTGCATATTTATTGAACATTGGCTGCACACTTTGTACTTGCGTATTTATTGAACATTGGCTGTACACTTTGTACTTGTTTATTTATTGAACATTGTCTGCACACTTTGTACTTGCGTATTTATTGAACATTGGCTGCACACTTTGTACTTGCGTATTATTGAACATTGGCTGTACACTTTGTACTTGTCTATTTATTGAACATTGGCTGCACACTTTGTAATTGCCTATTGAACATTGGCTGCACACTTTGTACTTGCGTATTTATTGAACATTGGCTGTACACTTTGTACTTGCGTATTGAACATTGGCTTCACACTTTATACTTGCGCATTTATTGAACATTGGCTGCACACTTTGTACTTGCGTATTGAACATTGGCTGCACACTTTGTACTTGCGCATTTATTGAACATTGGCTGCACACTTTGTACTTGCGTATTGAACATTGGCTGCACACTTTGTACTTGCGTATTGAACATTGGCTGCACACTTTGTACTTGCGTATTGAACATTGGCTGCACACTTTGTACTTACGTATTGAACATTGGCTGCACACTTTGTACTTGCGTATTGAACATTGGCTGCACACTTTGTACTTGCGCATTGAACATTGGCAGCACACTTTGTACTTGCGTATTGAACATTGGCTGCACACTTTGTACTTGCGTATTGAACATTGGCTGCACACTTTGTACTTGCGTATTTATTGAACATTGGCTGCACACTTTATACTTGCTTATTTATTGAACATTGGCTGTACACTTTGTACTTGCGTATTGAACATTGGCTGCACACTTTGTACTTGCGTATTGAACATTGGCTGTACACTTTGTATTTGCGTATTGAACATTGGCTGTACACTTTCTATTTGCGTATTTATTGAACATTGGCTGTACAATTTGTACTTGCGTATTTAACATTGGCTTCACACTTTGTACTTGCGCATTTATTGAACATTGGCTGCACACTTTGTACTTGCGTGTTGAACATTGGCTGTACACTTTCTATTTGCGTATTTATTGAACATTGGCTGTACAATTTGCACTTGCGTATTTAACATTGGCTTCACACTTTGTACTTGCGCATTTATTAAACATTGGCTGCACACTTTGTACTTGCGTATTGAACATTGGCTGCACACTTTGTACTTGCGTATTGAACATTGGCTGCACACTTTGTACTTGCGTATTTATTGAACATTGGCTGCACACTTTGTACTTGCGTATTGAACATTGGCTGCACACTTTGTACTTGCGTATTGAACATTGGCTGCACACTTTGTACTTGCGTATTGAACATTGGCTGCACACTTTGTACTTGCGTATTGAACATTGGCTGCACAAGTTGTACTTGCGTATTTATTGAACATTGGCTGCACACTTTGTACTTGCATATTTATTGAACATTGGCTGTACACTTTGTACTTGTCTATTTATTGAACATTGGCTGCACACTTTGTACTTGCGTATTTATTGAACATTGGCTGCACACTTTGTACTTGCGTATTGAACATTGGCTGCACACTTTGTACTTGCGTATTGAACATTGGCTGCACACTTTGTACTTACGTATTGAACATTGGCTGCACACTTTGTACTTGCGTATTGAACATTGGCTGCACACTTTGTACTTGCGCATTGAACATTGGCTGCACACTTTGTACTTGCGTATTGAACATTGGCTGCACACTTTGTACTTGCGTATTGAACATTGGCTGCACACTTTGTACTTGCGTATTTATTGAACTTTGGCTGCACAAGTTGTACTTGCGTATTTATTGAACATTGGCTGCACACTTTGTACTTGCGTATTTATTGAACATTGGCTGTACACTTTGTACTTGTTTATTTATTGAACATTGGCTGCACACTTTGTACTTGCATATTTATTGAACATTGGCTGCACACTTTGTACTTGCGTATTTATTGAACATTGGCTGTACACTTTGTACTTGTTTATTTATTGAACATTGGCTGCACACTTTGTACTTGCGTATTTATTGAACATTGGCTGCACACTTTGTACTTGCGTATTTATTGAACATTGGCTGTACACTTTGTACTTGTCTATTTATTGAACATTGGCTGCACACTTTGTAATTGCCTATTGAACATTGGCTGCACACTTTGTATTTGCGTATTTATTGAACATTGGCTGTACAATTTGTACTTGCGTATTGAACATTGGCTTCACACTTTATACTTGCGCATTTATTGAACATTGGCTGCACACTTTGTACTTGCGTATTGAACATTGGCTGCACACTTTGTACTTGCGTATTGAACATTGGCTGCACACTTTGTACTTACGTATTGAACATTGGCTGCACACTTTGTACTTGCGTATTGAACATTGGCTGCACACTTTGTACTTGCGCATTGAACATTGGCTGCACACTTTGTACTTGCGTATTGAACATTGGCTGCACACTTTGTACTTGCGTATTGAACATTGGCTGCACACTTTGTACTTGCGTATTGAACATTGGCTGCACACTTTGTACTTGCGTATTTATTGAACATTGGCTGCACACTTTGTACTTGCGTATTTATTGAACATTGGCTGTACACTTTGTACTTGCGTATTGAACATTGCTATACACTTTGCATTTGCGTAT
Source organism: Megaustenia siamemsis (assembly GCA_032433765.1). NCBI lineage: Eukaryota > Metazoa > Mollusca > Gastropoda > Stylommatophora > Ariophantidae > Megaustenia > Megaustenia siamemsis. The sequence goes on along the minus strand of JAVIAB010000139.1, from coordinate 55,598,938 downwards.
TGAACATTGGCTGTACAATTTGTACTTGCGTATTGAACATTGGCTTCACACTTTGTACTTGTTTATTTATTGAACATTGTCTGCACACTTTGTACTTGCGTATTTATTGAACATTGGCTGCACACTTTGTACTTGCGTATTGAACATTGGCTGCACACTTTGTACTTGCGTATTGAACATTGGCTGCACACTTTGTACTTGCGTATTTATTGAACATTGGCTGCACACTTTGTACTTGCGTATTGAACATTGGCTGCACACTTTGTACTTGCGTATTGAACATTGGCTGCACACTTTGTACTTGCGTATTGAACCATGGCTGCACACTTTGTACTTGCGTATTGAACATTGGCTGCACACTTTGTACTTGCGTATTTATTGAACATTGGCTGCACAAGTTGTACTTGCGTATTTATTGAACATTGGCTGCACACTTTGTACTTGCGTATTTATTGAACATTGGCTGTACACTTTGTACTTGTCTATTTATTGAACATTGGCTGCACACTTTGTACTTGCGTATTTTTTGAACATTGGCTGCACACTTTGTAATTGCGTATTGAACATTGGCTGCACACTTTGTACTTGCGTATTTATTGAACATTGGCTGTACACTTTGTACTTGTTTATTTATTGAACATTGGCTGCACACTTTGTACTTGCATATTTATTGAACATTGGCTGCACACTTTGTACTTGCGTATTTATTGAACATTGGCTGTACACTTTGTACTTGTTTATTTATTGAACATTGGCTGCACACTTTGTACTTGCGTATTTATTGAACATTGGCTGCACACTTTGTACTTGCGTATTTATTGAACATTGGCTGTACACTTTGTACTTGTCTATTTATTGAACATTGGCTGCACACTTTGTACTTGCGTATTTATTGAACATTGGCTGCACACTTTGTAATTGCGTATTGAACATTGGCTGCACACTTTGTATTTGCGTATTTATTGAACATTGGCTGTACAATTTGTACTTGCGTATTGAACATTGGCTTCACACTTTGTACTTGCGCATTTATTGAACATTGGCTGCACACTTTGTACTTGCGTATTGAACATTGGCTGCACACTTTGTACTTGCGTATTGAACATTGGCTGCACACTTTGTACTTGCGTATTGAACATTGGCTGCACACTTTGTACTTACGTATTGAACATTGGCTGCACACTTTGTACTTGCGTATTGAACATTGGCTGCACACTTTGTACTTGCGTATTGAACATTGGCTGCACACTTTGTACTTGCGTATTTATGGAACATTGGCTGCACACTTTGTACTTGCGTATTTATTGAACATTGGCTGCACACTTTGTAATTGCGTATTGAACATTGGCTGCACACTTTGTATTTGCGTATTTATTGAACATTGGCTGTACACTTTGTACTTGTTTATTTATTGAACATTGCTGCACACTTTGTACTTGCGTATTTATTGAACATTGGCTGCACACTTTGTACTTGCGTATTGAACATTGGCTGCACACTTTGTACTTGCGTATTGAACATTGGCTGCACACTTTGTACTTGCGTATTTATTGAACATTGGCTGCACACTTTATACTTGCGTATTTATTGAACATTGGCTGTACACTTTGTACTTGCGTATTGAACATTGGCTATACACTTTGCATTTGCGTATTGAACATTGGCTGTACAATTTGTACTTGCATATTGAACATTGGCTTCACACTTTGTACTTGCGCATTTATTGAACATTGGCTGCACACTTTGTACTTGCGTATTGAACATTGGCTGTACACTTTGTATTTGCGTATTGAACATTGGCTGTACACTTTCTATTTGCGTATTTATTGAACATTGGCTGTACAATTTTGTACTTGCGTATTTAACATTGGCTTCACACTTTGTACTTGCGCATTTATTGAACATTGGCTGCACACTTTGTACTTGCGTATTGAACATTGGCTGTACACTTTCTATTTGCGTATTTATTGAACATTGGCTGTACATTTGTACTTGCGTATTTAACATTGGCTTCACACTTTGTACTTGCGCATTTATTGAACATTGGCTGCACACTTTGTACTTGCGTATTGAACATTGGCTGCACACTTTGTACTTGCGTATTGAACATTGGCTGCACACTTTGTACTTGCGTATTTATTGAACATTGGCTGCACACTTTGTACTTGCGTATTGAACATTGGCTGCACACTTTGTACTTGCGTATTGAACATTGGCTGCACACTTTGTACTTGCGTATTGAACATGGCTGCACACTTTGTACTTGCGTATTGAACATTGGCTGCACACTTTGTACTTGCGTATTTATTGAACATTGGCTGCACAAGTTGTACTTGCGTATTTATTGAACATTGGCTGCACACTTTGTACTTGCGTATTTATTGAACATTGGCTGTACACTTTGTACTTGTCTATTTATTGAACATTGGCTGCACACTTTGTACTTGCGTATTTATTGAACATTGGCTGCACACTTGTAATTGCGTATTGAACATTGGCTGCACACTTTGTACTTGCGTATTTTTTGAACATTGGCTGTACACTTTGTACTTGTTTATTTATTGAACATTGGCTGCACACTTTGTACTTGCATATTTATTGAACATTGGCTGCACACTTTGTACTTGCGTATTTATTGAACATTGGCTGCACACTTTGTACTTGCGTATTGAACATTGGCTGCACACTTTGTACTTGCGTATTGAACATTGGCTGCACACTTTGTACTTGCGTATTTATGGAACATTGGCTGCACACTTTGTACTTGCGTATTTATTGAACATTGGCTGCACACTTTGTAATTGCGTATTGAACATTGGCTGCACACTTTGTATTTGCGTATTTATTGAACATTGGCTGTACACTTTGTACTTGTTTATTTATTGAACATTGGCTGCACACTTTGTACTTGCGTATTTATTGAACATTGGCTGCACACTTTGTACTTGCGTATTGAACATTGGCTGCACACGTTGTACTTGCGTATTGAACATTGGCTGCACACTTTGTACTTGCGTATTTATTGAACATTGGCTGCACACTTTATACTTGCTTATTTATTGAACATTGGCTGTACACTTTGTACTTGCGTATTGAACATTGGCTATACACTTTGCATTTGCGTATTGAACATTGGCTGTACAATTTGTACTTGCATATTGAACATTGGCTTCACACTTTGTACTTGCGCATTTATTGAACATTGGCTGCACACTTTGTACTTGCGTATTGAACATTGGCTGTACACTTTGTATTTGCGTATTGAACATTGGCTGTACACTTTCTATTTGCGTATTTATTGAACATTGGCTGTACAATTGTACTTGCGTATTTAACATTGGCTTCACACTTTGTACTTGCGCATTTATTGAACATTGGCTGCACACTTTGTACTTGCGTATTGAACATTGGCTGTACACTTTCTATTTGCGTATTTATTGAACATTGGCTGTACAATTTGTACTTGCGTATTTAACATTGGCTTCACACTTTGTACTTGCGCATTTATTGAACATTGGCTGCACACTTTGTACTTGCGTATTGAACATTGGCTGCACACTTTGTACTTGCGTATTGAACATTGGCTGCACACTTTGTACTTGCGTATTTATTGAACATTGGCTGCACACTTTGTACTTGCGTATTGAACATTGGCTGCACACTTTGTACTTGCGTATTGAACATTGGCTGCACACTTTGTACTTGCGTATTGAACCATGGCTGCACACTTTGTACTTGCGTATTGAACATTGGCTGCACACTTTGTACTTGCGTATTTATTGAACATTGGCTGCACAAGTTGTACTTGCGTATTTATTGAACATTGGCTGCACACTTTGTACTTGCGTATTTATTGAACATTGGCTGTACACTTTGTACTTGTCTATTTATTGAACATTGGCTGCACACTTTGTACTTGCGTATTTATTGAACATTGGCTGCACACTTTGTAATTGCGTATTGAACATTGGCTGCACACTTTGTACTTGCGTATTTTTTGAACATTGGCTGTACACTTTGTACTTGTTTATTTATTGAACATTGGCTGCACACTTTGTACTTGCATATTATTGAACATTGGCTGCACACTTTGTACTTGCGTATTTATTGAACATTGGCTGTACACTTTGTACTTGTTTATTTATTGAACATTGGCTGCACACTTTGTACTTGCGTATTTATTGAACATTGGCTGCACACTTTGTACTTGCGTATTTATTGAACATTGGCTGTACACTTTGTACTTGTCTATTTATTGAACATTGGCTGCACACTTTGTACTTGCGTATTTATTGAACATTGGCTGCACACTTTGTAATTGCGTATTGAACATTGGCTGCACACTTTGTATTTGCGTATTTATTGAACATTGGCTGTACAATTTGTACTTGCGTATTGAACATTGGCTTCACACTTTGTACTTGCGCATTTATTGAACATTGGCTGCACACTTTGTACTTGCGTATTGAACATTGGCTGCACACTTTGTACTTGCGTATTGAACATTGGCTGCACACTTTGTACTTGCGTATTGAACATTGGCTGCACACTTTGTACTTACGTATTGAACATTGGCTGCACACTTTGTACTTGCGTATTGAACATTGGCTGCACACTTTGTACTTGCGTATTGAACATTGGCTGCACACTTTGTACTTGCGTATTTATTGACATTGGCTGTACACTTTGTACTTGTTTATTTATTGAACATTGGCTGCACACTTTGTACTTGCATATTTATTGAACTTTGGCTGCACACTTTGTACTTGCGTATTTATTGAACATTGGCTGTACACTTTGTACTTGTTTATTTATTGAACATTGGCTGCACACTTTGTACTTGCGTATTTATTGAACATTGGCTGCACACTTTGTACTTGCGTATTTATTGAACATTGGCTGTACACTTTGTACTTGTCTATTTATTGAACATTGGCTGCACACTTTGTACTTGCGTATTTATTGAACATTGGCTGCACACTTTGTAATTGCGTATTGAACATTGGCTGCACACTTTGTATTTGCGTATTTATTGAACATTGGCTGTACAATTTGTACTTGCGTATTGAACATTGGCTTCACACTTTGTACTTGCGCATTTATTGAACATTGGCTGCACACTTTGTACTTGCGTATTGAACATTGGCTGCACCATTTGTACTTGCGTATTGAACATTGGCTGCACACTTTGTACTTGCGTATTGAACATTGGCTGCACACTTTGTACTTACGTATTGAACATTGGCTGCACACTTTGTACTTGCGTTTTGAACATTGGCTGCACACTTTGTACTTGCGTATTGAACATTGGCTGCACACTTTGTACTTGCGTATTTATGAACATTGGCTGCACACTTTGTACTTGCGTATTTATTGAACATTGGCTGCACACTTTGTACTTGCGTATTTATTGAACATTGGCTGCACACTTTGTACTTGCGTATTGAACATTGGCTGCACACTTTGTACTTGCGTATTTATTGAACATTGGCTGCACACTTTGTACTTGCGTATTTATTGAACATTGGCTGCACACTTTGTAATTGCGTATTGAACATTGGCTGCACACTTTGTATTTGCGTATTTATTGAACATTGGCTGTACAATTTGTACTTGCGTATTGAACATTGGCTTCACACTTTGTACTTGCGCATTTATTGAACATTGGCTGCACACTTTGTACTTGGCGTATTGAACATTGGCTGTACACTTTGTATTTGCGTATTGAACATTGGCTGTACACTTTCTATTTGCGTATTTATTGAACATTGGCTGTACAATTTGTACTTGCGTATTTAACATTGGCTTCACACTTTGTACTTGCGCATTTATTGAACATTGGCTGCACACTTTGTACTTGCGTATTGAACATTGGCTGCACACTTTGTACTTGCGTATTGAACATTGGCTGCACACTTTGTACTTGCGTATTGAACATTGGCTGTACACTTTGTACTTGCGTATTGAACATTGGCTATACACTTTACATTTGCGTATTGAACATTGGCTGCACACTTTGTACTTGCGTATTTATTGAACATTGGCTGCACACTTTGTACTTGCGTATTGAACATTGGCTGCACACTTTGTACTTGCGTATTGAACATTGGCTGCACACTTTGTACTTGCGTATTGAACATTGGCTGCACACTTTGTACTTGCGTATTGAACATTGGCTGCACACTTTGTACTTGCGTATTGAACATTGGCTGCACACTTTGTACTTGCGTATTGAACATTGGCTGCACACTTTGTACTTGCGTATTGAACATTGGCTGCACACTTTGTACTTGCGTATTTATTGAATATTGGCTGCACACTTTTGCAGTATCGTCGTCAGTGTAGCTTAAGTTTGTGTCTACTGAGCATTGAAACCATATACTGAAAAAGTAGTAAAATGAGTAAATTGAATGATGACCAAGATGACTTTAAAAAATGAATACAGAAGGGTATAGTTCTAGAAGACAGAGAAGTGACTTGGACAGAGACAGAGAAGTGACTTGGACAGAGACAGAGAAGTGACTTGGATAGAGACAGAGAAGTGACTTGGACAGAGACAGAGAAGTGACTTGGACAGAGACAGAGAAGTGACTTGGATAGAGACAGAGAAGTGACTTGATAGAGACAGAGAAGTGACTTGGATAGAGACAGAGAAGTGACTTGGATAGAGACAGAGAAGTGACTTGGACAGAGACAGAGAAGTGACTTGGACAGAGACAGAGAAGTGACTTGGACAGAGACAGAGAAGTGACTTGGACAGAGACAGAGAAGTGACTTGGATAGAGACAGAGAAGTGACTTGGATAGAGACAGAGAAGTGACTTGGAACGACAAATTCAATAACTCCAAACTGACTATAATGGTTGAGTTCTATACAACTAGTTGCGACGTGAATTATGAAAAAAAGGTCACTTACTGTATAAGCCTTTGGTAAACCAAAATGTATCTGAAAGACGACTTTCCCGCCACCCATGGCGAGTCTTCAATACATTTTTAAAAATGTACATGAAAGCTTTCTCGACATTGTAGTGATCCATCAATTCAGCAAACTCTATCTGAAGGTAGACTTTCACAACTTCATGGTGAGACTTCAACAAACGTATCTAAAAGTATACTTTCTCCTCTCCATGGTAAGTCTTTATTACAACAACACGTATCGAAAATACACTTTCTCCTGTTCATAATAAGTCTTTATTACAACAACACGTATCGAAAAGACACTTTCTCCTGTTCATAGTAAGTCTTTATTACAACAACACGTATCGAAAAATACACTTTCTCCTGTTCATAATAAGTCTTTATTACAACAACACGTATCGAAAATACACACTTTGTACTTGCGCATTTATTGAACATTGGCTGCACACTTTGTACTTGCGTATTGAACATTGGCTGCACACTTTGTACTTGCGTATTGAACATTGGCTGCACACTTTGTACTTGTGTATTGAACATTGGCTGCACACTTTGTACTTGCGTATTGAACATTGGCTGCACACTTTGTACTTGCGTATTGAACATTGGCTGCACACTTTGTACTTGCGTATTTATTGAACATTGGCTGCACAAGTTGTACTTGCGTATTTATTGAACATTGGCTCCACACTTTGTACTTGCGTATTTATTGAACATTGGCTGCACACTTTGTACTTGCGTATTTATTGAACATTGGCTGTACACTTTGTACTTGTCTATTTATTGAACATTGGCTGCACACTTTGTACTTGCGTATTGAACATTGGCTGCACACTTTGTATTTGCGTATTTATTGAACATTGGCTGTACAATTTGTACTTGCGTATTGAACATTGGCTTCACACTTTGTACTTGCGCATTTATTGAACATTGGCTGCACACTTTGTACTTGCGTATTGAACATTGGCTGCACACTTTGTACTTGCGTATTGAACATTGGCTGCACACTTTGTACTTGCGTATTGAACATTGGCTGCACACTTTGTTCTTACGTATTTATTGAACATTGGCTGCATACTTTGTACTTGCGTATTGAACATTGGCTGCACAATTTGAACTTGCGTATTGAACATTGGCTGCACACTTTGTACTTGCGTATTGAACATTGGCTGCACACTTTGTACTTGCGTATTGAACATTGGCTGCACACTTTGTACTTGCGCATTGAACATTGGCTGCACACTTTGTACTTGCGTATTGAACATTGGCTGCACACTTTGTACTTGCGTATTTATTGAACATTGGCTGCACACTTTGTACTTGCGTATTTATTGAACATTGGCTGCACACTTTGTACTTGCGTATTGAACATTGGCTGTACACTTAGCATTTGCGTATTGAATATTGGCTATACACTTTGTATTTGCGTATTTATTGAACATTGGCTGTACAATTTGTACTTGCGTATTGAACATTGGCTTCACACTTTGTACTTGCGCATTTATTGAACATTGGCTGCACACTTTGTACTTGCGTATTGAACATTGGCTGTACACTTTGTATTTGCGTATTGAACATTGGCTGTACACTTTCTATTTGCGCATTTATTGAACATTGGCTGCACACTTTGTACTTGCGTATTGAACATTGGCTGCACGCTTTGTACTTGCGTATTGAACATTGGCTGCACACTTTGTACTTGCGTATTTATTGAACATTGGCTGCACACTTTGTACTTGCGTATTGAACATTGGCTGCACACTTTGTACTTGCGTATTGAACATTGGCTGCACACTTTGTACTTACGTATTGAACATGGCTGCACACTTTGTACTTGCGTATTGAACATTGGCTGCACACTTTGTACTTGCATATTTATTGAACATTGGCTGCAAAAGTTGTACTTGCGTATTTATTGAACATTGGCTGCACACTTTGTACTTGCGTATTTATTGAACATTGGCTGCACACTTTGTACTTGCGTATTGAACATTGGCTGCACACTTTGTAATTGCGTAATGAACATTGGCTGCACACTTTGTACTTGCGTATTGAACATTGGCTGCACACTTTGTACTTGCGTATTGAACATTGGCTGCACACTTTGTACTTGCGTATTGAACATTGGCTGCACACTTTGTACTTGCCTATTTATTGAACATTGGCTGCACACTTTGTACTTGCCTATTTATTGAACATTAGCTGCACACTTTGTACTTGCCTATTTATTGAACATTGGCTGCACACTTTGTACTTGCCTATTTATTGAACATTGGCTGCACACTTTGTACTTGCGTATTTATTGAACATTAGCTGCACACTTTGTACTTGCGTATTTATTGAACATTTGCTGCACACTTTGTACTTGCGTATTTATTGAACATTTGCTGCACACTTTGTACTTGCGTATTTATTGAACATTGGCTGCACACTTTGTACTTGCCTATTTATTGAACATTGGCTTCACACTTTGTACTTGCGTATTTATTGAACATTGCTGCACACTTTGTACTTGCATATTTATTGAACATTGGCTGCACACTTTGTACTTGCGTATTTATTGAACATTGGCTGCACACTTTGTACTTTCGTATTTATTGAACATTGGCTGTACACTTTGTACTTGTTTATTTATTGAACATTGGCTGCACACTTTGTACTTGCGTATTTATTGAACATTGGCTGTACACTTTGTACTTATTTATTTATTGAACATTGGCTGCACACTTTGTACTTGCATATTTATTGAACATTGGCTGCACACTTTGTACTTGCGTATTTATTGAACATTGGCTGTACACTTTGTACTTGTTTTATTTATTGAACATTGGCTGCACACTTTGTACTTGCGTATTATTGAACATTGGCTGCACACTTTGTACTTGCGTATTTATTGAACATTGGCTGTACACTTTGTACTTGTCTATTTATTGAACATTGGCTGCACACTTTGTACTTGCGTATTTATTGAACATTGGCTGCACACTTTGTAATTGCGTATTGAACATTGGCTGCACACTTTGTACTTTCGTATTTATTGAACATTGGCTGTACACTTTGTACTTGTTTATTTATTGAACAGTGGCTGCACACTTTGTACTTGCGTATTTATTGAACATTGGCTGCACACTTTGTACTTGCGTATTTATTGAACATTGGCTGCACACTTTGTACTTGTCTATTTATTGAACATTGGCTGCACACTTTGTACTTGCGTATTTATTGAACATTGGCTGCACACTTTGTAATTGCGTATTGAACATTGGCTGCACACTTTGTATTTGCGTATTTATTGAACATTGGCTGTACAATTTGTACTTGCGTATTGAACATTGGCTTCACACTTTGTACTTGCGCATTTATTGAACATTGGCTGCACACTTTGTACTTGCGTATTGAACATTGGCTGCACACTTTGTACTTGCGTATTGAACATTGGCTGCACACTTTGTACTTGCGTATTGAACATTGGCTGCACACTTTGTACTTACGTATTTATTGAACATTGGCTGCATACTTTGTACTTGCGTATTGAACATTGGCTGCACACTTTGAACTTGCGTATTGAACATTGGCTGCACACTTTGTACTTGCGTATTGAACATTGGCTGCACACTTTGTACTTGCGTATTGAACATTGGCTGCACACTTTGTACTTGCGCATTGAACATTGGCTGCACACTTTGTACTTGCGTATTGAACATTGGCTGCACACTTTGTACTTGCGTATTGAACATTGGCTGCACACACTTTGTACTTGCGTATTTATTGAACATTGGCTGCACACTTTGTACTTGCGTATTTATTGAACATTGGCTGCACACTTTGTACTTGCGTATTGAACATTGGCTGTACACTTTGCATTTGCGTATTGAACATTGGCTATACACTTTGTATTTGCGTATTTATTGAACATTGGCTGTACAATTTGTACTTGCGTATTGAACATTGGCTTCACACTTTGTACTTGCGCATTTATTGAACATTGGCTGCACACTTTGTACTTGCGTATTGAACATTGGCTGTACACTTTGTATTTGCGTATTGAACATTGGCTGTACACTTTCTATTTGCGTATTTATTGAACATTGGCTGTACAATTTGTACTTGCGTATTTAACATTGGCTTCACACTTTGTACTTGCGCATTTATTGAACATTGGCTGCACACTTTGTACTTGCGTATTGAACATTGGCTGCACACTTTGTACTTGCGTATTGAACATTGGCTGCACACTTTGTACTTGCGTATTTATTGAACATTGGCTGCACACTTTGTACTTGCGTATTGAACATTGGCTGCACACTTTGTACTTGCGTATTGAACATTGGCTGCACACTTTGTACTTGCGTATTGAACATTGGCTGCACACTTTGTACTTGCGTATTAAACATTGGCTGCACACTTTGTACTTGCGGATTTATTGAACATTGGCTGCACAAGTTGTACTTGCGTATTTATTGAACATTGGCTGCACACTTTGTACTTGCGTATTTATTGAACATTGGCTGCACACTTTGTACTTGCGTATTGAACATTGGCTGCACACTTTGTACTTGCGTATTGAACATTGGCTGCACACTTTGTACTTGCATATTGAACATTGGCTGCACACTTTGTACTTGCGTATTGAACATTGGCTGCACACTTTGTACTTGCGTATTGAACATTGGCTGCACACTTTGTGCTTGCGTATTGAACATTGGCTGCACACTTTGTACTTGCGTATTTATTGAATATTGGCTGCACACTTTTGCAGTATCGTCGTCAGTGTAGCTTAAGTTTGTGTCTACTGAGCATTGGAAACCATATACTGAAAAGTAGTAAAATGAGTAAATTGAATGATGACCATGATGACTTTAAAAATGAATAAAGAAGGGTATAGTTCTAGAAGACAGAGAAGTGACTTGGACAGAGACAGAGAAGTGACTTGGACAGAGACAGAGAAGTGACTTGGATAGAGACAGAGAAGTGACTTGGACAGAGACAGAGAAGTGACTTGGACAGAGACAGAGAAGTGACTTGGATAGAGACAAGAAGTGACTTGGATAGAGACAGAGAAGTGACTTGGATAGAGACAGAGAAGTGACTTGGATAGAGACAGAGAAGTGACTTGGACAGAGACAGAGAAGTGACTTGGGCAGAGACAGAGAAGTGACTTGGACAGAGACAGAGAAGTGACTTGGACAGAGACAGAGAAGTGACTTGGATAGAGACAGAGAAGTGACTTGGACAGAGACAGAGAAGTGACTTGGACAGAGACAGAGAAGTGACTTGGATAGAGACAGAGAAGTGACTTGGATAGAGACAGAGAAGTGACTTGGATAGAGACAGAGAAGTGACTTGGACAGAGACAGAGAAGTGACTTGGATAGAGACAGAGAAGTGACTTGGATAGAGACAGAGAAGTGACTTGGACAGAGACAGAGAAGTGACTTGGATAGAGACAGAGAAGTGACTTGGATAGAGACAGAGAAGTGACTTGGATAGAGACAGAGAAGTGACTTGGATAGAGACAGAGAAGTGACTTGGACAGAGACAGAGAAGTGACTTGGATAGAGACAGAGAAGTGACTTGGATAGAGACAGAGAAGTGACTTGGACAGAGACAGAGAAGTGACTTGGATAGAGACAGAGAAGTGACTTGGACAGAGACAGAGAAGTGACTTGGACAGAGACAGAGAAATGACTTGGACAGAGACAGAGAAGTGACTTGGACAGAGACAGAGAAGTGACTTGGAACGACAAATTCAATAACTCCAAACTGACTATAATGGTTGAGTTCTATACAACTAGTTGCGACGTGAATTATGAAAAAAAGGTCACTTACTGTATAAGCCTTTGGTAAACCAAAATGTATCTGAAAGACGATTTTCCCGCCACCCATGGCGAGTCTTCAAATACAATTTTTTAAAATGTACATGAAAGCTTTCTCGACATTGTAGTGATCCATCAATTCAGCAAACTCTATCTGAATGTAGACTTTCACAACTTCATGGTGAGACTTCAACCAAACGTATCTAATAGTATACTTTATCCTCTCCATGGTAAGTCTTTATTACAACAACACGTATCGAAAAATACACTTTCTCCTGTTCATAGTAAGTCTTTATTACAACAACACGTATCGAAAAATACACTTTCTCCTGTTCATAGTAAGTCTTTATTACAACAACACGTATCGAAAAATACACTTTCTCCTGTTCATAGTAAGTCTTTATTACAACAACACGTATCGAAAAATACACTTTCTCCTGTTCATAGTAAGTCTTTATTACAACAACACGTATCGAAAAATACACTTCTCCTGTTCATAAAAAGTCTTTATTACAACACACGTATCGAAAAATACACTTTCTCCTGTTCATAATAAGTCTTTATTACAACAACACGTATCGAAAAATACACTTTCTCCTGTTCATAATAAGTCTTTATTACAACAACACGTATCGAAAAATACACTTTCTCCTGTTCATAGTAAGTCTTTAATACAACAACACGTATCGAAAATACACTTTCTCCTGTTCATAATAAGTCTTTATTACAACAAAATGTATCCAAATGTACAGTTTACCCATTTCATAGTGAACATTCAGTCAATCAAAATGTTTCTTTCACCTGTGTGTCTCGCTATACACGCCATCAATCGTAAACGCTGCCACAAGACGTGTATAGGCGAACAGGACAACGATTATGACATCGATTCCGCGAACAAATTTACTGAGACTAGTACCCTGGTCTCCACCCACTTCATCTCTTCTGACCACAAGCGATCTGAGCACGACACAGTCACTGCTATCTTATTTCTTCTTTCCGGTAAGCCAATCCGTTTGTCTTGGAGAACAGACTCATAGCCCGTCATGGCTCTTTATATCCGATAGGGATTGAAAACTTTCACTCTTTTCTATCAAGGCCGGCTTGCTTTATCACAAATCCCTGTTTCTTTTTCACGTGTGTTTATTATTATTTTACCATTATCATTAATCAGACAGCTTAAGAGAATGGTTTGGCAGAAGGTCAACAACAGAAATGATAAATAGCTGCCGAAATCGAAAGTTGTGGACAGACATGATCAACTACGCCAGTAGGCCCGGTACTTGATGATAATGATGATGATTATCATTATTATTATTTCTTCTACTAATTTTCCTTTCCTTCCCCCTACTCCCCCTATTGTATACCCTTGTCTTTATCTTGTAGTAAAGGCTCATCTCTTCTCTCTCTCTTTTGTATTTCTTCCTTGCATCTTCTTACCATTGTCTGTCCCTTCCGGCCAATGGTGTACAACCCACCCTATAGGTCGTGTAACCAGGAGGGTCTTAGGTCCTGGCAACTTCCAGCCAAGGGCTCTTCCATTGGAAGGGTCTCCCTATCCGGGAGATACTTGTCTTAACAGGAAAAATATTTCCGAGCTGTGATCGAAGCCTTATGCTATAGTCATGGGAAAGCCTTCGCGAAAAAGACATTGCCTACGAAGCTAATATTTTAGTTAGCTGAGTGGCAGTGTTCCCTAGCGTTTGGCTTTCCGTGGCAAGGCGCTGTACCACTGAGTACGGGTTCGATCCTGCCTTGTCCATATATTTTTTTCTGTTGTTGATTATTTGTCATTTTTTCCGAGTGCTGTAAACATACCTCTTCCTCTGAATTGATTCACTGATTATCGCCTCGGAAGTTTCCCTCAATAATAATATTCATTTATTATTATTGGTCTTTGCTCTTCCATTGCTTTGCCTATTGGTACTCGTGGCGACGTCACGATGTCTTCAGCTAGATATTCTAAGTAACAGTGTTTATATGTCGTCCTGTTTCTGTCCAAGGCACGTGGCCGAAACTTTATATTGTTTTCTTGTTTCTCTGTTCGTTGAGCTGCTCAATACAATTTTATGTTTATTTGTTCATGCATCTTAATCAATATTTTCAATACTTCATGGTGAACCTTCATTAACACAAAATGTATGAAACAACATTTTCAATACTTCACGGTGAACCTTCATTAACACAAAATGTATGAAACAACATTTGCAATACTTCACGGTGAACCTTCATTAACATAAAATGTATTAAACAATATTTGCAATACTTCACGGTGAACCTTCATTAACATAAAATGTATGAAACAAAACTTTCAATACTTTATGGTGAACCTTCATTAACACAAAATGTATGAAACAACACTTTCAATACTTTAGGGTGAACCTTCATTAACACAAAATGTATGAAAACAACACTTTCAATACTTTATGGTGAACCTTCATTAACACAAAATGTATGAAACAACACTTTCAATACTTTATGGTGAACCTTCATTAACACAAAATGTATGAAACAACACTTTCAATACTTCATGGTGAACCTTCATTAACACAAAATGTATGAAACAACATTTTCAATACTTCACGGTGAACTTCATTAACACAAAATGTATGAAACAACATTTGCAATACTTCACGGTGAACCTTCATTAACATAAAATGTATTAAACAATATTTGCAATACTTCATGGTGAACCTTCATTAACATAAATGTATGAAACAACACTTTCAATACTTTATGGTGAACCTTCATTAACACAAAATGTATGAAACAACACTTTCAATACTTTATGGTGAACCTTCATTAACACAAATGTATGAAACAACACTTTCAATACTTTATGGTGAACCTTCATTAACACAAAATGTATGAAACAACACTTTCAATACTTTATGGTGAACCTTCATTAACACAAAATGTATGAAACAACACTTTCAATACTTCATGGTGAACCTTCATTACATAAAATGTGTACGAAATAATTTCTCGCCTCTATGAAAGTAGTACTACACAAGATCTATGTTCATCGTCTTCAGCTATCAGCCTCTGTTCAACATTATAACCAACAAGAACTACAAATATAACAGTAAGCTGGAGGTTATCATTGATTCCCGTACGTAGTCTAACAGGCTTGTATGAGTTCTCAACCGATGGCTTCTGTAGTATGTCCTCGTACTGAGTGCACAGTTTAGGTAAATGGATCAAGTGTAATTGCTTATTTCTTCTTTCCCGGTCTCGCTCCGAGTCTTTGAGGCACTACTGACAAATTTCAACATCCTTCTCTATTGATTTCTGTCTACATATATTCTTTGGGGTTTTGCAAAGCTGAGGCTTTTGTTATATTTCTACCTCGTTCGCTGTTTACCACTACTTTACACTTACTTGCATGTTATTTTGCCATGCTAGATGTTCGAGATATGTGGTCAAACCATTTAATTTTGCATTTCATCA
Source organism: Megaustenia siamemsis (assembly GCA_032433765.1). Classification (NCBI taxonomy): domain Eukaryota; kingdom Metazoa; phylum Mollusca; class Gastropoda; order Stylommatophora; family Ariophantidae; genus Megaustenia; species Megaustenia siamemsis. The sequence goes on along the minus strand of JAVIAB010000139.1, from coordinate 55,582,762 downwards.
CACTAATCAAAATATCCATGTATATCTATTATTTGTTGTATTTCTTTGCTAACTTTTTACTTTTCTCATACACGATACGATTTAAATAAGAGATGCTCAAAACTTTACGAAAATATTTTCTCTTAATAGCTTGTATTTTACTATCTAGCTCATTGTAAGGGTCAGGCTTCCCAAGTATACACAAAAATTGATATAATTGATTGATCAACAATTTCTCGTGGCATCTTAAAAAGCTTTATGTAATCCACAACTTCATTTCTAATCGATAAACACAATATCGAATAAACAGTTGTACTCAATAGTCTGTTTGCTTAATTGTAACAAACTGAAATATGGAGTGTGTGCACTCGATTGCTTTTTTTTAAAATCCAAGATTCTCTGTCTCTGTGCAAGTGGCGGACGATGAAGAAAAGATCTGAGCGTCCTTTGTGCAGTGGCGGACGATAAGGAAAATAACCGAGCTCCTATATGCTAGTGGTGGACGATAAGGAAAAGAACCGAGCTCCTATATGCTAGTGGTGGACGATGAAGAAAAGAACCGAGCTCCTATGTGCCAGTGGTGGACGATGAAAAAAGATCTGAGCTATTATATGCTAGTGTGGTGGACGATAAGGAAAAAACCGAGCTCTTATATGCTAGTGGTGGACGATGAAGAAAAGATCTGAGTTCCTATATGCTAGTGGTGGACGATAAGGAAAAGAACCGAGCTCTTATATGCTAGTGGTGGACGACGAAGAAAAGATCTGAGCTATTATAAGCTAGTGGTGGACGATAAGGAAAAGAACCGAGCTCTTATATGCTAGTGGTGGACGACGAAGAAAAGATCTGAGTTCCTATATGCTAGTGGTGGACGATGAATAAAAGATCCGAGCTCCTATATGCTAGTGGTGGACGATAAAGAAAAGATGCGAGCTCCTATATGCTAGTGTGGACGATGAAGAAAAGATCTGAGCTCCTATGTGCTAGTGATGGACGATGAAGAAAAGATCTGAGCTCATATGTGCCAGAGGTGGACGGTGAAGAAAAGATCTGAGCTCATATGTGCCAGTGGTGGACGATGAAGAAATGATCTGAGCTCCTATATGCTAGTGGTGGACGATGAAGAAAAGATCTGCACTCCTATATGCTAGTGGTGTACGATGAAGAAAAGATCTGAGCTCCTATGTGCTAGTGCTGGACGATGTAGAAAAGATACAAGCTCCTATATGCTAGTCGCGGACGATGAAGAAAAGATCCAAGCTCCTATATGCTAGTGGCGGACGATGAAGAAACGATTTGAGCTCCTATAGGCTAGTTGAGGACGATGAAGAAAAGATCTGAGCTCCTATATGCTAGTTACAGACGATGAAGAAAATATCTTTGCTCCTATATGCTTGTGGCGGTCGATGAAGAAAAGATCTGAGCTCCTATATGCTAGTGAAGGAGAATGAAGAAAAGATCTGAGCTCCTATATGACAGTAGTGGACGATTAAGAAAAGATCCGAGCTCCTATGTGCCAGTAGTGGACGATGAAGAAAAGATCCGAGCTCCTATATGCTAGTGGTGGACGATGAAGAAAAGATCTGAGCTCCTATGTGCCAGTGGTGGACGATTAGGAAAAGAACTGAGCTCCTATGTGCCAGTGGCGGACGATGAGAAAAGATCCGAACTCCTATGTGCCAGTGGAGGACGATGAAGAAAAGATCTGAGCTTCCCAAGTATACACAAAAATTGATATAATTGATTGATCAACAATTTCTCGTGGCATCTTAAAAAGCTTATGTAATCCACAACTTCATTTCTAATCGATAACACAATATCGAATAAACAGTTGTACTCAATAGTCTGTTTGCTTAATTGTAACAACTGAAATATGGAGTGTGTGCACTCGATTGCTTTTTTTTAAATCCAAGATTCTCTGTCTCTGTGCAAGTGGCGGACGATGAAGAAAAGATCTGAGCGTCTTTGTGCCAGTGCGGACGATAAGGAAAATAACCGAGCTCCTATATGCTAGTGGTGGACGATAAGGAAAAGAACCGAGCTCCTATATGCTAGTGGTGGACGATGAAGAAAAGAACGAGCTCCTATGTGCCAGTGGTGGACGATGAAGAAAAGATCTGAGCTATTATATGCTAGTGGTGGACGATAAGGAAAAGAAACGAGCTCTTATATGCTAGTGGTGGACGATGAAGAAAAGATCTGAGTTCCTATATGCTAGTGGTGGACGATAAGAAAAGAACCGAGCTCTTATATGCTAGTGGTGGACGACGAAGAAAAGATCTGAGCTATTATAAGCTAGTGGTGGACGATAAGGAAAAGAACCGAGCTCTTATATGCTAGTGGTGGACGACGAAGAAAAGATCTGAGTTCCTATATGCTAGTGGTGGACGATGAATAAAGATCCGAGCTCCTATATGCTAGTGGTGGACGATAAAGAAAAGATGCGAGCTCCTATATGCTAGTGGTGGACGATGAAGAAAAGATCTGAGCTCCTATGTGCTAGTGATGGACGATGAAGAAAAGATCTGAGCTCATATGTGCCAGAGGTGGACGGTGAAGAAAAGATCTGAGCTCATATGTGCCAGTGGTGGACGATGAAGAAATGATCTGAGCTCCTATATGCTAGTGGTGGACGATGAAGAAAGATCTGCACTCCTATATGCTAGTGGTGTACGATGAAGAAAAGATCTGAGCTCCTATGTGCTAGTGCTGGACGATGTAGAAAAGATCCAAGCTCCTATATGCTAGTCGCGGACGATGAAGAAAAGATCCAAGCTCCTATATGCTAGTGGCGGACGATGAAGAAACGATTTGAGCTCCTATAGGCTAGTTGAGGACGATGAAGAAAAGATCTGAGCTCCTATATGCTAGTTACAGACGATGAAGAAAATATCATTGCTCCTATATGCTTGTGGCGGTCGATGAAGAAAAGATCTGAGCTCCTATATGCTAGTGAAGGAGAATGAAGAAAAGATCTGAGCTCCTATATGACAGTAGTGGACGATTAAGAAAAGATCCGAGCTCCTATGTGCCAGTAGTGGACGATGAAGAAAAGATCCGAGCTCCTATATGCTAGTGGTGGACGATGAAGAAAAGATCTGAGCTCCTATGTGCCAGTGGTGGACGATTAGGAAAAGAACTGAGCTCCTATGTGCCAGTGGTGGACGATGAGGAAAAGATCCGAACTCCTATGTGCCAGTGGAGGACGATGAGAAAAGATCTGAGCTCCTCTATGTTAGTGGTGGATGATGAAGAAAAGATCCGAGCTCCAATGTGCCAGTGGAGGACGATGAAGAAAAGATCTGAGCTCCTATATGCTAGTGGTGGACGATGAAGAAAAGATCCGAGCTCCTATATGCTAGTGGTGGACAATGAAGAAAAGATCCGAGCTCCTATATGCTAGTGGTGGACAATGAAGAAAAGATCTGAGCTCCTATATGGTAGTGGTGGACGATGAAGAAAAGATCCGAGCTCCTATATGCTAGTGGTGGACGATGAAGAAAAGATCTTAGCTCCTATATGCTTTTGGTGGACGATGAAGAAAAGATCTGCACTCCTATATGCTAGTGGTGGACGAAGAAAAAAGATCTGAGCTCCTATGTGCTAGTGAAGGACGATGTAGAAAAGATCCAAGCTCCTATATGCTAGTCGCGGACGATGAAGAAAAGATCTGAGCTCCTATATGCTAGTGGCGGACAATGAAGAAAACGATTTGAGCTCCTATAGGCTAGTTGAGGACGATGAAGAAAAGATCTGAGCTCCTATATGCTAGTTACAGACGATGAAGAAAATATCTTTGCTCCTATATGCTAGTGGCGGTCAATGAAGAAAAGATCTGAGCTCCTATATGCTAGTGAAGGAGAATGAAGAAAAGATCTGAGCTCCTATATGACAGTAGTGGACGATTAAGAAAAGATCCGAGCTCCTATGTGCCAGTAGTGGACGATGAAGAAAAGATCCGAGCTCCTATATGCTAGTGGTGGACGATGAAGAAAAGATCTGAGCTCCTATGTGCCAGTGGTGGACGATTAGGAAAAGAACCGAGCTCCTATGTGCCAGTGGTGGACGATGAGGAAAAGATCCGAACTCCTATGTGCCAGTGGAGGACGATGAAGAAAAGATCTGAGCTCCTATATGCTAGTGGTGGATGATGAAGAAAAGATCCGAGCTCCTATGTGCCAGTGGTGGACGATGAAGAAAAGATCTGAGCTCCTATATGCTAGTGGTGGACGATGAAGAAAAGATCCGAGCTCCTATATGCTAGTGGTGGACGATGAAGAAAAGATCCGAGCTCCTATATGCTAGTGGTGGACGATGAAGAAAGATCTGAGCTCCTATATGCTAGTGGTGGACGATGAAGAAAAGATCCGAGCTCCTATATGCTAGTGGTGGACGATGAAGAAAGATCTTAGCTCCTATATGCTTGTGGTGGACGATGAAGAAAAGATCTGAGCTCCTATATGCTAGTGGTGGACGATGACAAAAAGATCCGAGCTCCTCTATGCTAGTGGTGGACGATGAAGAAAAGATCTGAGCTCCTATATGCTAGTGGTGGACGATGAAGAAAAGATCAAAGCTATTATATATGCTAGTGGTAGACGATGAAGAAAAGATATGAGCTCCTATATGCTAGTGTGGACGATGAAGAAAAGATCTGAGCTCCTATATGCTAGTGGAGGGCGATGAAGAAAAGATCTGAGCTCCTATGTGACAGTAGTGGACGATGAAGAAAAGATCCGAGCTCCTATGTGCCGGAAGTGGACGATGAAGAAAACATCCGAGCTCCTATATGCTAGTGGTGGACGATGAAGAAAAGATCTGAGCTCCTATATGCTAGTGGTGGACGATGAAGAAAAGATCTGAGCTCCTATATGCTAGTGGTGGGCGATGAAGAAAAGATCTGAGATCCTATGTGGCAGTGGGAAACAATGAAGAAATGATCTGAGCTCCTATGTGCCAGTGGTGGACGATGAAGAAATGATCTGAGCTCCTATGTGCCAGTGGTGGACGATGAAGAAATGATCTGAGCTCCTATGTGCCAGTGGTGGACGATGAAGAAATGATCTGAGCTCCTATATGCTAGTGGTGGACGATGAAGAAAAGATCTGCACTCCTATATGCTAGTGGTGGACGATGAAGAAAAGATCTGAGCTCCTATGTGCTAGTGCTGGACGATGTAGAAAAGATCCAAGCTCCTATATGCTAGTCGCGGACGATGAAGAAAAGATCCAAGCTCCTATATGCTAGTGGCGGACGATGAAGAAAAGATTTGAGCTCCTATATTCTAGTTGAGGACGATGAAGAAAAGATTCTGAGCTCCTATATGCTAGTTACAGACGATGAAGAAAATATCTTTGCTCCTATAAGCTAGTGGCGGTCGATGAAGAAAAGATATGAGCTCCTGTATGCTAGTGAAGGAGAATGAAGAAAAGATCTGAGCTCCTATGTGACAGTAGTGGACGATGAAGAAAAGATCCGAGCTCCTATGTGCCAGTAATTGACGATGAAGAAAAGATCCGAGCTCCTATATGCTAGTGGTGGACGATGAAGAAAAGATCTGAGCTCCTATGTGCCAGTGGTGGACGATTAGGAAAAGAACCGAGCTCCTATGTGCCAGTGGTGGACGATGAGGAAAAGATCCGAACTCCTATATGTTAGTGGTGGACGATGAAGAAAAGATCCGAGCTCCTATGTGCCAGTGGTGGACGATGAAGAAAAGATATGAGCTCCTATATGCTAGTGGTGGACGATGAAGAAAAGATCCGAGCTCCTATATGCTAGTGGTTAACAATGAAGAAAAGATCCGAGCTCCTATATGCTAGTGGTGGACAATGAAGAAAAGATCTGAGCTCCTATATGATAGTGGTGGACGATGAAGAAAAGATCCGAGCTCCTATATGCTAGTGGTGGACGATGAAGAAAAGATCTTAGCTCCTATATGCTAGTGGTGGACGATGAAGAAAAGATCTGAGCTCCTATATGCTAGTGATAGACGATGACAAAAAGATCCGAGCTCCTATATGCAAGTGGTGGACGATGAAGAAAAAATCCGAGCTCCTATATGCTAGTGGTGGGCGATGAAGAAAAGATCTGAGCTCCTATGTGCTAGTGTGGACGATGAAGAAAAGATCTGAGCTCCTATATGCTAGTGGTGGGCGATGAAGAAAAGATCTGAGCACCTATGTGCCAGTGGTGGACGATGTAGAAAAGATCTGAGCTCCTATGTGCCAGTGGGAAACAATGAAGAAATGGTCTGAGCTCCTATGTGACAGTGGTGGACGATGAAGAAATGATCTGAGCTCCTATATGCTAGTGGTGGACGATGAAGAGAAGATCTGAGCTCCTATATGCTAGTGGTGGACGATGAAGAAAAGATCTGAGCTCCTATGTGCTAGTGATGGACGATGAAGAAAAGATCTGAGCTCCTATGTGCCAGTGGTGGACGATGAAGAAAAGATCTGAGCTCCTGTGTGCCAGTTTTGGACGATGAAGAAAAGATCTGAGCTCCTATGTGCTAGTGCTGGACGATGTAGAAAAGATCCAAGCTCCTATATGCTAGTGGCGGACGATGAAGAAAAGATTTGAGCTACTATATGCTAGTTGAGGACGATGAAGAAAAGATCTGAGCTCCTATATGCTAGTTACGGACGATGAAGAAAAGATCTTTGCTCCTATATGCTAGTGGCTGTCGATGAAGAAAAGATCTTAGCTCCTGTATGCTAGTGAAGGAGAATGAAGAACAGATCTGAGCTCCTATGTGACAGTAGTGGACGATGAAGAAAAGATCCGAGCTCCTATGTGCCAGTAGTGGACGATGAAGAAAAGATCCGAGCTCCTATATGCTAGTGGTGGACGATGAAGAAAAGATCTGAGCTCCTATATGCAGTGGTGGACGATGAAGAAAAGAACCGAGGTCCTATATGCTAGTGGTGGACGATGAGAAAAGATCCGAACTCCTATATGCTTAGTGGTGGACGATGAAGAAAAGATCCGAGCTCCTATGTGCCAGTGGTGGACGATGAAGAAAAGATCTGAGCTCCTATATGCTAGTTGTGGACGATGAAGAAAAGATCCGAGCTCCTATATGCTAGTGGTGGACGATAAGAAAAGATCCGAGCTCCTATATGCTAGTGGTGGGCAATGAAGAAAAGATCTGAGCTCCTATATGGTAGTGGTGGACGATGAAGAAAAGATCCGAGCTCCTATATGCTAGTGGTGGACGATGAAGAAAATATCTTAGCTCCTATATGCTAGTGGTGGACGATGAAGAAAAGATCTGAGCTCCTATATGCTAGTGGTGGACGATGACAAAAGATCCGAGCTCCTATATGCTAGTGGTGGACGATGAAGAAAAGATCCGAGCTCCTATATGCTAGTGGTGGACGATGAAGAAAAGATCTGAGCTATATATATGCTAGTGGTAGACGATGAAGAAAAGATCTGAGCTCCTATATGCTAGTGTGGACGATGAAGAAAAGATCTGAGCTCCTATATGCTAGTGGTGGGCGATGAAGAAAAGATCTGAGCTCCTATGTGCCAGTGGTGGACGATGAAGAAAAGATCTGAGCTCCTATGTGCCAGTGGTGGACGATGAAGAAAAGATCTGAGCTCCTTTGTGCAGTGAGAAACAATGAAGAAATGATCTGAGCTCCTATGTGCCAGTGGTGGACGATGAAGAAATGATCTGAGCTCCTATATGCTAGTTGTTGGACGATGAAGAGAAGATCTGAGCTCTTATATGCTAGTGGTGGACGATGAAGAAAAGATCTGAGCTCCTATGTGCTAGTGATGGACGATGAAGAAAAGATCTGAGCTCCTATGTGCCAGTGGTGGACGATGAAGAAAAGATCTGAGCTCCTATGTGCCAGTGGTGGACGACGAAGAAAAGATCCGAGCTCCTATGTGCTAGTGCTGGACGATGAAGAAAAGATCCAAGCTCCTATATGTAGTGGCGGACGATTAAGAAAAGATTTGAGCTCCTATATGCTAGTTGAGGACGATGAAGAAAAGATCTTTGCTCCTATATGCTAGTGGCGGTCGATGAAGAAAAGATCTGAGCTCCTATATGCTAGTGAAGGACGATGAAGAAAAGATCTGAGCTCCTATGTGGAGTAGTGGACGATGAAGAAAAGATCCGAGCTCCTATGTGCCAGTAGTGGACGATGAAAAAAGATCCGAGCTCCTATATGCTAGTGGTGGACGATGATGAAAAGATCTGAGCTCCTATGTGCCAGTGGTGGACGATTAGGAAAAGAACCGAGCTCCTATATGCCAGTGATGGACGATGAGGAAAAGTTCAGAACTCCTATATGCTAGTGGTGGACGATGAAGAAAAGATCCGAGCTCCTATGTGCAGTGGTGGACGATGAAGAAAAGATCTGAGCTCCTATATGCTAGTGGTGGACGATGAAGAAAAGATCCGAGCTCCTATATGCTAGTGGTGGACAATGAAGAAAAAATCCGAGCTCCTATATGCTAGTGGTGGACGATGAAGAAAAGATCTGAGCTCCTATATGGTAGTGGTGGACGATGAAGAAAAGATCCGAGCTCCTATATGCTAGTGGTGGACGATGAAGAAAAGATCTTAGCTCCTATATGCTAGTGGTGGACGATGAAGAAAAGATCTGAGCTCCTATATGCTAGTGGTGGACGATGAAAAAGATCCGAGCTCCTATATGCTAGTGGTGGACGATGAAGAAAAGATCCGAGCTCCTATATGCTAGTGGTGGACGATGAAGAAAAGATCAGAGCTATATATATGCTAGTGGTGGACGATGAAGAAAAGATCTGAGCTCCTATATGCTAGTGGTGGACGATGAAGAAAAGATCTGAGCTCCTATGTGCCAGTGGGAAACAATGAAGAAATGATCTGAGCTCCTATGTGCCAGTGGTGGACGATGAAGAAATTATCTGAGCTCCTATATGCTAGTGGTGGACGATGAAGAGAAGATCTGAGCTCCTATATGCTAGTGGTGGACTATGAAGAAAAGATCTGAGCTCCTATATGCTAGTGGTGGACGATGAAGAAAAGATCTGAGCTCCTATGTGCTAGTGATGGACGATGAAGAAAAGATCTGAGCTCCTATGTGCCAGTGGTGGACGATGAAGAAAAGATCTGAGCTCCTATGTGCCAGTTTGGACGATGAAGAAAAGATCTGAGCTCCTATGTGCTAGTGCTGGACGATGAAGAAAAGATCCAAGCTCCTATATGCTAGTGGCGGACGATGAAGAAAAGATTTGAGCTACTATATGCTAGTTGAGGACGATGAAGAAAAGATCTGAGCTCCTATATGCTAGTTACGGACGATGAAGAAAAGATCTTTGCTCCTATATGCTAGTGGCTGTCGATGAAGAAAAGATCTTAGCTCCTGTATGCTAGTGAAGGAGAATGAAGAACAGATCTGAGCTCCTATGTGACAGTAGTGGACGATGAAGAAAAGATCCGAGCTCCTATGTCCAGTAGTGGACGATGAAGAAAAGATCCGAGCTCCTATATGCTAGTGGTGGACGATGAAGAAAAGATCTGAGCTCCTATGTGCCAGTGGTGGACGATGAAGAAAAGAACCGAGGTCCTATGTGCCAGTGGTGGACGATGAGGAAAAGATCCGAACTCCTATAATTAGTGGTGGACGATGAAGAAAAGATCCGAGCTCCTATGTGCCAGTGGTGGACGATGAAGAAAAGATCTGAGCTCCTATATGCTAGTTGTGGACGATGAAGAAAAGATCCGAGCTCCTATATGCTAGTGGTGGACAATGAAGAAAAGATCCGAGCTCCTATATGCTAGTGGTGGGCAATGAAGAAAAGATCTGAGCTCCTATATGGTAGTGGTGGACGATGAAGAAAAGATCCGAGCTCCTATATGCTAGTGGTGGACGATGAAGAAAATATCTTAGCTCCTATATGCTAGTGGTGGACGATGAAGAAAAGATCTGAGCTCCTATATGCTAGTGGTGGACGATGACAAAAAGATCCGAGCTCCTATATGCTAGTGGTGGACGATGAAGAAAAGATCCGAGCTCCTATATGCTAGTGGTGGACGATGAAGAAAAGATCAGAGCTATTATATATGCTAGTGGTAGACGATGAAGAAAAGATCTGAGCTCCTATATGCTAGTGTGGACGATGAAGAAAAGATCTGAGCTCCTATATGCTAGTGGTGGCGATGAAGAAAAGATCTGAGCTCCTATGTGCCAGTGGTGGACGATGAAGAAAAGATCTGAGCTCCTATGTGCCAGTGGTGGACGATGAAGAAAAGATCTGAGCTCCTTTGTGCCAGTGAGAAACAATGAAGAAATGATCTGAGCTCCTATGTGCCAGTGGTGGACGATGAAGAAATGATCTGAGCTCCTATATGCTAGTTGTGGACGATGAAGAGAAGATCTGAGCTCTTATATGCTAGTGGTGGACGATGAAGAAAAGATCTGAGCTCCTATGTGCTAGTGATGGACGATGAAGAAAAGATCTGAGCTCCTATGTGCCAGTGGTGGACGATGAAGAAAAGATCTGAGCTCCTATGTGCCAGTGGTGGACGATGAAGAAATGATCTGAGTTCCTATATGCTAGTGGTGGACGACGAAGAAAAGATCCAAGCTCCTATGTGCTAGTGCTGGACGATGTAGAAAAGATCCAAGCTCCTATATGGTAGTGGCGGACGATGAAGAAAAGATTTGAGCTCCTATATGCTAGTTGAGGACGATGAAGAAAAGATCTTTGCTCCTATATGCTAGTGGCGGTCGATGAAGAAAAGATCTGAGCTCCTATATGCTAGTGAAGGACGATGAAGAAAAGATCTGAGCTCCTATGTGAGAGTAGTGGACGATGAAGAAAAGATCCGAGCTCCTATGTGCCAGTAGTGGACGATGAAGAAAAGATCCGAGCTCCTATATGCTAGTGGTGGACGATGAAGAAAAGATCCTGAGCTCCTATGTGCCAGTGGTGGACGATTAGAAAAGAACCGAGCTCCTATATGCCAGTGATGGACGATGAGGAAAAGATCAGAACTCCTATATGTTAGTGGTGGACGATGAAGAAAAGATCCGAGCTCCTATGTGTAGTGGTGGACGATGAAGAAAAGATCTGAGCTCCTATATGCTAGTGGTGGACGATGAAGAAAAGATCCGAGCTCCTATATGCTAGTGGTGGACAATGAAGAAAAAATCCGAGCTCCTATATGCTAGTGGTGGACGATGAAGAAAAGATCTGAGCTCCTATATGGTAGTGGTGGACGATGAAGAAAAGATCCGAGCTCCTATATGCTAGTGGTGGACGATGAAGAAAAGATCTTAGCTCCTATATGCTAGTGGTGGACGATGAAGAAAAGATCTGAGCTCCTATATGCTAGTGGTGGACGATGACAAAAAGATCCGAGCTCCTATATGCTAGTGGTGGACGATGAAGAAATGATCCGAGCTCCTATATGCTAGTGGTGGACGATGAAGAAAAGATCAGAGCTATTATATATGCTAGTGGTGGACGATGAAGAAAAGATCTGAGCTCCTATATGCTAGTGGTGGACGATGAAGAAAAGATCTGAGCTCCTATGTGCCAGTGGGAAACAATGAAGAAATGATCTGAGCTCCTATGTGCCAGTGGTGGACGATGAAGAAATGATCTGAGCTCCTATATGCTAGTGGTGGACGATGAAAGAAGATCTGAGCTCCTATATGCTAGTGGTGGACTATGAAGAAAAGATCTGAGCTCATATGTGCTAGTGATGGACGATGAAGAAAAGATCTGAGCTCCTATGTGCCAGTGGTGGACGATGAAGAAAAGATCTGAGCTCCTATGTGCCAGTGGTGGACGATGAAGGAATGATCTGAGTTCTATATGCTAGTGGTGGACGATGAAGAAAAGATCTGAGCTCCTATGTGCTAGTGCTGGACGATGAAGAAAAGATGCAAGCTCCTATATGCTAGTCGCAGACGATGAAGAAATGATCCAAGCTCCTATATGCTAATGGCGGACGATGAAGAAAAGATTTGAGCTCCCATATGCTAGTTGAGGACGATGAAGAAAAGATCTGAGCTCCTATATGCTAGTGACGGACGATGAAGAAAAGATCTTTGCTCCTATATGCTAGTGGCGGTCGATGAAGAAAAGATCTGAGCTCCTATATGCTAGTGACGGACGATGAAGAAAAGATCTGAGCTCCTATGTGACAGTAGTGGACGATGAAGAAAAGATCCGAGCTCATTTGTGCCAGTAGTGGACGATGAAGAAAAGATTCGAGCTCCTATATGCTAGTGGTGGACGATGAAGAAAAGATCTGAGCTCCTATGTGCCAGTGGTGGACGATTAGGAAAAGAACCGAGCTCCTATGTGCCAGTGGTGGACGATGAGGAAAAGATCCGAACTCCTATGTGCTAGTGGTGGACGATGAAGAAGAGATCCGAGCTCCTATGTGCCAGTGGTGGACGATGAAGAAAAGATCTGAGCTCCTATATGCTAGTGGTGAACGATGAAGAAAAGATCCGAGCTCCTATATGCTAGTGGTGGACAATGAAGAAAAGATCCGAGCTCCTATATGCTAGTGGTGGACGATGAAGAAAAGATCTAGATCCTATATGGTAGTGGTGGACGATGAAGAAAAGATCCGAGCTCCTATATGGTAGTGGTGGACGATGAAGAAAAGATCCGAGCTCCTATATGCTAGTGGTGGACGATGAAGAAAAGATCTGAGCTCCTATATGCTAGTGGCGGACGATGAAGAAAAGATCTGAGCTCCTATATGCTAGTGGTGGACGATGACAAAATGATCCAAGCTCCTATATGCTAGTGGTGGACGATGAAGAAAGATCCGAGCTCCTATATGCTAGTGGTGGACGATGAGGAAAAGATCTGAGCTCCTATGTGTTAGTGGTGGACGATGAAGAAAAGATCCGAGCTCCTATATGCTAGTGAAGGAGAATGAAGAAAAGATCTGAGCTCCTATGTGCTAGTGGTGGACGATGAAGAAAAGATCTGAACTCCTATAATCTAGTGGTGGACGATGAAGAAAAGATCAGAGCTCCTATATGCTAGTGGTGGACGATGAAGAAAAGATCCGAGCTCCTATGTGCTAGTGGTGGACGATGAAGAAAAGATCCGAGCTCCTATGTGCTAGTGGTGGACGATGAAGAAAGATCTGAGCTCCTATATGCTAGTGGTGGACGATGAAGAAAAGATCTGAGCTCCTATATGCTAGTGGTGGACGATGAAGAAAAGATCTGAGCTCCTATATGCTAGTGGTGGACGATGAGGAAAAGCTTGAAAGGCCAGGCATAAGACCGACCTTTAAGGTTGACCTTTAACATTATCATTTGCGATATAAACATTTACTTCAATTTACGCAATGTTATATAGTTCCTTGTATTATTGTCCTAAATTAACATAATTATAATTACATCATATCTAGTTATTTGCATTATAAGTTATAAAACATACATGATTTTGCGGTTAATTAAATTGTATTACAGTTTTTGTTCATTTTTTTTTTGATAAAGACACGTGCGGTGATTATTGCAGTTGACACTTAGTAAATTCTTCTCCCCATGGGCACTTCTTTTAATGTTTCGATAAGAAAGATAGGACGTCATCTGATTTGTCGTTCCTTTGTTGACATGGAAACTGGGAAGTAAGTGTTGAAATGGTCTACCTTGTCTCATAAACATTGCATTGTTCATAGATAATAGGTTAATCGTTGTTTGGTTGTAGTAATTTGGACCCCATTGACATTGAAGTCTATTAGTAACGACTAAATTGAAGGAACTGAATTCAAAATTGAAGGAATAGACATGAAGACAGTTAAGAACTATAACTACTTTGGACATACTATAACCAGTGATGCAAAATGTACAACTGAAATAAACAAAAGAATATGAATGGCAAAAACAATTTAATGTCATGAAGAACATACTAACATCAAAAAATTAAATCAGGGCTAAAACTACGAATAGCAAAGTTACATCTTCTCAATATTCCTATATGTGCAGAAACATGGACATTAGACAAGAAAACAGAACAGAGAATTGATGCCTTTGAAATGTGGATATATAGAAGAATAGGTAGAGTTGGATGGAAGGAAAAGAAAACAACAATGAGTCTTAAACAAATAAAAATGAAAGAGAACTACTAAGCACAATCCAACAAGACAAATGCTATTTTTAGGCCATGTTAAACGAAACAACATCCTACTAAAAGTAATCCTGGAGTGGAAAATACAAGGTGAAAGAGGCAGAGGCAGACCAAGACTAACATGGACGAGTAACACCAAAAGATGGACAAATCAGCCTATGACAACCTGCACCATCAAAGCAAGAGACAGAGCAGAATGGCGCTCCATGGTGGCAAACCTTCGTTGCGGGAGACGGAACTCGATGATGATGATGAGTAACGACTAGATTATTGGACTGTATCATAGGTACACTAGGGAGTACGGTGGCTGGTTGTACACTGACATTTAACTCATTGAGTGATTGTGTTATATACTGTGATCAAATATTAGAGGAGTCAGAACCTTCGTTGCCGCCTCTGAATATCCGCCTCTGCTCTGTGAATGTCTATAGTGATGTGCGATTCTCTATAGTTGACAACATAACCAGAATTTGCTTCTTAATATTATTTGTATAATTTGAACACTAACCTTTTAGAGCATTAACGATCAGTTTCTTTTAAATAGATTTTGCTCAGTGCGGATATGTCAGCCTTAATAAATAGATTTTGCTCAGTGCGGATATAAAAAAAAAAAGTAAAGTACCCCCCGTCACGCAAGTTATAGGGAAATATGGTGTTAGTGACCCTATATTTTACAGACCTTCAGCACATGACTTTTTGGGTAATGTGGTCGGTATTACGCCCGTGCTGCTTTTACTTTCCCAGAAAAAATCTGGTACCCATTTAAGGCTGGGTGAACCCGGAGCCGTCGGTTGGGATCGAACCCTACCCCTTGTCCGTAGTAGTCCAGTTCACTAACCACTGAGCTATCGCGGCTCCCACTAATTTTTAGGGAATTAGTAAAACCCAGGTGTCCTCGCCAGGGTACGAACCCCGGCTGTTGCCGTGGTAAGCCAACCGCCTATCGATTGCGCTAACCGGACACCCTCAGTGGGGATATGTCAGCCTTAATAAATAGATTTTGCTAAGTGCAGATATGTCAGCCATAATACATAGATTTAACGATGATGCAACACAATTGGAATAATTAATAAATATCGAGAAGACAAATTAATAGAAAAGTGTTTTCCGTACTCGCCAAGACAATGGCATTTGTTGAATGTTTACACTCAGGCGTGACATTTACGGAGATTAAACAATTTTTAGTTCATATATCATATTTGAATATTTTATATTTGTTGCTTATCTTCATTAGTACCCTGCGGCTACTTATTCTTTTTTTGTTATTAATATGCGTTGTTTGGTATCTGGTGAAGTCTTTTAGTAGTCTGTCTTGCCTCACTTACCAATTTAGCTGATTGATACCATTTGTGTGTTTATTTGACGAGATATCTGCGCCATTTTGCCTAGTATGTATTAAGGGTTTTATTCTTCATCGCGTTCGATCAGACCCACTTGCTAGCTTATCTACCGCAACATGAAGCTGAGTCACTCGGTCACTACCTCTTTACTGACCTATATCGAGTTATATATATATCTATATATTTATATATATATATATATATATATATATATATATCCGTTGATGAGTAATTGCAAAGCACCGGCTAAACATCACAAATGTGTTTCTTGGTTATGTGCAAGGTGATATTTTTAAGAACTGAAGGGACAGAGAATTAACAATGTACTAGGTTTAGGTGATAATAGTGAAGCTTTTATTACTTCTAACTACTCATCTAAACATCTATATGTAAGTAAGTAAAGTACCCCCCGTCACGCCAAGTGGCGTATAGGGAAATATGGTGTTAGTGACCCTATATTTTACAGACCTTCAGCCCATGATTTTTGGGGTAATGTGGTCGGTATTACGCCCGTGCTGCTTTTACTTTCCCAGAAAAAATCCGGTACCCATTTAAGGCTGGGTGAACCCCGAACCCTACCCCTTGTCCGTAGTAGTCCAGTTCACTAACCACTGAGCTATCGCGGCTCCTACTAATTTTTAGGGAATTAGTAAACCCAGGTGTCCTCGCCAGGATTACGAACCCGGCTGTTGCCGTGGTAAGCCCCGCCTATCGATTGCGCTAACCGGACACCCATAAACATCTATATATAGCATATTTTAGCTTCTTTTTTTCCATTAGATACCAACAACAGTAATCGGTGCTGTCACATGACAAACACAATCTTTCATCTGTGACAGTCTCAAATGTGGGTTCTCTTATCTCAACTGATTTAAAATACGTGCTCTGATTATAGTATCGGTAAGGCAAATTGGTGACGAGGATACACTTATACATGTTTACCTGAGCAAACTCAACATAATTCTCACTTCTCTGTCTGAGTGCCGTAGCTGCATCAGCTATCATATCATTATTTCTAGAAGAATCACTGAGGGACGTCAGTATAATCTCGCATGTCCATTCATTAATGTCCCACACAATGACATGATTACATCTGACACGTTATGAAAGCTATTATTTATTACACAGAATGTGTACAAGCATTTCAAAGCACTCAATATTTAAAATTTTAGATTTTTTGAAATTGCGAAGTAAAATTTTATTGAAGAAAAATACTTAATTTTTTGTCCTTTTTCTTACGCATACACCATCTTCATACCTCTAGCGAAATACAAGGGATCTAAATGTGCACGAATTCACGTTCTCTTATCTTTTACACCGGCAGCTCTGCGTGCTTATGTGTCCCTCGCCATAAAGACATGCATTCTCACACCGTAAAGGCACTCTCAATAATTTTAACGTCGAGAAATTTGGACGTTTTGAAATATAATTTCCAATCTCCTGCATCAGCTCATCGGCCATTTTTGGCCTTCTCTTTTCGATCTACATTTACTAAGGTTCGTTAACGTGCGCAGAGTGAACACTAAACATTAATAAGGCTTCGCTAACGTGCGCTGAATGAACACAGAACGTCCTATTTTGTTGCCGTTATCTGAGAGGTTAGACATAGGATTTCATTCCCCGGAGAACTGGTGATGGTAAAACCACGCGAAACCATAAATTCTATTTTTGGTTAAAATTTCCAACGTCTGTGGTAGACCTCAGGACCTCATCCAGAGAACCTCTGGATCCCAAGCCTTTACCCCCACTTAGGTTTTAGATATGAATATTTCGTATAAGAATATATTTGGATGAGATGACCTCGGGATCTCGTTCCCTACTTAGGACCCTACAAATCAACATATCACTCACTGCCTTTCCTGCCGATCTTTATCGTTAAGATGATTAGGCAATTTTAGTTGATGTAGTTATTGCCTCTTGCGTCCTTAGGTCTTCTGGAAGTTTCAAAGGAAAGCAAATATATTGTTGATGCTTCCCATCTCTGCTAGTTGCTGTCACTGATGATACCAGTAAACCATCATAAACCGTCATTCTATAAAGTTAAAGAGCTTTCCAGAAGAGTGAAGCAGCAATACACAAGTAGTCAGAGTTTTGAAATATGGACATACCTCGTTCATGAGCTTAAGTCCAAGGATTTATTCCATAAAACAGTGTCAGGTTAGGTTATCATGTTGACTTTGTTTATGCGAGATATCCACCACTAAATTTCTCATTCTTCTCTTTTGCGAGATGTTTCTGCGAGATATGAAGATACTGATAAACTCTCGTCCTTCTTTTCTATTTTCTAAATCTCGCTAATGTGATTTTGGATATTAGATTTTGGACTCTGACTTATGTCTATTTGCTTTGGTGATTATATTCGTCTATAAATATAAATATAGCCTTTGACATCTTGACAAATGGTTTGTAGCAAGCAATCTTGGTTAGTAAACTGTCTAGGTAATATATTAGTGTCTTACGCTGGATTCTATTTTACTGAACAGCTTCTCTCGTGACTGAATCAGCCAATATACAGACACACATATATAAGTATATTTATAGTAAAGTAGAACGGTAGTGATTTCTGGTTCCGGTCCAATGTGGAGAATTGTTTTCATCTTGCTATGGACGGTTCATCGGTGATCGAACCAGCCGTCATCGTGAAACATCCATTGTTATTGAAATCGAAATCTCGACTATTAAATAGAAATGATGAATTATAGTCAGGATCTAGCAGTAGTTTTCAACTTTTGCTCCTAAATTCATGACCAAAATCGGTTTCTGCAATCTCAAAACTACCAGCAGAAGAAGAGTTACACGTTAACTGTGGAAAACCAAGTAAAGAAGAAATAATGAAAGCCATCAAACTATTAAAAAATGGTAAAGCCACAGGACCAGATGAAATTCCTTCGGAAGCCATCAAAGCAGATATTAACACCTCTACTAAGATGTTACATAATCTATTGGATAAAATTTGGAACATTGAAGAAATACCTAAAGACTGGAGAGAAGGTTATATGATCAAACTACCAAAGAAAGGAAGTTTACAGGAGTGCACAAATTATAGGAGAATTATGCTACTATCAGTGCCAGGAAAAATACTAAGCAGAATCATCCTGGAGAGACTAAAGAGGCTATAAGAAAACATTTGAGAGATGAACAAGCAGGTTTTAGGAAGAACAAATCATGTCCTGATCAAATAACTACTCTACGTATAATAGTTGAGCAAAGGTTAGAACTACAGTCCCCACTTTATATTGGATTCATAGATTACGAAAAGGCATTTGATAGTTTAGACAGAAGAATGCTTTGGAAGTTGCTGAGTCATTACGCAATCCCCACAAAGTTTATTAACCTAATAAAATATGTATGAAGGAACGAAATGTAGTGTGGTGCATGAAGGACAGCTTACAGAAGCTTTTGAAATAAGAATAGGAGTAAGGCAGGGATGCCTTCTGTCTCCATTTCTCTTTCTACTGGCCATAGATTGGAATATAAAATAACTCAAAACAACATCAATGGAATCCAGTGGTCACTGACCAAGAAACTTAATGATATAGACTTTGCTGATGGCACAGCTCTCCTATCACACAGCCATCAACAGATGCAGGATAAAAAGCATACTTGATGACAGATCACAACAGCTAGGACTGACGACTAATAAAGATAAGACCAACATTATGAGAATTAATACAGTTGGCAATAACCAAATAAAATTAGGAGAAATACCTCTACTAGACGTACAATCTTACATATATCTAGGTAGTAATATAGATAAAGAGGGAGAACAGAAAATGATACCAAAATAAGGATATCAAAAGCAAGAGGAGCTTTCATTGCACCGGGAAACGTTTGGAAATCCAAAGAAATTAGGTTAAATACTAAAATAAAAAATGTTCAACTCAAATGTAAGTCGGTCCTATTATATGTCTTTGAAACATGGAGAACAACAAAATTGACAATTACGAAGATACAGACTTTCATTAATGGATGCTTACGCAGAATAAAAGGATGGAAATGGCAGGACAAAATCACTAACATAGAATTATGGAAATGTACCAGTCAAATACAGTGGATAAAGAGATACAGCGAAGACGATGGCGCTGGATAGGGCACACACTACGGAAGCCACTGAGAGTATTACACAACAGGCCCTTTTTGGAATCCCCGGAGGAAAAGACAAAGAGGAAGGCCAAGGAATTCTTGGAGAAGACAGATAGAAGCAGAGATGAAGATGATGGGAAGACATGGTATGATCTTAAAAGAATGGCAAAAAACAGAATGACTTGGAAAGTGTTTGTTGAAGACCTATGCTCCACTGGGAGCTAAAAAGGTAGAAGAGGAAGAATCTCAAACAATCGGTGCACCAATAAAATAGGTCCAGGCGGCATGCAAGACAGATAGATATCAGCTCAATATACCGGGTATCAGTGAAATCGTATGGCAGGTAACAGGCTTTTACATAAACGCACGCTCCTGTAATACACTATGCAAATACAATCCTTTTATACATTCCTCAAAAACATCGTTTTTACACTTATCAAACACTCCACTAATACATTAAATAAAAAAAAAACACCAGTAAATGTATTCGACACTTACAATTACCTCTAAAACATCAATCTAAAACACTCTTCAAAAACTGACCTACACCACTACCGGGAGCGCTAACGCCAAAAGACTCGTCAAAAACCATTTCTTGCACTCACTGAAAGCACTACCTGTAGAACACTACACTAAAACGCTATCAATTTACTGTGGATAGTTCCAGGTCCCCCACCCCCTTTCTGTGCAGCCGAGTTCAAACAACTGTAACCATCCTCAGTACGTTCCAGTTAGCATGTGGTGATAGTTGTGGTGCAGCGCACTGGAGGATGTGCTAGAGTAGTGATAGTTGTGATGGTGCAGCGCACTGGAGGAAGTGCTTGAGTGTTGATAGTTGTGGTGGTGCAGCGCACTGGAGGATATGCTAGAGTGGTGATAGTTGTGATGGTGCAGCGCACTGGAGGAAGTGCTAGAGTGGTGATAGTTGTGGTGGTGCAGCGCACTGGAGGAAGTGCTAGAGTGGTGATAGTTGTGGTGGTGCAGCGCACTGGAGGAAGTGCTAGAGTGGTGATAGTTGTGTTGGTGCAGCGCACTGGTGGAAGTGCTAGAGTGGTAATAGTTGTGGTGGTGCAGCGCACTGGAGGAGTGCTAGAGTGTTGATAGTTGTGGTGGTGCAGCGCCTGGAGGATGTGCTAGAGTGGTGATAGTTGTGATGGTGCAGCGCACTTGAGGAAGTGCTAGAGTGGTGATAGTTGTGGTGGTGCAGCGCACTGGAGGAAGTGCTAGAGTGGTGATAGTTGTGGTGATTCAGCGTACTGGAGGAAGTACTTGAGTTGTGATAATTGTGGTGCAGCGCACTGGAGGAAGTGCTAGAGTGGTGATAGTTGTGGTGGTGCAGCGCACTGGATTAAGTGCTAGAGTGGTGATCGTTGTGGTGGTGCAGCGCACTGGAGGATGTGCTAGAGTGGTGATAGCTGTGGTGCAGCGCACTGGAGGAAGTGCTAGAGTGGTGATAGTTGTGGTGGTGCAGCGCACTGGAGGAAGTGCTAGAGTGGTGATAGTTGTGGTGGTGCGCACTGGAGGAAGTGCTAGAGTGTTGATAGTTGTGGTGGTGCAGCGCACTGGAGGAAGTGCTAGAGTGTTGATAGTTGTGGTGGTGCAGCGCACTGGAGGAAGTGCTAGAGTGGTGATAGTTGTGGTGCTGCGCACTGGAGGAAGTGCTAAAGTGGTGATAGTTGTGGTGGTGCAGCGCACTGGAGGAAGTGCTAGAGTGGTGATAGTTGGCTCTCTGGAGTTGCTAGAAATGTCATGAAGATCAGTTGTCCACAAAATTAAACTATCATCTCTTCAAACTCCCTTTCCCAAACGAAAGTGGCGAGAAGATGGCGGCCATGTTCGCAGGCCTATTAAGAAAGTCATCATCATCATGTACCAAACCGGTTGGCGTGGACGATTATGTCCTTCCATGATCTTCTATCTACGGTGCATCATATCAGTTCTGTTGTTGACTGTTTTCCATGCCATGACACTAAGCTATCCAGTATTTTCTCTCTTTGTCGTCCGCGATCTCTCTTTCCTTTTATTTTGCCAGTTGTATCCAAGTATTCCAACTTTCCTCTTCTCATTATGTGCCGAAAAACTGTTGATTGCTTTTTTCTTATGTTTTTTTAAGAGTTCCCTTTTTGTGTTGACCTCTTTGAGAATTATTAATAGAGTGCTATAACCAAAACACATCTTCGCTGCTTAGACAGTTTTTGTGTTTTTTTTCTCGACTTATTCTAGTGAATTGGAGTTTAGAGGTTACTGTCGGCGCTCTCTTTTCGGTGATGTTTGAAATTGTCGCCATGCAACCGACTTTGCTTGTACTGGAGTTCAACATTATTAACGCCGTAACCGACATGCAAAATGACTGCATTTCGCCCTGTTTCTGCAGAGATAAATATAGTCGCCATAACCATTTTGGCTGTTTTCTATGTTGTAAGTTGTATTTTTGAGGAAACTCGAGTGAGAAAGTGAATGTGCACTCTCTGTTCGATGAAGCTCGCTTGAATCGTCGTCTGTGTCGCCATGAGAGCTAATAGTCGACTTTCTCAACAGAATCTACAAACGCGTTTTGGCAAAAGCTTTGATTTGAGTGGAGCGGATTTGGGAAATTCCCGATTGCAGTGAAACCGATTCTATGAACAGAACAGACCTCTCCCAACCACTACTCTAAGATTTCTATCTCTAACTCTTCACCTCTTTTCATATTTTTGCTCTTCTAAAATTTCAACCATTATCAATTAATGTTCTTCTGGTGTTTCTCTGATGTTGTTTGGGTGTTTCTCTGATGTTGGTGTAGTATTTCTCTGATGTTATTGTGGTGTTTCACTGATGTTGTTGTGGTGTTTCTCTATGTTTTTGAGGTGTTTCTCTGATGTTCTTGTAGTATTTCTTTGATATTCTTGTGGTTTTTTCTCTGATGTTGTTGTGGTGTTTCGCTATGTTCTTGTGGTGTTTCTCTGATGTTCTTGTGGTGTTTCCATGATGTTGTTGTCGAGTTTCTCTGATGTTGTGATGTTCATCTGATGTTTTTGTGGTGTTTCTCTGATGTTGTTGTGATGTTTCTCTGATGTTGTAGTGGTGTTTCTTTGATGTTGTTATGATGTTTCACTGATGTTGCTGTGGTTTTTCTCTGATGTTGTTGTGTGATTCTCTAATGTTGTTGTGGTGTTTCTCTGATGTTGTTGTGTTTCTCTGATGTTGTTGTGGTGTTTGACTGATGTTCTTGTGGTGTTTCTCTGATATTCTTGTGGTGTTTCTCTGATATTGTTGTGGTTTTCTCTGATGTTCTTGTGGGGTTTCTCTGATGTTGTTATGATGTTTCGCTGATGTTGCTGTGGTGTTTTCTGTGATGTTGTTGGGGTGTTTCTCTAATGTTGCTGTGGTGTTTCTGTGATGTTGCTGTGATGTTTCTCTGATGTTGTAGTGGTGTTTCTCTGATGTTGTAGTGATGTTTCTCTGATGTTGTTATGATATTTCTCTGATGATTTTGTGATGTTTTTTCTGATATTGTAGTGGTGTTTCTCTGATATTGTTTTGGTTTTTCTTTGATGTTGTCAGTCAATCGTACTCTGGGCCTAGCACTGGCTCTTCTTCCATCCCCTCTTTCAAAATATTGTTGGTATGGTACAGAATCACTTGGAATTCTTGAGGTCTCGGACGATCAACCAATGGATCGGGCGAACATCACAAATGCCCTACGAATGTGGGAAGGGCATAGACTTCAACAACCATGAGTCCACATCACTCCATCGGATGAAAGTGATGGGAGTTAAGATGAGCACAGCCAGAGATAAGAAACTTAGTGGGCGTGTAAAAAGACTTATCAACCAACAGAGAACTGGAGTCGTCAGTCGCTGGACACTGCAGGACTTGCTGATGAGGGCATGTGAGCACCTATGGACATGTTCGGAGTGCAATGATGATGACCCCCCCCCTCCCCCACCCAAATAACTCAATATCACATTGCAGCATTGGATCGATTCTAGGTCTTTTCTCAATTCTTCTGGTTCCAGTGTGGAGAATGGTAGAGAGAGAGAGAGAGAGAGAGAGAGAACGGGGGGGGGGGGCTGTTTATCTAATATTACAATACATCAGTTTAGTTCAATTCTTTTATTTTTGCGCCGCCTTCTGTATGAATCTCTCAACTCGGGCCCAGTATGTGAGCGCCTGTTTATGACATACGCAGAGGCGTTCGTCTTGAGTAAAGTCGGGATCGGAGTGCTGGAGAACAGCCTGAGAGCATGTGTGACGGTGTGGCAACTGTGGCTGTAAGAAAACAGAGTTGCAATTATCATATTGAATTCTGAGAAAAGAAAATGGAGAGTCGAAGTTACGATGATGGAATCTGACACAATTGCATAAGGTGTGTAGTTGTGGTATCTGATTCTGGTCGTACGAATCATAGTGTCGCAGTGATATGATATAGGAATCTACTACTTGAAAACAAAGTATCAGAGTTAGGGTATCAGAATCTGATAGTAGGAAACTGAGTTTCCAAGTTATGATATCGTAATCTGACACTAGGCAACAAACTGTCTGCAACTGAGAGTGTATCTAGGTGTCGAAGTATTATTTAATATCAGAACCTGACCCTAGAAAATAGGGTGTAAGAATTATAATATCGAAATCTGACCCTAGAAAATATATTGTGAGAATTATAATATCGAAATCTGATCCTAGAAAATTGAGTGTTAGAATTATGTAATCAAAATCTGACCCTAGAAAATAGAATGTGACAGTTCTGATATCGAAATCTGACAACAAGAAATAGTGTTAAAGTTGCGATGTCGGAAATCGACGTCATTAAATCAAGTGTCGGAACTGCCTGAATCTGGCCGTTGATTAAAGAGTGTTGAAGTTAGGATTTTAAGTAGAAAATGAATGTCAATGTTTGGGTTTTAGGTGGAAGCTAAACTGTTTGAGCTTTAATTTAGAGTATAGAGCTAAAGTGTTGCAGTTTTGATGTAGTTGATAGAAGTGAAGTGTTGTAGTTATGTTACAGGAATCTAGGCAGCGAAATACAGTTTTCCGAGTCGTGGAACGGCAAGACTGTTCTGACTTAAGATGAAGTATGTAAACATAATAGAGTGGTACAATTTGAGACCGGCTTTACTTTCATGAAGGTGTTATAGCAAATCTTGATATGATTGTGATTATCTCATTTAACAACTTGCTACATGCCCGTCTGTGTCAACAAGGACGCGATAAATGTGAATATGTCGAATATATGAGAATATCTACAAAGAGTCTAGATGATACTAGTACTTTTTAAATAAGAAAATTAATATGTGTACACTCACATTTTATTTGTTTGTGATTATTATATTATTTGTCTCCAGCAAGACGTGACTTGTCCACGTCTACTCACTATTGTTCTTGCTATTTGACTTGCCCACGTCTACCAACTATTGTTCTTCCTGTTTGACTTGCCCACATCTACCCACTATTGTTCTTGCTGTTTGACTTGCCCACATCTACCAACTATTGTTCTTGTTGTTTGACTTGCCCACATCTACCCACTATTGTTCTTGCTGTTTGACTTGCCCACATCTACCAACTATTGTTCTTGCTGTTTGACTTGCCCACATCTACCAACTATTGTTCTTGTTGTTTGACTTGCCCACGTCTACCCACTATTGTTCTTGCTGTTTGACTTGTCCACGTCTACCCACTATTGTTCTTGCTGTTTGACTTGCCCACATCTACCAACTATTGTTCTTGTTGTTTGACTTGCCCACGTCTACCCACTATTGTTTCTTGTTGTTTGACTTGTCCACGTCTACCCACTATTGTTCTTGTTGTTTGACTTGCCCACGTCTACCCACTATTGTTCTTGCTGTTTGACTTGTCCACGTCTACCCACTATTGTTCTTGCTGTTTGACTTGCCCACATCTACCAACTATTGTTCTTGTTGTTTGACTTGCCCACGTCTACCAACTATTGTTCTTGTTGTTTGACTTGTCCACATCTACCCACTATTGTTCTTGCTGTTTGACTTGCCCACATCTACCAACTATTGTTCTTGCTGTTTGACTTGTCCACATCTACCCACTATTGTTCTTGCTGTTTGACTTGTCCACGTCTACCCACTATTGTTCTTGCTGTTTGACTTGCCCACATCTACCCACTATTGTTCTTGCTGTTTGACTTGTCACATCTACCAACTATTGTTTCTTGTTGTTTGACTTGCCCCACGTCTACCAACTATTGTTCTTGTTGTTTGACTTGCCCACGTCTACCCACTATTGTTCTTGCTGTTTGACTTGTCCACGTCTACCCACTATTGTTCTTGCTGTTTGACTTGCCCACATCTACCCACTATTGTTCTTGCTGTTTGACTTGCCCACATCTACCACTATTGTTCTTGCTGTTTGACTTGTCCACGTCTACCCACTATTGTTCTTGCTGTTTGACTTGCCCACATCTACCCACTATTGTTCTTCCTGTTTGACTTGTCCACGTCTACCAACTATTGTTCTTGCTGTTTGACTTGCCCACATCTACCCACTATTGTTCTTCCTTTTGACTTGTCCACGTCTACCCACTATTGTTCTTGCTGTTTGACTTGCCCACTCTACCCACTATTGTTCTTCCTGTTTGACTTGTCCACGTCTACCAACTATTGTTCTTGCTGTTTGACTTGCCCACATCTACCCACTATTGTTCTTCCTGTTTGACTTGTCCACGTCTACCCACTATTGTTCTTGCTGTTTGACTTGCCCACATCTACCAACTATTGTTCTTGCTGTTTGACTTGCCCACATCTACCAAACTATTGTTCTTGCTGTTTGACTGCCCACATCTACCAACTATTGTTCTTGGTGTTTGACTTGCCATTGTCTACCCACTATTGTTCTTGGTGTTTGACTTGCCATTGTCTACCCACTATTGTTCTTGCTGTTTGACTTGCCATTGTCTACCCACTATTGTTCTTGTTGTTTGACTTGCCCACGTCTACCCACTATTGTTCTTGGTGTTTGACTTGCCATTGTCTACCCACTATTGTTCTTGGTGTTTGACTTGCCCACGTCTACCCACTATTGTTCTTGGGTTTGACTTGCCATTGTCTACCCACTATTGTTCTTGTGTTGACTTGCCATTGTCTACCCACTATTGTTCTTGGTGTTTGACTTGCCCACGTCTACCCACTATTGTTCTTGGTGTTTGACTTGCCCACGTCTACCACTATTGTTCTTGCTGTTTGACTTGCCCACATCTACCCACTATTGTTCTTGCTGTTTGACTTGCCCACATCTACCAACTATTGTTCTTGCTGTTTGACTTGCCCACATCTACCAACTATTGTTCTTGCTGTTTGACTTGCCATTGTCTACCAACTATTGTTCTTGCTGTTTGACTTGCCCACATCTACCAACTATTGTTCTTGCTGTTTGACTTGCCCACATCTACCAACTATTGTTCTTGCTGTTTGACTTGCCATTGTCTACCCACTATTGTTCTTGGTGTTTGACTTGCCACGTCTACCCACTATTGTTCTTGGTGTTTGACTTGCCCACGTCTACCCACTATTGTTCTTGCTGTTTGACTTGCCACATCTACCCACTATTGTTCTTGCTGTTTGACTTGCCCACATCTACCAACTATTGTCTTGCTGTTTGACTTGCCCACATCTACCAACTATTGTTCTTGGTGTTTGACTTGCCATTGTCTACCCACTATTGTTCTTGGTGTTTGACTTGCCCACGTCTACCCACTATTGTTCTTGGTGTTTGACTTGCCCACGTCTACCCACTATTGTTCTTGCTGTTTGACTTGCCCACATCTACCCACTATTGTTCTTGCTGTTTGACTTGCCCACATCTACCAACTATTGTTCTTGCTGTTTGACTTGCCCACATCTACCAACTATTGTTCTTGCTGTTTGACTTGCCATTGTCTACCCACTATTGTTCTTGGTGTTTGACTTGCCCACGTCTACCCACTATTGTTCTTGCTGTTTGACTTGCCATTGTCTACCCACTATTGTTCTTGCTGTTTGACTTGCCATTGTCTACCCACTATTGTTCTTGGTGTTTGACTTGCCATTGTCTACCCACTATTGTTCTTGCTGTTTGACTTGCCATTGTCTACCCACTATTGTTCTTGGTGTTTGACTTGCCCACGTCTACCCACTATTGTTCTTGGTGTTTGACTTGCCCACGTCTACCCACTATTGTTCTTGGTGTTTGACTTGCCCACGTCTACCCACTATTGTTCTTGGTGTTTGACTTGCCCACGTCTACCCACTATTGTTCTTGGTGTTTGACTTGCCCACGTCTACCCACTATTGTTCTTGGTGTTTGACTTGCCCACGTCTACCCACTATTGTTCTTGCTGTTTGACTTGCCATTGTCTACCCACTATTGTTCTTGCTGTTTGACTTGCCATTGTCTACCCACTATTGTTCTTGGTGTTTGACTTGCCATTGTCTACCCACTATTGTTCTTGCTGTTTGACTTGCCATTGTCTACCCACTATTGTTCTTGGTGTTTGACTTGCCCACGTCTTACCCACTATGTTCTTGGTGTTTGACTTGCCCACGTCTACCCACTATTGTTCTTGGTGTTTGACTTGCCCACGTCTACCACTATTGTTCTTGGTGTTTGACTTGCCCACGTCTACCCACTATTGTTCTTGTTGTTTGACTTGCCATTGTCTACCCACTATTGTTCTGGTGTTTGACTTGCCATTGTCTACCCACTATTGTTCTTGGTGTTTGACTTGCCCACGTCTACCCACTATTGTTCTGGTGTTTGACTTGCCCACGTCTACCCACTATTGTTCTTGCTGTTTGACTTGCCACATCTACCCACTATTGTTCTTGCTGTTTGACTTGCCATTGTCTACCCACTATTGTTCTTGCTGTTTGACTTGCCATTGTCTACCCACTATTGTTCTTGTTGTTTGACTTGCCATTGTCTACCCACTATTGTTCTTGGTGTTTGACTTGCCATTGTCTACCCACTATTGTTCTTGGTGTTTGACTTGCCATTGTCTACCCACTATTGTTCTTGGTGTTTGACTTGCCACGTCTACCCACTATTGTTCTTGGTGTTTGACTTGCCACGTCTACCCACTATTGTTCTTGGTGTTTGACTTGCCATTGTCTACCCACTATTGTTCTTGGTGTTTGACTTGCCATTGTCTACCCACTATTGTTCTTGGTGTTTGACTTGCCATTGTCTACCCACTATTGTTCTTGTTGTTTGACTTGCCATTGTCTACCCACTATTGTTCTTGGTGTTTGACTTGCATTGTCTACCCACTATTGTTCTTGGTGTTTGACTTGCCATTGTCTACCCACTATTGTTCTTGCTGTTTGACTTGCCATTGTCTACCCACTATTGTTCTTGTTGTTTGACTTGCCCACGTCTACCCACTATTGTTCTTGGTGTTTGACTTGCCATTGTCTACCCACTATTGTTCTTGGTGTTTGACTTGCCATTGTCTACCCACTATTGTTCTTGGTGTTTGACTTGCCCACGTCTACCCACTATTGTTCTTGCTGTTTGACTTGCCATTGTCTCCCACTATTGTTCTTGTTGTTTGACTTGCCCACGTCTACCCACTATTGTTCTTGCTGTTTGACTTGCCATTGTCTACCCACTATTGTTCTTGGTGTTTGACTTGCCATTGTCTACCCACTATTGTTCTTGGTGTTTGACTTGCCATTGTCTACCCACTATTGTTCTTGGTGTTTGACTTGCCCACGTCTACCCACTATTGTTCTTGGTGTTTGACTTGCCATTGTCTACCCACTATTGTTCTTGGTGTTTGACTTGCCATTGTCTACCCACTATTGTTCTTGGTGTTTGACTTGCCCACGTCTACCCACTATTGTTCTTGGTGTTTGACTTGCCCACGTCTACCCACTATTGTTCTTGCTGTTTGACCTGCACGTCTACCCACTATTATTCTTGCAGTTTGACTTGCTGGTAGTTAACGATTCCGTGCCTGACTCAACGATATGGCGTTTTTGCTCAGGGGTATTAACTACTGGTTGGCCACTCCGAAGTTTATCACAGGTACTGCCACTGGTTCGGTAACTTTATTCAGACTTACAATAGTGCTGCGATAGCAATTCATTCTTCCGACAATGGCCCGCGAGCTCATTCAGGTCGCCAATATACCAATGACTCGGCAACTGTCGTTTTCAGCTAGTCGTGTCATTTCAACCACAATTACTAGGTGTTTTGTCTGAACGGCCTTTGCATACCGAGTGCGCAGCCACAACGTGTATAACATGTTCAGGGTCATTACTATTGGAAATCGTATTATTTGTATATGTAACTTCATTGATTTCATGTAGTCTGTACTCAAATCCAATTGTTTGAATCGTGCACTTTCCACTCCCACACTCATGAGCTCCTTACCTCATGACAAACACGGGAAAAACTATTCCCACACTTATATTTACATTTGACACCGTATTCCTGAAGTTGTAAAGTGAATCGTTATTAATGTGTTTCAGTATATTAAGAGGCCTCTACATGACGCTATTGACAAGCAAATATATGACTCCATTAACAAGCAGCCCATGTTGTTATTAAATAAGCATGTCTAAGAATACACTGACGTATGTGATGTATGTTTAAGATGTGTTTAACAAATTAAACGAATTAGGCTCTAAACGCACATATTTGTAAAGTATTTATCACATGTCCTTGCCGCTCAACTATGATCACCAGCACCATTTTCCCCTTACATCTAGCCAGTCATGGAAGGTGGCTTAACTTACTGCACACCTTTAATACTACTCTACTCTACTAACTACTCCACTTTACATACTACTCTACTCTACTAACTACCCTACATTTCATACTACTCTACTCTACTAACTACTCCACCTTACATACTACTCTACTCTACTAACAACTCCACCTTACATACTATTCTACTTTACTAACTACCCTACATTACATACTACTCTACTCTACTAACAACTCCACCTTACATACTACTCTACTTTACTAACAACTCCACTTTACATACTACTCTACTCTACTAACTACCCTACATTACATACTACTCTACTCTACTAACTACTCCACCTTACATACTATTCTACTTTATTAACTACTCCACCTTACATACTACTCTACTCTACTAACAACTCCACCTTACATACTATTCTACTTTACTAACTACCCTACATACATACTACTCTACTCTACTAACAACTCCACCTTACATACTACTCTACTTTACTAACTACTCCACCTTACATACTACCTTACTCTTAACTACCCTACATTACATACTACTCTACTCTACTAACTACTCCACCTTACATCTACTCTACTTTACTTTAAACAAGGCATTTCGTATAAATAGTTGAGTAAACTGTAACAAGTGAAGCGGACTGAAAGTATCACACGAAAAGACCTTCTATGGAATCCCAAGAGAGGGGACATAATGCAACCAATTTTGATAATGGAGATAAGAACATGTGTTTCTAGCTTAAGCCAGTCTCCTGGACAGCAAATGATAACTTTGCAGAAAGCTACAGAAATGTGTTTTACAGAAGAATGTTATGATATTGAATACAGCCAAGAAAGGGTACTGACTTGTTGAAAAAAATCAAAGTAAAAGAAAGTTTTCTTCAACATCGATGAGAAACAATAATCATTTTGATATGGAAGGAACAGTTGAAATATATTGAGAAAAGGAGAGATATCATTGAGAAAAGGCCATATAGCACAGAGGAAAGAGAGATAGCACAGAGGAAAAGAGAGACAGCACAGAGGAAAGGTCATATAGCACAGAGGAAAAGAGAGACAGCACAGAGGAAAGGCCATATAGCACAGAGGAAAGGCCATATAGCACAGAGGAAAAGCCATATAGAACCGAGGAAAGAGAGATAGCACAGAGGAAAAGAGAGACAGCACAGAGGAAAGGCCATATAGCACAGAGGAAAAGAGAGATAGCACAGAGGAAAAGAGAGACAACACAGAGGAAAGGCCATATAGCACAGAGGAAAGGCCATATAGCACAGAGAAACAGAAAAGAGAGATAGCACAGAGGAAAGGCCATATAGCACAAAGAAAAGTGAGACAGCATAGAGAAAAGACCATTTAGAACAGAGGAAAAGATCGATAGCACAGAGAAAAAGCCATAAGCACAGTGCAAAGGCGATATAGCACAGAGGAAAGGTCATGTAGCACAGAGTAAAGGCGATATAGCACAGATGAAAGGCTATATTGCTCAGAGGAAAAGTCATATAGCACAGAGGAAGGGCCATATAGCAGAGAGGAAAGGACATATAGCACAGATGAAAGGTCATATATCAATAAGGAAAAGCTATATAGCACAGAGGAAAAGCCATATAGAACCGAGGAAAGGCCATATAGCACCGAAGAAAAGCCATATAGCACAGAGGAAAGGCCATATCTCACAGAGGAAAATATAGATAGCACAGAGGAAAGGCCATATAGCTCAGAGGAAAGGCGGTATAGTACAGAGGAAAGGCCATATAGTACAGAGGAAATGCGATATAGCACAGAGGAAAGGCCATATAGTACAGATGAAAGGCCATATAGCTCAGAGGAAAGGCCATATAGCACAGAGAAAGGGCCATATAGCACAGAGGAAGGGCCATATAGCAGAGAGGATATGCCATATAGCACAGAGGAAAAGCCATATAGCACAGAGGAAAGGTCATATAGCACAGCGGAAAGGCCATATAGAACCGAGGAAAGGTCATATAGCACAGTGGAAAGGCCATATAGCACACAGGCAAGGTCATATAGCACCGAGGAAATGCCATATAGCACAGCAAAGAGGAAAGGTCATATAGCACAGAGGAAAGGCCATATAGCACAGAGGAAAGACCATATAGCACAGATGAAAGACCATATAGCACAGAGGAAAGGCCATATAGCACAGAGGAAAGATGACAGTTTGAGAGAACGGTTTAGTGGAATAATACACAAATTATAAACATGTAGTATAAAAAAAGTAAAGTACCCCCGTCACGGAGTGATCATAAATTTTACAGACCATCAGCATATGATTTTTGGAGTAATATGGTCGGTATTACGCCCGTGCCGCTTTACTTTCCCAGAAAAAATCCGGTACCCATTAAAGCTGGGTGAACCGGAAGCCGTCGGTTGGGATCGAACCCTACCTCTTGTCCTTTGTAGTCCAGTTCACTAGCCACTGAGCTATCGCGGCTCCCTTTATAAACATGTGTTGCGTTTGAAATATGTGGAGAGACATAGGCAGGTGCTTGATGATGATGGTTTGGTGACAAGAAGAGACGCAATACCTTCAAATAACCGCAGACAAGAATATATTGTGAGAGTTTCGATAACTTATCTCAAAAGATGCAAAATAATAGATAGAAGAGAAGAATAAGTGAGGAGAATAGAGGAGACGAGACGAGATGAGGATAGAAGAGACGAGAAAAAGAATGGGAAGGACAGAATAGAAGAGAAATAAGAAAAGAGACGAAAGAAAAAAGTGTGGGGAGAAAAAGAGTGGAAAGAGAAAATTAGAGAGTAGAGTAAGAGAATATATGTGTAACTACGTTATGTTAGTACTGACAGCAGTTCCACGTGTGGATTTTTTGGTTTGTTTTCTGAATATCACTTCAAGATTTGCGTTTAAAATGTTGTTTTTGGAATAATTTATTTGAATTTCCTTGACAGCTTTCCAGAAGCCTAATTTTAAAGATGTATTATTAAATCGGGGTGGGTCGGGATTATAAACTTTGTCAACTGGATTTCTTCTAGACTTTCTATATATGAGAAGTTCCACTGTTTGTTTCACGCCTAATTTCTACTAGAGTTTTTTCCTCATTATTTCTACCAAACCCCCGCACCTGTGACAGCTGCCATACATGTAATGTGATTAATGGCCGAGCTCACGGCGTTCTTGTTGGTGGCGAGTTCAATATTGTAGACGCATTTTCATGTGAGACTTTGTGTTTACTCGGTTACAGTGATCTAAGTTGACAATGTCAACGTCAACGATGTTTACTGATACCTTTTTGTAGCCACACCTTGACATGGAGACAGTGATGGCAGCAACAACCAAATAGTTCATTGGCGATACAAAATCAGAAAGTTGATCAGTTCAATTTAGTTGACAGATCATCTTTTTTCGCATCGGATAACTCCATAATGCTCAGATTCCTTCTTCAGCAAGTTAGCGAAAGCACTAAAGATGGTTTCAGCTCCAATTCACAAACTCCGTAACACTAGTGAAGACCAGTATGTTGACTATATCCGTCTATGATGGAGGATTTTGTTTCTCCTTTCATCACTGTCTTTAAAGAGAGAGAGAGAGAGAGAGAGAGAGAGAGAGAGAGAAAGAGATGTCTTGGAACTGCTTTCAGCTGTTTCACATCACAGCATGAAGGCCTCGACATAACTGCAGAGTAGAGTTTAACAGATTCTCCTTTCTCCTATCAAATACGTCGAGTCGTTAAGTCCAACCATCTTACACTCTATGTTCACAATCAGCTCCAGTGACATCATTTGCTGATCGCTCCTCCATTCACTTAACACAACTCACAGCAAATGATGTTCTCTTCAAGTCTTCTCTTTGCCGATGATGCTGGTTCTCATCATCATTTAGTGCCGTCTCCACAACGAAGGTTGGCTACCATGGAACACCATCCCGCTTTGTCTCCTGCTTTGATAGTGCAGGTTGTCATGGGTTGACATGTCCATCTATTGATGTTACTCGTCCATGTTAGTCTTGGTCTGTGTCTGCCTCTTTTAACTTGTATTTTTCTTCCAAGATTACTTTTAGTAGGCTGCTGTGTATTTAACATGCCATAAAAATCTCATTTATGTTGTTTGAATTGTGTTTAGTAGTTCTCTTTTCATTTTTATTTGTTTTAAGACTTTATCATTTGTTTTCATTTCTATCCTTCCAATTCTTCCTATTCTTCTATGAATCCACCTTTCAAAGGCTTTAATTTTCTATTCTGTTTTCTTGTTTAATGCCCATGTTTCTACATTATACAGGAATCTTGAAAATGTATGACATTTTGCTATTCTTAATTTCAGCCCTGTTGTTATTTGTTTTGATGTTAGTATATTTTTCATGACATTAAATTTTACTTTTTGCCATTCCTATTCTTTTGTTACTTTCAGTTGTACATTTTCCATCACAGGATATAGTATGTCCAAGGTAGTTGTAGCTCTGAACTGTCTCCGCTGACTCCAGTTGTTCACAATAACGTTGTTTATATCCCACCGAGATCAGTGAATCATAAAAAAAATGTACCGGCAACAAATAATAGCTATTTGAATTAGTAACCAAACAGGACAATTCCAATATATAAAACAAGGAGTCAGACAAGGCTGTGTTCTGTCACAGGATTTGTTTTTCTTTTACAGGGAGTATATTATGAGATCAATAGTAGACAAAAAAGGAATTGAAGTCAACTTTCACAACATAAATAATTTGCAATATGCGGATGACACAGTCTTAATAGCAGAGACAGAGAATGAACTACAGAAATGATAGACATAATAGAAAAAGAAAGCAACAAGAACGGTCTCAGTCTGAATAGTAAGAAAACAGAAGTAATGGTCATATCAAAGAAACAATCATCACCAGCATGCAGTATAAAAATAAACAAAACAAATATGAAATAAATGCAACGCGTCAAAAACTTGGGGACAATATTAACATCAGATGGAAGATACACCACAGAAATAAAAAGCAGAATAGCTCAGGCTAAAATAGCATTTCAGGAAAAGAAAATATCTTATGCAACAAATCTATGTCAATAGAAGTGAGAAAGAGAGTTCATCGGTGCTATATTGAACCAATTCTGACCCGTGGAAGCGAATAATGGGCAGTAAAAAAACAAATAAAAAGACGATTAGAGACCACATAGATGGGATTTCTCAGAAAAATATTGAAAGTTCCCTGGACAGCTAAAAAGACTGATGAAGAAATTCCCAAAGAGGCCAACACAAAAAGGGAACTCATAAAAGCATCAGAAAGAAACAATCAACATTTTTCGAGAAAATACTGAGTAGCTTGGTGTCATGGCATGTCAAGAGAGGTGAGAAAGAGAGTTTATCGGTGCTATGTAGAGCCTATTTTGACATATGGAAGTGAATTATATACAATAGGCAAACAAATGAAAAGACGTTTAGAGGTCACGGAGATTGGAGTTCTTGAAAAATGTTGAAAGTTACCTGGACAGTTAAAAAGACCAACCAGGAAATTCTTAACGAAAACATCACAAAAAGGGAGTTTTTAAAAAACATCAGAAAGAAATAATCGACATTTTTCGGTCACATCATGAGAAGAGGAAAGTTGGAATACTTGGTTACAACTGGCAAAATACAGGGAGAGAGATACCTGTATGTATACAAAGAGAGAAGATACTGGATAGCTTAGTGTTGTGCATTGAAAATTATCAACAACAGCACTGATACGATACACTGTGGGTAAAAGTTTGTGGCAGGACATGATCGTCTAAGCCAACCGGTATGGCACATGATGAAGATGATCTACAAAACTATACTTCCAGCACAAACAGAAACCTCACCCATTACTATTACATTATTCTTCTTCTATCCATCCTCATTTGCCTTTCAGCGTCGAGAGGAGATATAATGTGCAGTCCTTTGCTCTTCTGTTCGCCTCTGCTGCTGTAATGTTTCCTAGTGCTTCTAATACTACATCGATCCATTTTTTTCGTGATCGACCCTTGGGTCTGGTGTTCTGGCAACGTTGATTGAGGGCTCGTTGTGTTATGTTTTGATCACTCGACCTTGCCACGTGGCCAAACCATTTTATCTGTTCTCTCCTTATATATTCTATGACGGGGGCTATTCATAGCTTTTTTTCTTAGTTCTTCATTTCTGATCTTATCTCTCAGACTGTTTTCTATCATTCATCTGGCACATTTCATCTCAGTAGAGGTAATTTTTCTTATTGCTCTTGCATCTAGAGTCCAGGAAGAAGCAGAAGAAGTCTCTCGTTTACTTCTGTTTTATATCCCTGAAACTCTGACAGCAGATTAAAGACGCAACAAAAGACAAAACGGCTTCTGTTCGCTTTAACTGAAAATAATACTGAACATCAAATAGCTGGAGGAATGAATCAATGTTGATATGAGGAAACTTTCTTGTCTTCTATTCATTAACTCGGCATTCGAGAGTCGAAGTTCAATGTGATTGAGACATAACAGAAGAATAGAAAACAGGCGTACGTTGCAAGCAGATGTTTAGGAAACCTACAGAATGGGAGTGAGGCTGTGGGTACACCTACACTGAGATTTGAACATGTCCCCAAGAGGTTCATGAAAATGTCACCAAGAGGTTCATGAAAATGTCCCCAAGAGGTTCATGAAAATGTCACCAAGAGGTTCATGAAAATGTCACCAAGAAGTTCATGAAAATGCCCCAAGAGGTTCATGAAAATGTCACCAAGAGGTTCATGAAAATGTCACCAAGAGGTTCATGAAAATGTCACCAAGAGGTTCATGAAAATGTCCCCAAGAGGTTCATGAAAATGTCCCCAAGAGAGAAAACTACGCGGATAATCTGGTAGCTCACGGAGAACGTGTTCAACAAAAAGGACGTCCGCATTCAAAGATTAAGTGAAATCAAAGGGGATAAGAGGAAAGTGGTGAGACAGCAGGACGCTAAGTTGTCTTGTCTTCATTCAGCCGCCAAACCTGTCAGTGAAAATGTTTCCAGAATTAGCCATGGCAGAAGGTGTCTGACAACCCAGTGTCTGGCAGGTCATTACAGCCGCCAATGAAGATCTTAACGGCTCTCTCTCTCTTTTCCTCTCTCTCTCTCTCTCTCTCTCTCTTTCTCTCTCTCTGTATATATGTCCGTGTGTGCTGAACAGAGACACTTGTACAGTCTCCAATTTAAAATTACAGTCTACTATTTCTGCAATTGCTAGAGGTCAACTTGACGACAATTTTTTAACGATTGGATTTATGTGAGAGAGAGAGAGAGAGAGAGAGAGAGAGAGAGAGTAAAGTAGAGATGCACTGATAAATACAACATAAATAAAATTGACTGGTAAGAGTCAGTCTGGCAATAATTGAGAGCCAGAGATATGAGATAAGCAGACTTTCTTGAGAGGAAAACAAGCTAATGTCAAACTAGCAAAAATGGAAGACATGTTTGCAAGAGCATAAGCACGTGGATAAGAGGAGGGGGAAAATGAATAAAAGAACCATACTTGTGAATGAGATAAAAGATAGACAATGAAAACTTTGTTACATTCGCATTGTTCTCAGCAGACGCATGTTTCATTTACGCAAGAAAATGATTTCCTTACCTCGTGACTGGCAGGTAACAATCAAGTCTAACCATATAATGGATGATGTTATTTGTATTCGCTCTGCCATTACTCATTTTCATCGCACATCCTATGAAGAGCGTAGATTGGCGTAGATTTGTGTTTTTGCAGCAAGCTGCGTTATCTGCGAACTTTCGACCATCTGCATGGAATGTATGCTGTCTTCTCTGTTCTTACTGGAATATTGAGGCTGGTGTCAGTCTTTATAGAACCATAACAAAACATTAAAGAAGGATCTTCACCAGCTTTTATTCACTGATCCCATCCCAAGTGTTCAACTTTTAGTTTCTGATCGACTGTAGATGACCTGCTGCCTGTGGCTAGGTCCCATGCTCAAAGATATGGTTATTGTACACACGATTTACCGTTATCTGTCTATCTATCGTTGTTTCAAGTCGAAGACGGTACATAAACTCTATACGCCCCACGCCCGATGATCTTTTCTATTAAGTGTCAGACTTTGCACAGGATCCGCAGTGCATCTCACTCCACGTCCCTGTTCTGAGCGAGCGTCTCAAATTTGTCTAATGAGCCAATGCCCGATCTTTTTGCTTCTCTCCTTGGTGCTCTTTCAGCGCTTGTCCAGGTCGGCCCCTTTTTCTTTGCCCCCAGTTTCACATTTGAGGGCTTGCATAAAATTCTTCTTTTGTCTCCTCTCATCACATTGTCAACGTATGATCACAATCTTTACTCGATTGTAGATTATATTTTTTATGTTTCGTTGTTACTCGCATTTTTGCCCCTGTCTTGAATTCATTTCACAGTTTACGAAGTATTTTCCTAAAGTATGTGCGCGTTACATATTGGAATTGTGGGTTCATAAATCAACGACGGCCCATTCTTTATAAGCTACTGTGCGGTGCCGATATAATGGTTTTACAAGAAACTCTTCTTGGTGACAGGACAGTAAGTACTTCTGGTTTTCATTGTTTCTACAATAGGCGACACCTTTAGGCTATCCTTGTGCGCAACAATATGGTGGCAGCTGAGGTTGATATGTCTGCTTGGGACAATGCAGAATTGCAGGTACATACGGTTAGGGTGCAGACCCCAGTTCATTTCGTGATTGTAAATGTGTATGCCTGTAATGGGAAGGTGAACACACAACAATGGCAGAATCTTTTCGAGTTCGATGAAGAGAACGTCATTTTCTGCGGAGACTTTAATGCTAGAGGAAACCAGGGGGTAACGTCATAACCAACAAGCAGGGAGAAGACCTAGAGAACGCACTGGTGTCAGTCGATTTAGTGTGCTTGAATGATGGAAGGACAACAAGAATGGCCACTCGAACATGGGACTCTGATAGTGGCATAGACCTTGTACTGGTGTCTTCCACCTTCGCACCGGTTTGCAGGTGGATTGCACTGGGGTTCCACGGAAGTGATCACTTTCCATGTGTTCTCCTAATTGAGAAAAGCAGAAGTAGAAGCCAGAAAAGAAAGCTCCACACATTCCACTACAAGAAAACAGACCAGGACGTCATTAGCAAAATCAGACATAAGAAACAGAGCGCCCTTCGTAGGAGGCAGGAGAGATGGACGCAGCCACCCTGGTGGAACGTAGATGTTGAGGAAACTTGGCGGAGCAAGAGACAAACGGCCAAGACATGGTAGAAAGCCAGAAAGAATGGAAGAACACAACCTGAGCTCTTGAAGCGTCTGAAAGTAGAGGTCGGCCAAAAAATTATGTACTTTAAACTATGTGCTAATCAGGCTATGGATGCCAAATGGGATGACTTCTGTAAAAAACTGTGCTCAGAAAAATCGCTAGCCACATTCTGGCGCCTTCATCAGAGCATGAATGACACAACACGACACAGAGGCATACCAGACTTTCAGAGCACAGGCCGGATATGGCACAAATCTGATGAGAGCAAAGGTAAGGTCCTGCTTGCCCGCTACATTGAGCAGACGGACCAAAGAAATGAGGCTGTAAGAATGAGGATACGGGTATCGCTGTCAAAACTGTGTAAGTATATAGTGCTGGAAGAAGATCTCAAAACCACAATCGATACCATTCGCACGGCACTTAAAAGGTCACACAACACTGCTCCTGGTCCAGATGGTGTTCGGTACGATGACATAGGCGATTTAGCTGACGACGACTTGACAAAACTGGCCAATGAGTTTAATGCCAGCATTCGGAGTGGCCAGATTAAGGATGAATGGCTACACAGCTACTTTCTACCGCTACCGAAGCCAAACAAGGACCATACTCAGATCAGTGCCTACAAAATCATCACAATGCAGAACACTGCAGGCAAGCTGCTGAGGAAATAGTTGCCCGTGTCCTCACCTGTCACCTTGAACAGAAACGTGCATTCCCACCCACACTCAGAGGTTATAGATATAACAAAGAGACATGTCTCAATGCGGCAGTCCTTGCCTATGACGTCTTCGAAGGCTTCCACAGATGAGAGGAGACATGTGCTGCTGCTATAGATCTGGAGGATTCATACAACAGGGTATCATTTGAATATCTCATTTATATGCTCCTCAAACTGGCGGTGCACCCCTTCCTCATTAGATGGATCGCCGCGGCACTGTTTCAGAGGAAGGTGATACTCATATGTGGAAGTTAGTCTTCCGAGCCAACATCTATTTGTCCAGGGCTACCACAAGGTTCACCACTGTCACCAGTTCTATTTAACGTGTACACAATAACGATCACGGAATAACAGCTGTATGGGAGGGGAAGAACTTTGACTTTTGCTGATGATATTCTGGTATATCGACAGGGAAGAGACAGACGGGGAATAGCCTCACAATGCAAGACGAGCTCGATTGCATTTCTTCTTGGTGTGGGGTTTCACGTGCCTTGGTTAATCCTAATAAAACATCAGTTTCATGGTTCTCCCTTAACAATCATATCGTTAATACGACCACACCGGTAGTACGAATGGGAGCTAATGAGGTGACCAGGGACAAGTTTATGACATACCTCACAGTTAAGTTTGATCGCAGCCTGTGTTTTTGGGACCACGCCGACCATGTGATAACAAAATCCGCAAAGGATTAGCCGCCTTGAAGGTCATGGCAGCTGCCAAAATCGAGCAGAGGCTACTTACTCTTCTGTTCCAGGGATTAGTCCTCGCACCAATCGAGTATGCCCTGCCATTCTTACTGTCAGTACGACTCAAATTGATAGGCTGGAGAAAATACAAAATGAAGCCATGCGCATTATCTGGGATGTACAAAGGACACTCCCTGTGTAGCAATGAGGTATCTTCTTGACTTTCCAACCATGGATGACAGAATCAAGATCTGGTGAGCACGAGTATACCTGAAGATTAGTACAGATAAAGAGCATCCATTATTCCATCATGTGCTCAACACAGGGAAACGTTCCAGGCTAAAAAGAGGCATGCCTTGGTTGGGCCGAGCAGAAAATGTCATCAAACAGGTCTGTGGGCTTACCAATATCAGCGTAGGTGAGGAGTGGATACCGGTGCCTACGTCGTTCAAGGGGACTTTCTCGTGAATTGTCACACTCGACAGCAAAAGTAGGGAACAGAACCCGGTCGTGGTTAATGCTGAGGTCAACGGTCTCTTCTGCGGAAACACCAATGAGAAAGATGCAGTCATCTATACAGACGGATCGTAGTACGACACCAAAGAAGTGCATGTGCATTTACAGCACGCTCGACAGGCAGAATAGTCAAAGAAGACAGTGGTGCATATGTCATGACCACGAGTAGTATGACAATGGAGGTGATGGCAGTGACCAAGGCATTCAAATGGTTAGAGTCACAAGACTATACCCACGCATGTATACTGAGTGATTCGATGAGCATGATAAAAAAAAGTGGAGGCGGGCTCTATACACATGCAATGGATAGAGTCGTTGCAGAAATCCAAAATACGTAAGGTCACCTTTGTCTATGTCTCTGGACATGCGGGAGTACGGGGAAATGAAAGAGCGGACACGTTTGCTAGCTGTGCTGTCGTTGAGGACGGGCAACCAATGGATCGGGCAGACATCATCAATGCCCTCCGAGATGTGGGAAGAGCACAGGACTTCGACAAACACAGATCCACGTCACTTCTTCGGATGATGGAAATGGGAATGAAGATGGGCACAGCCAGAAATGAGAAACTTAGTGGCTGTATAAGAAGACTTATCAACCAACATAGAACTGGAGTCGTCAGTCGCTGGACACTGCGGAAATTGCTGAGGAGGGGATCTGAGCACCTATGGACATGTTCGGAGTGCAATGATGATGACCCACAAATAACTCAATAATTCAATAATCAGTTGTTTTTTTTTTAATTAGTTTGCCAACTATCTTATGCACATGTCGGAGCGGATAACACATTTAATTTTAAAATCCTGTACTTTGCTTTTGTGCTTAGTAATTTTGATTTCCAAATTTATCAAGATTTCTGAAAGTCATTGCTGCTTTGCTGTTCTGATTGTAACTTCGTTCTTTATTCTTTGTTTCTCCTTCTTGATCGATACTGCCTCCAAGGTATAGGAAATGCTCTTCCACTGCTTTCCTTCCGAGCATATTTTTTTTCTTCCGATCGTATTTGATTTGTAAATGTCCGTTATAACAAATACAAGTGTGTGTACGCGTGCGGTCATGTGTATGTGTGTGTGTTTGTGTGGTTGTGTGTGCTGTATATTTTATGTCTTATAAATTATAATATATATAATATATATAATATATATATATATAATAATAACATTATATTTTATCACATTTTTAATCTCAAAAACTCTTGATAAATGTTTTAAAAAACACGGTTTACGCTAATTTGATAACATCCAAGAAACTTGGAGTTGTCATAACATGAGAGCCAGGTCGTTTACAAACTTTATGTTTCATTAATGAATTTTGCACATCATTATTTATAAATGTAATGGATGAGACATACCGACGTATCTTTACTGCAGTACTGGCCAAACACTTGATCATTCATAGATTGGTTAAATCATAAATAGTAGCTCGTAGCTCGCAGTGTTTCAATGCCATTTTTAGAGCTTCTCTTAGCTGATTGGGAGAACTTCTCGGTAGTTGATTATTTGTGTTGATGATTATATGAACATCCCCTACAGAAGCATCCTTCCTACAATCCTTTACGAGAACTAACGGGCATGGGATAATTTTCCACTAATTAATCAGTCGTCAGTTCAGTTATTTAAAGCGACTAGGTATCGAATAACGTGGAGTCGCAGCAAATCTTTGGCAGACTATTCAAAGTTACAGTGTTTCAACTTAGCTAATAACATAACATGAGCAAGCCAACGGCGGGGAATCCAAAGAAGACCTAAACAAACAAAATAGATTAAAATGTAAAGAAAAATTTGTTACAAAAGTGAGCATACAGTACGATAACGAAAGTCTCAATGATGGTATATATATATATATATATATATATATATATATATATATATATATATATATATATATATATATATATATATATATAAAGGAACAGGCTTTTTTCAGTGGCATCTCTGAAAAAAACATTCATCATTTGTAGTACTGATTGTTTAGTAGATTGTTAACATCTGATTTATTTGGTTTTCTCCTCTATAAAAGATCTTTTAAGTGAAACGTTATTTTGTTCAGCTTTATTTTATGCGCTGGAATAACAAATCCTTTTGTTAGTTATTTAAAGGTAGCTGTTATTTTCTTGTTTAGTGTTATGATATGTCAGCTAATGTGATACTTTTTTGTGACTTCAGCCTAGGTCGTTCAAGTGCGACAGATCTAAAACGATTGTTATTTATTCTCTTATCTTTTTCCTC
Organism: Megaustenia siamemsis; assembly: GCA_032433765.1. Taxonomy (NCBI): domain Eukaryota; kingdom Metazoa; phylum Mollusca; class Gastropoda; order Stylommatophora; family Ariophantidae; genus Megaustenia; species Megaustenia siamemsis. Next base: position 55,539,211 of record JAVIAB010000139.1, on the reverse strand, counting down.
GTTAATAATTACTCTCCTTCCTCTTACCATCACGTCATCATTCTTTTTGTCATTCTCTCTTGTCCTTTCATCTAACTTTCTCTCAGTTTCAATCTCCTTCCTTCACGCATTCTTTTTCCTTATGGCTTTCCAGGCTTTCTTTATTTCTCACCTGTCACATTATAACAGTTTAAAATCATCACATCACATATTTTGCTCCGTATTTTTCATGTAATGCATGTCTTGTAGTGTTCAACTCAAAATGAATAAGTAACACAACATACAAGTAAAGACAGTATACACGTTCACAAAATACAACACACAAGCATCTTAACATGGAAGAAACACAATATATGAACTTCACAACACATAAGTAACACATATTCAAGTAATTCAACAAAAAAGTAACACAACCTAAGTAGTATAGCAGGGTCCATTTGAACTGAATTTAGCCCGTAAATTAACAAAGTTATATAGTTTGGTGCGCAGCGCACCACATGTACATGAGAGACAGGGGGAGTTAACCATGACAGCTCGTGTCGGGATGTTGACCTCTAGTCCCGGTGACCCTGGAAGTGACCTGTTTATGTCTGATGTGGACTGACTTTGGAGTTCTTGATGTACTTGATCGATAGTGATAGGTTAGTAGATTATACAACATCAATGAAAAACGATCAATATAAAACAGAAGACAAAGATATATTTTATTCTTTTATTATCTCAATAGGTGTATAACATACAATGGATATTATATAACATTACAAAAATATCTAGTACACGAAGTAAATATATAGTACAAGGGTAACATTTATTTATAGCTATGTAGTTGGGCGTCTGCTTAGCTTTTTGTCATAAATGAATCATAAGTTGTGAAACTGTTAGAGATTCCTGGTTAGTCTAAACTGGTAGTGTAAAGAGTTAAATTTCTTAAGGCGTAGTCGAGACCTTATCATCAGCTACCTTGCCTTTATATAGAAATAGGAAAGAGCATTTCTTGTTTGACAGAAGGAAAATATGGAATTATTTAAGACTTTGAAACCTACATTTTCCCACCCTTAGCCTTTTGCGTAGCGAGAACCTCTAAAAACATATATTTATCTAATTTGTTGTGTTGCTTGCTTAGCCCTTTACAACTGATTTTATCGTAATCCCAACTACAATGGTACGTCTTACTACATAAGCTAACAAGAGCTGTCCCTACGTACTCTAGTTTTAAAAGACCTGGCATTGGTTTAGTGTACGCTTTTTGTAGTAGTAGAAGTTGAAGTTGTAGTTTTTGTAGAAGTTGTAGAGGTAGTTGGTTGTAGAAGTTGTAGTTGTAGAGGTAGTTGGTTGTGGAAGTTGTAATTGTAGTTGTAGAGGTAGCTGGTTGTGGAAGTTGTAGTTGTAGAGGTAGTTGGTTGTGGAAGTTGTAGTTGTAGAGGTAGTTGGTTGTGGAAGTTGTAGTTGTAGAGGTAATTGGTTGTGGAAGTTGTAGTTGTAGAGGTAGTTTGTTGTGAAAGTTGTAGTTGTAGAGTTAGTTGGTTGTGGACGTTGTAGTTGTAGAGGTAGTTGGTTGTGGATGTTGTAGAGGTAGTTGGTTGTGGAAGTTGTAGTTGAAGAGGTAGTTGGTTGTGGAAGTTGTTGTAGAGGTAGTTGGTTGTGGAGGTAGTTGGTTGTAGAGGTAGTTGGTTGTGGAAGTTGTAGTTGTAGAGGTAGTTGGTTGTGGAGGTAATAGACCAGTGATAGAAGCAACAAATGTACGTCGAAACGCACATAATTTCTTATATAAATAATCTATACGCACTTCGATGCACATTTTTTTTCTTATATGAGAGTCTTTCACTGGTATATCACTACTAATTTTGTAGTTGATTTTTCATGTAAATTTGATACATGGGCGTGTCAAATATTATGTTTGAGGTATGCCAATAGGTTAAATTTACTATCTTTAACAGTTTCATGGGCGTAACCACCAAAAATAGGCAAGGGGGGGGGGGGGTAACAATCATAAAAGTGATTTTTAAGTAAATTTTTGTTATGGGGATGTCTAACATAAAGGTTAGAGTAATCCTAGAGGTTAAATTTACTATCTTTATCGATTTCATGGGCGTAACCACCGAAAATGGGTAAGGAGGTAAACATTTTAAAAGTTGTTTTTAAGTAAATTTTTGCTATGGGGATGACTAAAATAAAGTTTAGAGTAAACCTAGCGTGTAAATTTACTATTTTTAACAGTTTCATAGGCGTATCCCTCAAAAATGGACAAGGGGTAACAATCATAAAGTGGATTTTTATGTAAATGTGTGCTATGGGGATGTTTAATGTATAGTTTGGAGTAAGCCTAGAGGTTAAATTTACTATCTTTAACAGTTTCATGGGCGTAGCCACCAAAAATTAGCAAGGGGGGTAACAATCATAAAAGTGATTTTTAAGTAAATTTTTGTTATGGGGATGTCTAACATAAAGGTTAGAGTAATCCTAGAGGTTAAATTTACTATCTTTATCGATTTCATGGGCGTAACCACCAAAAATGGGTAAGGAGGTAAAAATTTTAAAAGTTGTTTTTAAATAAATTTTTGCTATGGGGATGACTAAAATAAAGTTTAGAGTAAACCTAGCATGTCAATTTAATATTTTTAACAGTTTCATGGGCGTACCCCTAAAAAATGAACAAGGGGATAACAATCATAAAGTGGATTTTTATGTAAATTTGTGCTATGGGGATGTTTAATGTAAGTTTGGAGTAAGCCTAGAGGTTAAATTTACTATCTTTAACAGTTTCATGGTCGTAGCCACCAAAAATTGTCAGGGGGGTAACAATAAAAAAGTGATTTTTAAGTAAATTTTTGCAATGGAGATGACTAATATAAAGTTTGGGGTATGCCTAGAGTGTAAATTTTTGAGTTTTATCTATTTCATGGGCGTAGCCACCAAAAATGGTCAGAGGGGTAACCATCATAAAAGTGATTTTTAAGTAAATTTTTGCTATGGGGATGTCTAATATAAAGTTTGGAGTATGCCTAGAGTGTAAATTTACGAGTTTTTTTCTATTTCATGGGCGTAGCCATAAAAATTGGTTGGGGGTAAGAAACCTAAAAGTGTTTTTTAAGTTATTTTTTTTTTGCTACGGGAATGTTTAAAATAAAGTTTGGAGTAATCCTAGAGGTTAAATTTACTATATTTAACAGTTTCATGTGCGTAACCACCAACAATGGTCAGGGGGTAACAATCATAAAGTGGATTTTTATGTAAATTTGTGCTACGGGGATGTCTAATATAACGTTTGTGGTATGCCTAGAGGTTATATTTACTATCTTTAACAGTTTCATAGGTGTAACCACCAAAATGGCCAAGGGGGTAACAATCATAAAAGTGGTATTTTAAGCAAAATCTTGTCTTTTAGTGGGGTTATGGTAGAGGTGTAACCTACGTGTTTGGTAATACTTTCGTTAGTAGAGTTATACCAGGGGACATAACTTTCATGGTTTGCGGTACTTTTCTTAGCAGAGTTGTGACAGGGGGTTTAGCTTTCATGCTTTGTCGTACTTTTTTTTACCAGAGTTGTGATGGGGCGTGAACGTTAACTTTAGTCTTTCAATGTGATGTTTTTAGTGTGTATGGGGTTTTCTAGGGTTGTGTGAATATTTTCATTAATCATTTAGACACAGTCGTAACTATCATCATGTTCAAAATTTTTTACTAAATTAGAATTATTTATTAGGATTTTCTCAGCTGTATTAAAGTCTTTCCTTGAAAAGTGTACACTTTGTTATTGTATCATTGGTCAAAATCTATTTTTAGAAACTTACCAGGTCAAAATGCAGACATACTAGACAGCCTGCATTTTCAACTTTTTGCTTATGAGATGAGATTTTTGTGATTTGGGGTAAAATTATTTTGTCTTTTGGACTTTGGGTCTAGATTTTTTAGGGTTTTGTGTCAAAATTTGTGAGTATAAGTCGAAATTTTAGAGCTTAGTGTTACATTAATTGTCATTTGGAGTAACATTTTGGACTTTCAATATCCCTTTTTGGTCTTTCGTGTATACCTATTTTGAGTTTGGGTTGTCTTTTTGACAAACTTTTGGACTTTGTATACAACTATTTGGTCTTTCGTGTCTAACTATTTTGACTTTGGGTCTAAATTTTGTAGGGTTTTGTGTCCAAGTTTGTGCGTATGAGTCGAAATTTTAGGGCTTGTTGTTACATTAGTTGTCTTTTGGAGTAACATTTTGGCCTTTGAATATACCTTTGTGGTCTTTCGTGTCTAACTATTTTTACTTTGGGCCTAAATTTTTAGTGTTTTGAGTTCAACTTTTTGGTTATGAGACGAAATTTTGGGTAAAGTTTTACATTAGTTGTCTTTTGGCGTAACTTTTTGGACTTTGCATATAAATTTTTGAGCTTTGTGTCTAACTATTTTGAGATTGGGTTGTCTTTTTAACAAACTTTTGGATTTGAATACAACATTTACGACTTTTGTGTCGAACTAGTATCACTTTGGGACTAAATTTTTAGGGTTTTGAGTTCAACTTTTTGGTTATGCTACGAAACGTTGGGGTTAAGTGTTACATTAGTTGCCTTTTGGAGTAACTTTTTGGACTTTGCATATCAATTGTTGGGCTTTGTGTCTAACTATTCTGAGTTTGGGTTTTTTTTTGACAAACTTTTGGACTTTGCATATAACATTTACAACTTTCGTGTCTAACAATTACGCCTTTGGACCTACATTTTTAGTGTTTTGAGTTCAACTTGTTGGTTATGAGCCAAAATTTTGGGCGTTGGAACTAAGTTTTCGTACCTGAAATGATCACCTTTACTGTTGTCTGTCATTCAATCAAGTGATAAAGATATGGAAATTCAAATAAATTAGGTTAAATACGAGACTAAAATTTTCCAACTTGCTTGTGAGTCACACGAATAAAATTCGTCGTTTGTTAATTTGAACGTCGTCCCCTGCTTTACTACAACTTTCACTACTACAACTTCTACAACCAACTACCTCCACAACCAACTACCTCTACAACTACAACTTCCACAACCAACTACCTCCACAACCAACTACCTCCACAACCAACTACCTCTACAACTGCAACTTCCACAACCAACTACCTCTACAACTACAACTTCCACAACCAACTACCTCTACAACTACAACCTCCACAACCAACTACCTCTACAACTACAACTTCCACAACCAATTACCTCTACAACTACAACTTCCACAACCAACTACCTCTACAAATACAACTTCCACAACCAACTACCTCTACAACTACAACTTCCACAACCAACTACCTCTACAACTACAACTTCCACAACCAACTACCTCTACAACTACAACTTCCACAACCAACTACCTCTACAACTGCAACTTCCACAACCAGCTACCTCTACAACTACAACTACTACTACAACTTCCACAACCAACTACCTCTACAACTACAACTTCTACAACCAACTACCTCTACAACTTCTACAACCACTACAACTACAACTTCTATTACTACTAAAAGCGTACACTAAACGAACGCCAGATCGTTTTAAACTAGAGTACGAAGGGAAAGCTCTTGTTAGCTTATGTAGTAAGACGTACCATTGTAGTTGGGATTACGATAAAATCAGTTGTAAAGGGCTAAGCAAGCAACACAACAAATTAGATAAATATATGTTTTTAGAGGTTCTCGCTACGCAAAAGGCTAAGGATGGGAAAAATGTAGGTTTCAAAGTCTTAAATAATTCCATATTTTCCTACTGTCAAACAAGAAATGCTCTTTCCTATTTCTATAAAAAAAGAAAGGTAGCTTATGATAACGTCTCGACTACGCCTTTAGATATTTAACTCTTTACACTACCAATTTAGACTAACCAGGAATCTCTAACAGTTTCACCCCTTATGATTCATTTATGACACAAAGCTAAGCAGACGCCCATAGCTATAAATAAATGTTATCCTTGTACTATATATTTACTTCGTGTACTAAATATTTTTGTAATGTTATATAATATCCACTGTATGTTATACACCTATTGAGATAATAAAAGAATAAAATATATCTCTGTCTTCTGTTTTATATTGATCGTTTTTCATTGATGTTGTATAATCTACTAACCTATCACTATCGATCAAGTACATCAAGAACTCCAAAGTCAGCCCACATCAGACATAAACAGGTCACTTCCATGGTCACCGGGACTAGAGGTCAACATCATGACACGAGCTGTCATGGTTAACTCCCCCTGTCTCTCATGTACATGTGGTGCGCTGCGCACCACACTATATCTTTGTTAATTTACCGGCTAAATTCAGGTCAATGGACCCTGCTATACTACTAACCTATGAGTAGAACAAAACACATTCAACACAACATACAAGTAGCTCACTGGTTAGCGAACTGGACTACAAAGAACAAGAAGTAGGGTTCGATCCCAACCCACGGCTTTCAGGTTCACCCAGCCTTTAATGGGTACCTTTTTTTTCTGGGAAAGTAACGTGGCTTGGGCGTAATACCGACCACATTACCTCAAAAATCATGTGCCGAAAGTCTGTAAAATTTATGGTCACTAAAACCATATTCCCTATACGCCACTTGGCGTGACGGGGGTACTTTACTTTACTTACAACATACAAATACCACAACATATAATACTCACAACACACAAATAACATATTTTACAGTTCGTCATCAAGTCGTGTGCCTTTTGCAGAACGTTGATCTCACCAAAGCAAGTATGAAACAATACCTGCCTCTAGGCAGATCACCACTTCTTCAGTTGTCATGTTCAAGGTCACTTCGATGTCTTGAAATCACCTTCTTCTTGGTCTACCCCTGATACTTCGCCCATGAATCATGCCTTCTATTACTGTTCTTTCAAGGCCACTGTGTCTTTTGATGTAGCCATAGTATTTTAATTGCCTATGTTGAATGGTGTTTATATGCCAGTTCTTTTTATTTTATCTTCTATAAATGTGCATATTGCTCTTATTTCATTATCCCAGGTATCTTAAGGATTTTTCGGTAGCATTTTGTTTCGAATGAATCGATTTTCTTCGTTGTTATTTTCGAGAGCGCCCATGACTCACAACCATATGTTGCTATCGAGAACATTCATGTCCTTAATAGTTTTAATTTTACACTAACAATTTAAAAATTAAATGCCACATGTTCTTCGTGGCATTTAATTTTTTTGTTGCTATTGCTAATTTTCTTGTGATCTCTTTCTGACAGTCTCCATTGTTGGTTACTACAGATCCCAAATGTTCATAGTTTGTTACTGTTTCAAGTTCGTTACTCTTGATGCTGAATTGTGTTTGGCTTTTTGCTCTGTCAATGGATATTACCTTAGTTTTCTGTATGTTTAGAGGTTTTACTTTTCACGGCATTTTAACATTTTTTTAAACACTCATTTATATATTTTAATTCGTTTGCACTGTTTGAGAGGAGAACTGTATCATCAGTGTTTCTGAGTTGTGGAATTATGTTGCCATTTATTGTGAACGGATCAAACTTCACAAATCTCTCATCGTTTCTGACATTTCTCATGATGTTCTAGATGTTGAACAGGTATAGAGAGAGGATGCATCCCTGCCTCACCCCTATTTGTACATCAAACCAATTTGGTGTTTCTTCCTTTTATTCTGATAGCTGCTTGCTGTTTGTGATAGAGTGACTCGATACGTTGTACTAGGGGTGTTGGAAAGTTCATCTTTCATAATGTTCCACAATTTCTGATGTACTCAATCAAAGGCCTTGCTGTAATCTATCAAACATTGTATGTATTTCTATGCTGTTTTCGCTACACTTCTCGAAGATGTTTCTATAGCTCTTTTCAAATCACTTGCCCAACTTCAAAACGCTATTACTCAGTAACCGTTTGTTAAAAACTGTTGAAATTTTCCAAATGTTATTAGAATGCAAAAGACCCTTTAAATGTATATTTAACAAATATCTTGCAGCTGCAGTTTTCTTAAAGCGGCGAATTTCTTTGATGTTTGTCAAAATTGTAAATTGTGAACCCCTAAATAATAGAAATTATCGTAGTTGCTGGTCTATGATTAATTTTCACTAGGTAAAGGCGTGGCCGTAATGGGGAAATACCAGGAGAATTATTGTCTTCTCAGTTCGAGGACGGACGATAATATCAAGGTATATCTGTATGTCCAATTTTCATAGTTGTGTGGTCCTGAAAAGGACCGTTTGTTGAACTAATTTAAGGTAATATAGGGGCCAACATTGTGGGGGCTATATACTTTCATTCTGAATCAGACGAGTCTAAAAGATTAATAACTGTTTGGGGTTGAACATTCCACAAACCATCATTTTTCCAATATTCCTCTTCCTGTTTTAAGACGTGGTATTCACATTTAGCCCAATAATCTTTGTCTATATTTAATAAAGCGAGATTAGCAAGAGTCTTTACATCGCATATTTTGAATGTTGTATTTTCATCTGCCACTTGTCCTTTTAATTTTGCCCAGATTAGTTCTATTGGATTTAAATGAGCATGGTAAGGTGGCAGCCTCAAACTTATATGACCGTGCTCTTGGATAATCTTATCTATTTGAAAAATCTTTGTCCTTTGTTTTTGCTTTACTAGAGATAGTAATTCAGGTTTTAAGTACATGTTATTAAATTGTATGTGCTCCTTTGTGAGCCATATCTTAATAGCTTCTTTTGTACTGGATGAGGTCGGGACTTTATCTTCAAGTGCAACAATGTTGTGGTACGCTGCATTGTCCAATATTAGGCAAGATGGTCGATCTAGTGATGGGAGAACATAATTTTCAATCCAATGTCTAAATATGTGACCATTCATCTCAGAGTGATAATCCCGATTGTCTATGGATTTTGAAAGAAAAATGAGCTCTGCATTCTGTATTAGTCCATCTTGTCGGCTACCTGCATGAGCAATTATCAAGCGCTGCCCTTTGCTGCTAGGTATTAATCTCTTAATCTTTCCATCTGATGACTGCCATTCCCTTTGGTTAGTATGGTGAGCATTGATCCATGTTTCATCCAAGTACACAATATCATAACCTTGCTTGCGGACCTCTTTTACTTCACGTAAGTACTTGCTTCTCATGACTACTATATGTGGCTTCTCACAGATGATGTTTCGTCCATTGGAATACTTTCTGAATGTAAAGCCTGCAGCTCTCACATTTCTCCATAATGTAGACTTTGATATTTCAATACTGTTGTTCTTTTTCAGCGAAATTTTTAATTATTGTAACAGTTTCATTCATACCCAACATTTTGCGAATTTCACTTCTAATAAGTTCACTGTCGAAATTATCCAACATTTTTGCTCTTCCTTGTGATTTTGTATATTTTGAATATTGACGGTCACGTGCTTGAATCCAGCGATTAAATGACCGTTTAGATAAATCCAAAATGTGTCTTGTCCTATTCTCAGGGTTTTCTAAAGAATGAAATAATCTTCCTCGTTTAGCCCCTTTGCAAAAAAAGTCATACATTTTTATTGCGATGTTTTGTAAACTGCAGAATTTCATTTTAAGACTCATGATAAATGTTATCGTTCCACGTCAGTAGTGAGTACCGGGGTTTTGAACATGTTTTCGCCGCTTCGCATCGTCCATGTCCCTATATGAGTCATGTTTGCATCATTCCTGCATCGTTTTTCGCACGATGCAATCTTTATGACCTGACCCGGTGGTCGGGTGACCGCTTATCTCGAGTGGTCGGGTGACCGCTTATCTAGTGAGGGGCTTATCTCAAGTGGGCAGCACGCCTTTTCTCAAGTGGGTGAACGGGGATGTCTGTCGCTCGCTGGCTATGACCACCAGTGGTTCTAAAACTTGTGTGTCAGCGGTTCTAAAACTTGTGTGTCAGCGGTTCTAAAACTTGCGCGCTCACGCCGGTTATCTCGGGTGCGGGTGAGGGTGCCTAGTATCATCATCATGTGCCACGATAGGGGTGGGGAAAGGGTGCCTTTATTGGTCGAGTGTTAGTATCATCGTCTAGTGCCAGGATAGGGGGAAAGGGTGGTGCCTTTATTGGTCGAGTGTGTTATTAGTATCATCATCATGTGTGAGGTGGATATTAGGCAACAGGAGGCGACATGTAAAAAAATGCTGACAAAGCAATGACGTTGAAGGGGTATTGTTAAGGTAAATACGACTATGTCGCGTGCGACGATGGTTGGTCGGCACAGGGTGTGTTATTGTAGTATCGTTAACATCATATACCAGGTGTTATTATAGCGATTTTTAGTGACACATCATCATCATGTGCCACCTCGGTCATCATCATGTGCCACCTCGGTCATCATCATGTGCCACCTCGGCGCGGGGGTCGTCGGGTCGGCGCGGGTCCGCTCGGGCAACATCATCATGTGTAGTGTGCTAACATTAAATAGTGACGCTCTCTCTCTCTCACTTTCACATTCATGGTAAAGCAAAACAAAAATTCGTTCTATATTTCACAACTTTATTAATACAACAAATATACAACACATATGAGAAAATATATATTACTGTCCGATTGTTGATAATTTTAAGCGTCTGGGTTTCCTCCCTCCTGTTTTTTCGGTACTGTCTGTTTGTGTTAAATGTATATCAAACACAGGTGCATAGGAAGTTTCATTAGCCTTCACAACACAACCGCCCTCCATTTTGACAAAACCTTGATCAAAGCTGGAATAGGTAATTGGTGACTCAGCTGAAACACCCGGGGCAACCATATTGGCAGCCGAATCTGTCGTCTGATTAACAAGAGCGAGGTTCCCTTGGTTAACAAAAGGAGGGGGCGTGTAGTTGATGAGATTCGGGTTAACAAGAGATGGTATGTAGTTCTTGTGGTTAACGAGAGATGGCGTGTACTTGATCTGGTTAAGGAGAGGTGGTGAGTGGTTATGGAAGTTACAGGCGGCGTTTAGTTGATCTGGCTAACAACAGGCGGCGTGTAGTTGATCTGGTTAACGAGAGGTGGTGTGTAGTTGAGGTTAGCATAAGCGGTTAAAATGTCCTCTCGCATCTCAACTAACGCGATAAATTCCTCTCTCGATAGTGTTATCCCAGTTCTGGTAGGAAACTTCAAAAAACTCTCACCGCTATATGTCCTTATCTTTATCAATGGTCTGTTACGAAAAACACAAACCGAGACTGCCTTAACGCCATCTTTAGACAATGGAACTACAGTCTCATTACCGCGTGACATAAATATGCGCCGATCACTGACATCAAACGAAATTGGCGTATTCAAGCTACACGACTCCATATTCAATGAAAACCAACACAAGCCACCTGGTAATAGGCGATGGTTATCTATGTGTGTGTGCGTGTACACTGATCGACTGCGGGGGGGGGGGGTTATACCCGTCACGTTTACCGGCTCGATGATCGTCTATTTATAGTAGCTAACGCAATACGTTATCAGGCGAGGTAATACGTTATCAGTCGTGGTGCGACATGTTCGGTGACTTCTGGAAAGGCCCAAACAGGGTGATATGTGGGAAATATGATGTGTGAAATAATTGTGTATGTATGTGCGTGTAACAACTCAGTCTCAGGTAATGCGGCTTGAGACTAGGAAACTCCCCATTATAGTTTTTATATAGGATGTGGTTTTTAAAATTAGTGTTAGGTGAAGAGGGGAAACCTGGGGCGCTGACCTAAAATCACTCGTTGTTATTTTTGTCTTTGGTATAATCACTAAAGTTGGTAGCACTTGTGAGGATGGATCCCCGATGGAATCATCCTTTCACAGCTCTGATAACCGGTCCTACCGGGTGTGGGAAAACGGTATTTGTGCAAAAGTTTATACAGAACCTTCACGAGTTAGCTGTCCCCGTACCGGAGGAAGTTATATGGTGTTATGCGGAATGGCAACCGATATACGAGACTATGAGGTCAGTGAGATTTATCGAGGGTCTACCAGACGTCGATAAATTGGAAGGTGGTAAGAAGAGAAGACTGATCGTCATCGATGACTTGATTTTTGAGGCGGACGAGAGGGTAACAAAATTATTCACCAAAGGTAGTCATCACAGAAATATTAGTGTGATCTACATTGTTCAAAATCTATTTGGAAAAAATAAGAACATCGAACCATAAGTCTCAATACGCACTATTTAGTCCTTTTCAAGAACCCGAGAGACGGGAGTCAAATTATCAATCTGGCTAAACAAATGTACCCAGGACAGGTGGGGTACCTCCAAGATAGTTTTAAGGACGCGACAGCGCCTCCTCACGGTTATTTGCTGATCGATCTTCGTCAGGACACACCTGATAATCATAGGTTGAGAACAAAAATATTCCCAGGGGAGAGACAAATCGTCTACGTGCCAAAGTAGAGAATCATGTGTGATCAAGCACTTAGACGGCACGGTGAAATGTTGAAATGTATGCGCGCCGTCTCACCGAGCGGTTTAAGAGCCATATTAAAAACAGCCTCTCCCAAACTCATTAACTTTTTGTGCGAGTGTTGTCATAACATATTAAAAGGTAATGTTAGACTCACTCAGCGACAGAAGTGCGAGCTCCGTCGACACAAGAACAAGTTGAGACTTCTCACTAAAAAGAAACCGAATCTTAAGCGGCGGAAAGAGATTCTACAAACCGGTGGGTTCATAGGTGCTTTGCTCCGTCCTATATTAAGTATTCTCGGGGGCGTACTAGGTGCGTAACAATGGCCAAAAAAATGATCTTGATGGATCCTCGATTCCTCGATGGTCTTCAACAGACTACTAGCACGTCGTATAGCCCACCCGAGGCGATCGGTGACAACTTGAGAGATTTAGATGATGAAATGCAACGTATCCTATTCCGAGATGATTTAGCACCCGCCGATAAGGCCAGAGTGTACCAACTTGCCCTGCATCAATATTTAACTAGATTGGAGCAGTATAAACGACGCTCATTGGGCTCGGTCGATCTCATTCAACACAACACGGCAACAGAAAAAACACATTCCCCACCACCACCACCAATCGAAGTATCACCAGCGCAGACCAAGACACCACCACCACCAGCAGCGGAAACCCCAAAAGCTAGGTAATGAAACCACTCCGCCCGTAACCACGTATAAACTGAGACCTAAAAAAGAAAGAGCGGAATCCCAACACCAAAATGGGAACGGTGGAGAAAATATTGAGACTTCATTACTTTGACCCTAGTCGACCAGGGGCTTATAGTGATGCAACGGCCCTGCAGCGTAACACCAAACTGGGACTCGCAAAGATCAAACAATGGTTGAGTCATCAGGATACCTATACACTTCATAAACCAATTCGTCGCAGATTTGAAAGGCGTCCCATTATAACGAGTGGCCCCCAACAGCATTATCAGGCAGACCTAATTGATTTGCGACATTTGAAAAACTACAACGACGGCTATTCCTATTTGGTTTCTTGCGTGGACGTTTTCAGTAAATTCGCGTGGTCTGTACCGATACGAACCAAAACGGGGAAATCCTTAGTGGAAGCCATCGGTAAGATATTTCTCGATGGGAAACCCGCGAGTTTTCAAACGGATAAGGGGTCAGAGTTTCTGAACATAACATTTCAGAAATTTCTCGCTGACAACAACGTTCTCTTTTTTCACTACGCAGAATGAAGATATTAAGGCCGCCGTGGTGGAACGCTTTAATAGGACTCTCAAACAACAGCTGTGACGATATTTCACGAAATCCAATAAGCTGTCTTATGTCCGAGTCCTACCCGCCCTACTTCGAAGTTATAACCATTCGTATCACAGAAGTATAAAAATGGCACCGGTCGACGTCAACGCAGACAATCAAGAACAGGTATGGAACACGTTGTATAATAGCAAACGCAACTTTAAATTTCAAAGACCCCTGTATAAGCCCGGTGATCGAGTTAGACTGGTCCTGGGCAGAGCCAATTTTAAAAAGGGTTATGCCCCGGCTTGGGCGGAGGAACTGTTTTCCATCAGTCGAGTAAATGAAACAAATCCCGTTACATATGTGTTGAAAGACGATAAGGGTGATGAGATAAAGGGGTCATTTTACACACCGGAAATTCAAAAAGTTGGAGACAAGCACGAGTACAGAATCGAGAGTATCATAACCGAGCGTCGCACATCATTTGGGCGAAAAGAGAGTTTAGTTAAATGGTTTGGGTGCGATTCCTCATTTAACACTTGGATACCGTCCAAGGACATTGTCAGATACAAAAACTAGAGATGAGAGAAGAAGACGAAGAAGTGGAAACTTTCGGCGGAGAGCCCGATTTGCGAGCCGTAAACTCGGGAGTGAGGATAGAGAGCGAACCACGCAGGGGATCGGTGTTTGGGAAACTATCCCCCTACTTAGAACTTGTCATTATTTGTCAAGTGGTAGTTATATATACCGTTGTCGCGGTTTCGCTGTTCAATCTGACCACCGAAAAGCCAGACGCCAAGGAGGGAAAACTGTAGATAGCCCTACTGACCAGCTATTTGGGTTACATGCTACCGAATCCAAACTTGGAGAGGCGACGGTGAAACGAGTAAACAAAAATGAGTTTTTATGTCACCCTACCCAGCAATGCATCTATGGAACTTTTTAATGATAATAACCCCGGCCACTTTTTCGTTAAACTCCCTCAGACCATTGACATTTCGGCGCAGTATGAGATCACACTGGTGGAGATACAGTTTCCGCTAAATTGTTTCAATGTAATAGAGGGTGATGTCTGGATTCGGTACGAATCTCTCGCTAACGACGATATTTGCGACGCTAGATTTTATTTAAACGTGACATTGGAGCCTGGGTTATACACGAAACCCGATGCGTTCATCGGCGCGTTGAATGCGTCGATCATAAAAGCGGAGGATGAGTCGAACGGGGATGTGAAAGGGAAAAAATGAGATTCATTTACGCAAAAGAGGTGAATAAAGCCATCTTGAAACTTTACGAAAAAGGAGTCAGTGTTACCATAAGCGACACTTTGAAAAACATGTTAGCCTTCCCCACGACCTCTATATCAGACACGGCTCCCGATATCTTCAGCGTGGGCGTAATGGACTTGGAAAGTGTTGCGAAGAATGTCTACGTCTACTGTGATCTCGTTTCCCCCAGACCGGTCGGGGATGTGATGGTGCCTCTCCTCAGGAGCGTGCCTGTTCTCAATAGAAATCACACCTCGGTGTTTCAGATCTACGATAAGCCTCACCACCTACCCCTGAGTAGATTTTCCTTCGATACCGTCGAGATCCTTTTAGCCAACGAACACGAAAAAACCATTCCATTCACCAGCGGAACGTCGGTGCTAACGGTACACTTTCGATTGAAGAAACATCTCGAGCTGGTATAATGGTGAGACACACCCCCCCCCCCCCCCCCCCTTTCGTCGAGATGTTGAGTTATACGAAGACTTTTACTGTTGTCAGGCGGGTGATGGGATGCCCGTGTTTATAGGAGGTCGAAGTCAGAGCGGTCGAGGAATCGGTAGTTTCTTTGGTGGAATCGGGAAGGCTATTTTACCCTGGTTAAAAACCGGCGGTAAGGCCTTGCTCCGAGAAGGATTGGGGACCAGTCTGCAGGTCGCACAGGACGCTTTAGCCGGGAAAAATGTCGGTGAAGCTTTCAAAGAACCAGCTAAGGAGGCCTGTCAGCGGTTGATACACGGGGCCGTAGACCACCTGAGTGATAACAACCAATCAGGAAGTGGTTTACGACAAATCAGAAAGCGAGTTATGAAGTTACCCCCACCAGGAGAACCGGTTACGAAGAGGATAAAACCGACAGCTAGACAGTTCCCCTTCATTCGGTGTACAGCAAGCAGAAGAAGAAGACGAAGTCGAGGGTGGTAAAGGATATTTTCGACTAATAATGTCCCTCGTTCACACCAAATCGTGTGAATGTCTTCACTCTGGTTTAATTTATTTAGCGTGCCACCCACACAGACATCTCTAGACTCTGGCCAGTTTACTGAAATTCGTCCGATCCCTGAAATTCAGCCTTGTCGCATAGCGCACCGATAGAGTTTTTCATTTCTGGAAACAGCAAGGAGTATCTAGATCTTTTCAACACGTTTTTGCAGCTGCGGGTCAAGATCACCCTCCCGAATGGTGATAGTGTACCACCCGATGCTGAGGTAGGACCAGTTAACAATTATCTTCACAGTCTATTTTCCTAAGTCGACGTATCGCTAAACGACACGTTGGTTACACCGTCGGAGAATATCTATCCTTTTAGAGCGGTGTTTGAGGCTACGCTAAACTACGGGGAGGATGCGAAAACTGGATACTTGACGGCCGCTCTGTTCTACAAAGACACAGCTGGCCACCATGACGATTTGAAAGAAAATGAGGGTTTTAAAACACGGCGCGATTTGACTTCGGGTAGTAAAGAGGTTGAAATGATGGGTCGTTTGCACTCTGATGTCTTTGTGCAGGATCGTTACATGTTAAACAGAGTCGATGTAAAGATAAAACTCACGCCCTCAAAGGATGTGTTCAGCCTCGTGGCTGACGATAGCTCTGCGGGTTATAAGAGTGTTATCACCTACGCCGCGCTCGTGGTCAGGAAAGCTAAGCTAAACCCCGCGATTTCTCTGGCCCACGAAAAGGCTCTCTTAAGCGGGAATGCGCGGTACCCGATCAAGAGGGTTACCATTAAGACATTTTCCATCGCTAGCGGGATGTTCTCCCACAGCCAAGACAATTTATTTTTGTCTCAAACACCGACCCGTATAGTGATAGGTCTGATTACGGCCAGTGCGTTTAATGGTGTTTATACAGCTAACCCGTTCAATTTTCAACACTTTGGCCTGATTTATATGAACCTGACGGTCGACGGGAAATGCATCTCGGGAAAGCCTCTAACTATGGACTTTGAACGAAATCAATACGCGAGAGCTTTTTTCGGTACAAATCTGACCATGGGTCTGATTGGTAAAGACGCCGGGAATAACGTTGAGTATAGAGAGTTCAAGAACGGATATTGTCTATTTGGTTTTGACCTCTCGTCTAGTCTACTGAACGGCTCCCATTTTGAGCTAGCCACAAGCGGACCCTTGTCGATAGAACTAAAGTGTGCCGCTCCCACAAATACTCCCCTACAAGTCATCGTCTACTCCGAGTTGGACTCAGTGCTCGAGGTGTCGAAGACAAGGCAGATTCTAACAGACTTCCCCGTTTGAGAGAGAGAGAGAGAAGATGAACACGCGGGAGATTTACAACCTTTTGATGTCGGATATTTTCGTTCGACGTTGTTCCCTTGTTAGTGTCATTCCACGTAACCACTTACCCCCCAGCATCGACCCAACGGCGACCGCAGCCTTTGTCATAAACACCGACCCGGCACACGAACCCGGTGAGCATTGGGTGGCCCTCTTTTACAACGGTCTCGGCGAATGTGAGTATTTCGATTCCTACGGTTTGCCTCCCAGACATGTGGATATTTTAAACTTTATAGAGCAAAACTCACACGCTCCATTCGTCTACAACCCGCGGGTGTTGCAAGATTTGTTTAGCAACACGTGCGGTCTATATTGTGCTTATTATATACTTCTTAAGTGTCGAGGCGCGAAACTTAACAGAATTCTCATGCCTTTTTCATCGAGACAGCACATAAACGACCGTATCATTTATCGTTTGCTCGCCGCGTGGATAATTCGGCTTCGAGGGGCCCACAGACGCTTAAAATTATCAACAATCGGACAGTAAAATATATTTTCTCATATGTGTTGTATATTTGTTGTATTAATAAAGTTGTGAATATAGAACGAATTTTTGTTTTGCTTTACCATGAATGTGAAAGTGAGAGAGAGAGAGCGTCACTATTTAATGTTAGCACACTACACATGATGATTTTGCCCGAGCCGACCCGCGCCGACCCAACGACTCCCGCCGCGCCGACCCGACGACCCCCGCGCCGAGGCGGCACATGATGATGACCGAGGTGGCACATGATGATGACCGAGGTGGCACATGATGATGATGTGTCACTAAAAATCGCTATAATAACACCTGGTATATGGTGTTAGCGATACTACAATAACACACCCTGTGCCGACCAACCCTCGTCGCACGCGAGATATTCGTATTTACCTTAACAATACCCTTCAACGTCAGTGCTTTGTCAGCATTTTTTTTACATGTCGCCTCCTGTTGCCTAATATCCACCTCACACATGATGATGATACTAATAACACACTCGACCAATAAAGGCTCCCCCCTATCCTGGCACATGATGATGATACTAACACTCGACCAATGAAGGCACCCTTTCCCCACCCCTATCGTGGCACATGATGATGATACTAATAACACAATTTGACCCATAAAGGCACCCCCACCCGCACCCGAGATAACCGGCGTGAGCGCGCAAGTTTTAGAACCGCTGACACACAAGTTTTAGAACCGCTGACACACAAGTTTTAGAACCACTAGTGGCCATAGCCAGCGAGCGACAGACATCCCCGTTCACCCACTTGAGATAAGGCGTGCTGCCCACTTGAGATAAGCCCCCCACGAGATAAGCGGTCACCCGACCACTCGAGATAAGCGGTCACCCGACCACCGGGTCAGGCCATAAAGATTGCATCGTGCGAAAAACGATGCAGGAATGATGCAAACATGACTCTCATATAGGGACATGTACGGTGCTAAGCGGTGTAAAAAAAATTGTTCAAAACCCCGGTACTCACTACTCACGTCTACACCTATGAATGAACGGAAATGGAACACACAATTTCTCAAGTGTCTAATTGTGTCAAAAAAAACCACGGCGAAAGCGTGCAAACACGTCAATTTGACCGTGTATGGATTTTTACTCGCTATTTTTAACTTAAAATACTGTAAACATTAAGTTTTGACTACATCAATGGGTCGTTATAAATTTATATAAATCAAATAAGCAACAATAATAACCAAATGTTTTTTTTTAATGAAATTAATTCCCTGTTGGGTTCTAATCATTATAACTTTACATGCAAATTTTGAACAACTTACAACATGCGGTTAAAAAGCTATCGATTTTAAAAGTTGGGCACGAGTTATGAAACAAGCTATAGTGTGAAACATGTGGCACTTTGTGTTATGTCTGAAACCTGCTTGAACAACGTGAAATTCCTGTATGTTTCTGGTCTATCCTCTTCACAATGTAAGCGCATTTAGCTGGCAATGCTTACTGGTGCTTTAATTCTGCAGTACAGCTGCATGTTTCCTTTTTTTCTAATGGGAATTTACACTATTTTTTTTCAGGCTCTTGGCCAGTCTGTATTTTTTCAGATCTTCACACGTAATGTCCTCTGTGACCTCTAATAGTTGTTCATATATTTGTTCATGATTCATTTTCATATTTCAGAATTGGCTATATATAGCACTGATGAACTCTCTTTCTCACTTCTATTGACATAGACCTGTTGCACAGATGTTTTTCATTTTCTGAAATGCTACTTTGACGAGTGCTGTTCTGTCTTTTATTTCTATTGTGAATCTTTCATATAATGTTATTATTGTACGAAAATTTGACGCTTTACATGTTTCAGATATGTCCCACTTACTATTATGTTGAGGGTTGTATCTTCCATACACCATTATATATGTCTTGTTACCGTTGAAGTTGAGACTTCTCATGCTGCTTTCTCTCGCTATATTTTGCCTATATAAAAAAAAGAAAAGTAACGTGCCCACTCACACCAAGGGGCGTATAGGGAGTATGGTGTTACTGATCATAATTTTTACAGACCTTTAGCCTACGATTTTGTGGGTATTGTAGTCAGTATTACGCCCGCTCGCGTTTACTTTCATAAAAAAAATTCGGCACCCATTTTAGGCTGGGTGAACCTGGAAGTCGTTGACCAGGATCGAACCTGACCTCTTGTACTTGGTAGTCCAGTTCACTAACCACTAAGCTATCGCGCCTCCCTGTTTTGTCTATAATTTATTGCAACTCATTCTCCGTCTCTAGTATTAAGACTGTCATTCGCACAAGGTAAGTAGATATACTGTTAACGTTTCTTCTTATGTCCATCTGCGGTTGCCTCAAAGTGTCGCAGGAGAAGGGAGAAATATCAAATGTAATCTAATTACTATAGAGATTGTATTGCTTGTCATTTTTGTTGTTTTATTTCTAGAAGTAATATTCGATACATCTTAATGTTGTTTATTTTCTTTTTTAAGATCTCTTATCGCTGGTTGTGATCTTAGGTGTATGTGCTTTGTTCAATGGCCATGTTTGCCATTGGTAACACAAGGTTGGCATGAAAATGCTATTTATAATTTGTTTCTTTGCTGTTAATGAGATGTTTAAGTGTGTTTCCTGCAGTCTGGGAAGAAATAGCTGCAGACCGGAGTCTTTGGAAGCACACTCTAAAGCTCCAAACAAGAAGCAGACAGATTCATTAAGAAAAAAAGAGAATACACGGCGAAAGACAAGAAAAAATAAAATTTCTAGCGGGCTAAAAAATCCAGTCATCTATGACTGACGGTGGCTAATATTTATTATTATTACTACTTTGTGTGTTTATGTTGTGATAGTTAACTTTATTTCATGTTTTGTCTACTATTCTTCTGCTTCTTTCCTTCTTTATTTGTCTTTCATCATCAGCGATTTGTCTAATATTGAATTCCAAATATATTATCTTTAAAGTGAGAATAAATCTGAACACAGCCTTGTCTAACTCCTTGTTTGATATATTGGAACTGTGCTGTATGATTGCCAATTCTTATGCCGGTGTTTGTTGTCAACATATATTTTTGATGATTATCAGATCATCGCCATCGATGTTTTTGTTTTGCCTCCAGCATATTGATTATTTTCGCCAGCTTTAGTTTGTCAAATGCCTTCATGTAGTCATAAAGACAATTTTTTTTTTCCACTTCTATGCTTATTTCTATCCCTGTTTTCATGATGTATCATCATCATCAAGTACCATGGCTGCTGGCGTAGGGGATCATGTCTCTCCACAACTTTCGATCTCGACAGTTATTTATCATTTCTGTTGATAATCTTCTGCCAAGCCATTCTCGTAAGCTGTCTGGTATCTTTTCTCTCTGCTTCTCTCTATCTTGTCTTCCCTCAATTTTCCCAGTTGTTACAATATATTCCAGTCGGTCTCTTCTCATTACGTGGCCAAAAATGTGGCCAAAAATGATGAATGCTTCTTCCTAATATTGGAAATTAGCTCTCTTGTTGCTTTGGCCTCTTTCAGAACATTTCCATTACTCTTATTAGCTTCCCATGGTATTCTTAATATTTTTCTGTAAAACCACATTTTTACAGACTCCAGTGATTTCCTTCTTTGTTATGATATTGTCCATGATTCACATCCATATGTTAAGACTGGCTCTACATAACATTTAAGAACTCTTTTTCTTGTTTCTATTGTCAAAAATGGATTGCATAGTATCTTCCTCATTTTTTTTAAGCTGCTTTTTTCTGAGTCATTCTGCATCTCACCTCTGTTGTACATCTTCCGTCTGAAGTTAACAAAGTTCCCAAATATTTAAATTCCAATTGTCTTTATTTTGCACTGAGGTGATGTCTTTTTCTTTGTTGTTACCATTACTTCTGTCTTTTTGCTATTAAGGCTGAGTCCTTTTTTTTTATCTTTCCTTCACTATAATGTCTAACATTTCTTGTAACTCATTTTCACTCTTAGCGATTAAGACTGTATCATCTGCATACCTTAGATTATTTATATAATGACCTCCTATTGTTATTCCAGGCATACCTCTTATGTATCTTAAAATAATCTCACCATACATTAAACAAGTCTGGTGACAGCACACAACCTTGCCTAACACTCTGTTTTATTTGTTGAAACCTTCCCAATTGATTTCCAGTTCTTATGGCCGCTGTTTGTTGCCAGTACATGTTCTTAGTACATTATTCTTAGATCTTTGCATTCTACGTTTATGCTTTCTAAAATTTGGATTATTTCTTGGTGCTTTACTTTATCAAATGCTTTGGTGTAATCTATGAAACATGGTATAGGTCTGTTTTCATCTCTTTGGCTCTTTCTACTAAAGACCGTATGATGTATATGGCATTGGTAGTTCCTTTACCTCCAACAAAACCACACTGTTCATCGCTAACTTCTGGCCTGATTTTTGTTTTGCACTCTTCGCATGATGATTCTTAGTAATATCTTATTAATCATGTGACTCATAAGGCTTATTGTGAGATGATCATTCAGTTGCACCCAATTTCTTTGGTAGGGCTATGGATATTGATTTGAGCAGGTCGTCTAGTATATACCCGCTGTTGTAGATATCATTCAATATTTTTTGTTATATTTCTATTTCATAATCACCCATGGCTTCAATCTCCTCTTTAGTTATATTATCTGGTCCAGGATCTTTTCCTGCTTTCATATTGCGCAAGACACCTTCCACATCTTCTCTGAGTATTTCTGGTCCTTCTCCATTATCCTTAATATTTACTTCTGTTCGTTCATCGTTTTAAAGATCTTTAATGTATCCTGTCCATCGTTCCCTTATGTTTTCTTGATCAATCAATAGTTCTCTTTCCTTTGATCTTAAACATCCAGTTTTTTATTGCGTTTTTCTTCCTGTTAATTCTTCAATTTGTTTGTATATAGCTTTGACATCTCCTTTTTGTTACATTTTAATCTCTTTGCATCTCTATTTTAGTCATGCTTCTTTTGCTTCATTGCATTTTATTACAATTTCTTTATTTAATCTCTTATACCTATCTTTATTTCTTCTTCTTGTATCCATTAGCTGCAAAATGTCATCTGTCATTCTTTTTTCTTCTTGAATTTGTCCTCACTGATGATATTTACACTTTTGATGACTTTTGCATTGATTATTTTAGCATTTCCCACTGTTCATCAATGTTTTGTATCTTCTCTATTCATTGTACCAGTTCTGAATTGTGATTTTATATTTGTCTTGCAACTTGTCTGATTTGAATAAATCTAAATTTAACTCGACGTTAACTGAGGCTCGTTTTGCTGCTTTTAATTTTACTCTAAGCTTTCCCACAACTGGTACATGATGATCACTATTGCAATCTGCCCTTGGTCTAGTTTTCACACACACCAGATTGTTTCTAAATCTAGTGTTTATCATTATGTAATCAATTTGATTGGGTGCATTGTTTCCTGGACTTTTCCATGTCCACAGACGTCTTGAATGTTGCTTAAACCAGGTGTTTCCTATCATCATGTTGTGTTTTCTTGCCCCAGTCAATAAGTTTGTCACTTCTTTCATTTCTCGCGCCCAAGCCATAATGACCAACTAATTCCTCAACTCTTTCCTTTCCTACTTTTGCGTTAAGATCCCCTAGAACTATGGTGTTTTCATGTGGTTTACATTGCCGAAGTACCTTATTTATCCCGTCGTAAAATGTATCAACTGTTTCCTCTAGACAGTCTGCTGTTGGTGCATAAACATGTATAAGATTTATGTCTATTGGCTTTCCATACAATTTCATTAAAAGGACTCTGTCAGATATTGGGTAAAAGCCTTTCACTGTTCTTGCTCTTTTTGCATCCAAGATGATGCCTACTTCCAGTTCAGTACCTCCGGAATAGATTATAATATGTTTATCAGAATATATATCCCCTAATCCAGTGTCTTTATTTTGCTTACAGTAGCTTCATGACGATCGGGTATCACCTGTAGCACATGATGTCCCCACAGAACGAGGGTTTTCCATTGGAATCTCCCTTAACGTTGTTGTCATGATTTCTAATATTGTGGCGATTCATGATTGTACAAATAAATTACGACGGTGGTTTTCTGTTGCCTTCCGTCGGTTTGTTTACGGTTGGCTCCGCTAGCCTTTGACTAAAAAGTCTCACCCACAAGTCAGTGGTGTTGTTTTACTTCGGGGTACCCTCCCTTAGCCTTTTACTTTCCCGAGCTTACCTGCAAGGCAGCAGGGCAGCCACAGGTTGTACTGTTTACTGCATACAGTAGCAGGTAAAATTACCCGACCTGACAGAAATGGATGTATAACTACATTATTTGTGTCTTTTTCTTCCACGAATCAACATTGTTCCTTGCTTTTGTTCTGGTTTTATTGTGTTCCTTTCACGTCCCATGCTGCGTGTTAGTAAATAATTTGGTCATGGGTCTTCACAATCAGTGGTACTTAACCTGTTTGCTATGACTACAAATTTAGTTTGAGTAGAACGTCGGATGTGCAGATTATTACATAAATGTATATATATATATAGCTGCATAAGCTGTGTTGTGAATCCCAGATACAATTATTAATAGTATTAATAAGTATAACAATGCAGACCAGAGTGCTTTTCCAAATAACACAGAAGATAGCTAGTGATTGATACAGCTAGTACAAGAACATCATTCAAGTTGAACAATATCAAGTAACCAAACAAACAGCAAACAGAAGACACAACTAAGTACAAAATAAATCTTGAACAAAATGTAATTGCCACAACATACATAAAACACAAGAAAGAACAACATAAAGGCACAACACAACATGTATGTGATCAGAGTGCGAATGGCATAAAAGTGATGTAAACACAAGTTAGAACAAACTTTAAAAGTTTTTGCTGTAAACAAAAGATAGAACAGACAGTAATAATTGTGTGATGTAAACACATGATAGAACAGACAGTAATGATTGTGTGATGTAAACACAAGATAGAACAAACAATAATAATTGTGTGATGTAAACACAAGATAGAACAAACAGTAATGATTGTGTTATGTAAACACAAGATAGAACAAACAGTAATGATTGTGTGATGTAAACACAAGATAGAACAAACAGTAATGATTGTGTGATGTAAACACAAGATAGAACAAACAGTAATGATTGTGTGATGTAAACACAAGATAGAACAAACAGTAATGATTGTGTTATGTAAACACAAGATAGAACAAACAGTAATAATTGTGTGATGTAAACACAAGATAGAACAAACAGTAATGATTGTGTAATGTAAACACATGACAGAACAAACAGTAATGATTGTGTTATGTAAACACAAGATAGAACAAACAGTAATAATTGTGTGATGTAAACACAAGATAGAACAAACAGTAATAATTGTGTGATGTAAACACAAGATAGAACAAACAGTAATAATTGTGTGATGTAAACACAAGATAGAACAAACAGTAACAGTTGTGTGGTGTAAACGCAAGACAGAACAAGCAGTAATACTAAATCTTGTTTGATTGGAAAGTAGTTCATCTTTTCAAAAAATAATGTATTCGTACTTAGATTGCATGAATAGTGCGGACTCAAAGATTAATAAACGAGTGATCGTCACAAAGGTACAGGCGACATCAGAAGCAAAAAGACACATGTAATGCAAGGGAAGTACTCAAACATTTAGCAGCTGTCGTACCACGCAAATTAGTGTCAGTTGGAAGAAGTATTATGTGTTAAGGTAAGGGAGCGAGGTGAACACAGCACGCTGTGACAACTTTGACTGAGAGAACAAAACAAAAACGACGCCGCCTTCCTAAAAAACAAAAATCAAGACACAGAACACGAACCCAAGAAACATACTACAACAAAAAACAACATTATTATGTTTTGTTCAAAGCATGTTCATTTTGTCTTATATTTCTGACTTCCTGATCCGTGACACTTGGGATTTTTGGAGCACAACTGATAGACTTTATCAACTGTTTTAATTCATCTCTATCTACGTTCACTCTTTGGGTTCATGCGAAGCCTGTCTATAGTTTATGTTATCTTTCCTTTTTTGTCCCGTCTTATCTTACGAATGTCAAATATGGTTACGCTTCGAAAAAAAGTCAAAACCGAGAGTTAGCACAGACATGAGATGCCAGAGAACAGAGTTTGTGTTGACAAGAAGAAACAAAATAGGAAGATATCATCATCGACAAATGATCATGAACTTGGCCTTAACTACATACAAAGACATTACTCAAAATTAGTTGCCAACGTGGAGAAATTGGATTGTGATTTCTTAACAAAGATGGCATATACAGATTGTAAGGGCACAGACAAAAAGGAAAGCCCAAAGTAAGATGGACTAACAATATAACAGAAACTCTAGAGCGGCAAGTGAGGTTGGGGACATTTCTGAAAATCTAACTGGTTCATCGTTCTCAAATAAATGTCGAACTTCTTATTTGTGCCTTTTATGTTTTAGTTATGATTGAGTTATTGAGTTATTTGCGGGTCATCATCATTGCACTCCGAACATGTCTATAGGTGCTCAGATCCCCTCCTCAGCAATTCCCGCAGTGTCCAGTGACTGACGACTCCAGTTCTATGTTGGTTGATAAGTCTTCTTACACGGCCACCAAGTTTCTCATTTCTGGCCGTGCCCATCTTAACTCCCATTTCCATCATCCGAAGAAGTGACGTTGATCTGTGTTTGTCGAAGTCCTGTGCTCTTCCGACATCTCGGAGTGCATTGATGATGTCCGCCCGATCCATTGGTTGCCCGTCTTCAACGACAGCGTAGCTAGCCAACCTGTCTGCTCTTTCATTTCCCCGTACTCCCGCATGTCCAGGGACATAGACAAAGGTGACCTTACGTATTTTGAATTCCTGCAACGACTCTACCCATTGCATGCGTGCAGAGCCCGCCTCCATTTCTTTTATCATACTCATCGAATCAATCATTATTCATGCGTGGGTATAGTCATGTGACTCTAACCATTTGAATGCCTTGGTCACTGCCATCACCTCCATTGTCATGCTACTCGTGGTCATGACGTATGCACCACTGTCTTCGCAGACTATTCTGCCCGCCGAGGGTGCTGTAAATGCCCATGCACTTCTTTGGTGTCGTATTACAGACCCGACTGCATCTTTCTCATCGGTGTTTCCACAGATGAGACCGTTGACCTCAGCATTAACCACGACCGTGTTCTGTTCCTTACTTTTCCTGTCGAGTGTGACAATACACGAGAAAGTCCCATTGAATGACGTAGGCAACGGTATCCACTCCTCACCAACGCTGATATTGGTAAGCCCACAGACCTGTTTGATGACATCTTCTTCTCGGCCCACCCATGATTTGCCTCTTTTAAGCCTGGCACCTTTCCCTGTGTTGAGCACGTGGTGTAATGGATGCTCTGTATCTGTACTAATCTTCAGGTATGCTCGTGCTCTCCAGACCTTGATTCTGTCATCCATTGTTGGAAAGTCAAGAAGATACCTCATTGCTACACAGGGAGTGCCCCTTGTACATCCCAAGATAATGCGAATGGCTTCATTTTTATTTTCTCCAGCCTATCAATTTGAGTGGTACTGACAGTAAGAATTGCCAGGGCATACTCGATTGGTGCGAGGATAATCCCTGGAACAGAGGAGTAAGTAGCCTCTGCTCGATGTTGGCAGCTGCCTGACCTTCAAGGCGGCTAATCCTTTGCGGGATTTTGTTATCACATGGTCGACGTCGTCCCGAAAACACAGGCTGCGATCAAACTTAACTCCGAGGTATGTCATCAACTTGTCCCTAGTCACCTCATCAGCTCCCATTCGTACTACCGGTGTGGTCGATTTAACGATATGATTGTTAAGGGAGAACCATGAAACTGATGCTTTATTAGGATTAACCAAGGCACCTGAAACCCCACACCAGGAAGAAATGCGATCGAGTTCGTCTTGCATTGTGGAGGCTATTCCCCGTCTGTCTCTTCCCTGTTGATATATCAGAATATAATCAGCAAAAGTCATAGTTCTTCCCCTCCCATCCAGCTGTTGTTCCGTGATCGTTATTGTGTACACGTTAAATAGAACTGGTGACAATGGTGAGCCTTGTGGCAGCACTGGACAAATGGATGTTGGCTCGGAAGACCAACTTCCACAAATGAGTATCACCTTTCTCTGAAACAGTGCTGCGGCGATCCTTCTAATGAAGAAGGGAGGGGTGAACCGCCAGTTTGAGGAGCATATGAATGAGATATTCAAGTGGTACCCTGTTGTATGCATCCTCCAGATCTATAGCAGCAGCACATGTCTCCTCTCGTCTGTGGAAGCCTTCGAAGACGTCATAGGCAAGGACTGCCGCATTGAGACATGTCTCTTTGTTATATCTATAACCTCTGAGTGTGGGTGGGAATGCACGTTTCTGTCCAAGGTGACAGGTGAGGACACGGGCAACTATTTTCTCCAGCAGATTGCCCGCAGTGTTCTGCATTGTGATGATTATGTAGGCACTGATCTGAGAATGGTCCTTGTTTGGCTTCGGTAGCGGTAGTAAGTAGCTGTGTAGCCACTCTCCTTAATCTGGCCACTCTGAATACTGGCATTAAACTCATTGGCCAGTTTTGTCAAGTCGTCGTCAGCTAAATCGTCTTTGTCATCGTACCGAACACCATCTGGACCAGGAGCAGTGTTGTTTGACCTTTTAAGTGTCGTGCGAATGGTATCGGTTGTGATTGTGAGATCTTCTTCCAGCCCTACATCCTTACACAATTTTGACAGCGATCCCCGTATCCTCATTCTTACAGCCTCATTTCTTTGGTCCGTATGCTCAATGTAGCGGGCTAGCAGGGCCTTCCCTTTGTTCTCATCAGATTTGTGCCATATCCAGCCTGTGCTCTGAAAGTCTGGTATGCCTCTGTGTTGTGTTGTGCCATTCATGCTCTGATGAAGTCGCCAGAATGTGGCTAGCGAATTTTCTGAACACACTTTTTGCAGAAGTCATCCCAATTGGCATCCATAGCCTGCTTAGCACATAGTTTAAAGTGCATCATTATTTGGCCGACCTCTACTTTCAGACGCTTCAAGAGCTTAGGTTGTGTTCTTCCATTCTTTCTGGCTTTCTGCCATGTCTTGGCCGTTTGTCTCTTGCTCCGCCAAGCTTTCTCGACTTCTACGGTCCATCTCTCCTGCCTCCTGCGAGGGGCGCTCTGTTTCCTATGTCTGATTTTGCTAATGATGTCCTGGTCTGTTTTCTCGTAGTGGAATGTGTGGAGCTTTCTTTTCTGGCTTCTATTTCTGCTTTTCTCAATTAGGAGGACACATGGATAGTGATCACTTCCGTGGAACCCCAGTTCACTCCACCTGCAAACCGGTGCGAAGGGGAAAGACACCAGTTATGATGTTTCACTTAGACCTTTGGATCTAATATGTCGTGTCTCTGTTTTTATTTATGTACATGGACCTATCGTATGTGTTTTGTTCATGTTCTTACTGTCTGTGTTATTTATTGAGTATATATTGTATGTGTTTTTATACGAGTATATATTGTCTGTGTTTTTATATGAGTATATATTGTATGTGTTTTTGTACGAGTATATATTGTCTGTGTTTTTGTACGAGTATATATTGTCTGTATTTTTATACGAGTATATATTGTCTGTGTTTTTATACGAGTATATATTGTCTGTGTTTTTATACGAGTATATATTGTATGTGTTTTTATACGAGTATATATTGTTTGTGTTTTATACGAGTATATATTGTATGTGTTTTTATACGAGTATATATTGTATGTGTTTTTATACGAGTATATATTGTCTGTGTTTTTGTACGAGTATGTATTGTCTGTGTTTTTTGTACCAGTATATGTTGTCTGTAATGGGTAATAGCTCAGTGGTTAGTAAACTGGACTAAAAAGGACAAGGGCTAGGGTTCGATCCCAATCGACGGCTTCCGGGTTCACCCAGCCTTAAATGGGTACCGGATTTTTTTCTGGGAAAGTAAAGCAGCACGGGCGTAATACCGACCACATTACCCGAAAAATCATGTGCTGAAGGTCTGTAAAATATAGAGTCACTAACACCATATTTCCCTATACGCCACTTGGCGTGACGGGGGTACTTTACTTTACTTATATGTTGTCTGTGGTTTGTTATACCAGTATATATTATCTGTGTTTTTGTGCGATCATATATTGTCTTTGTCTTCTGTACATTTATAAATTGTTTTTGGTCGAATACGTATTGTTTATATTCTTACTGTAAGTGTAATTATTGTAATTTTGTACTAGCATATATTGTTTTGTTTTTACTTTAAGTCTGTTATATATATATATATATATATATATATATATATATATATATATATATAAAGTAAAGAGCCACGGTCACGCCATACATTTGTACATGGACCATACATTTTACAGACCTTCAGCACATGATTTTTGGGGTAATATGCTCGGTATTACGCCCGTGCCGCTTTACTTTCCTAGAAATAAATCCGGTACCCATTTAAGGCTTTGTGAACCCGGAAGCTGTCGGTTGGGATCGAACCCTACCCCTTGTCCTTTGTAGTCCACTTCAATAACCACTGAGTTATCGCGGCTGCCATATTATATATGTATATGCATTTGTACAAGTATGTATTGTCTGTCTTCTTCTTTTTAGAGTCTGTATTACATATGTTTATGTGCGAGTTATTGTCAGGCGTTTTTCTGTACGTACATACACTGTGTGTGTTCTTCAGTACAAGTATGTATTTATTATATGTGCTTTTTGTACGAGTGCAGATCTACTGTGTTTCTGAAAAAAAAAATATTGTTTTGAGCCAAGACGTTACAACACATCTTTATGTCGTCTTTTATTATTGTCAAACTGAAAGCAGGTCTTTCACAAGTTGTCTTGTGTTGTCGCTAGAGTGCATCTCGTTATAATGGATGCATCTTCCAGAAGAGCCATAACTCAATCTTTGTGTCTTTTTCATACATCCCATATTGTATAAGAGAAGTTCAAGAGAAAGAGAATGATTGTTTATTAGAAGTAACATGGAGTTTATGTCAAAATGAGAGTCCCGGGGCACCAGTAGATGGAGGCGGGTGGGACGAAATGTCAGCGATCCAAGGTAAGAACAGACACATGCGCATCATGTTGCGTCATTTTTTTATATTAAAAGGGCCACAGATAACAGCGCTGCCCAGTATGGTTGGTTTATTCATGTACCAGTAAACATGTGTCGGAACGAACTAACTTCAGTGTAATGTTTCTAATTCATTCAATCGTTATAAATATGCTCAAAACCCATATTTGAATTAAAGTTCCCATGAGCACGTTTTGTAAAACAAATTATAATAATAATCGTATAATGTGGTTTTAAAGTATGATCATATTTTATATATGAAATAGGGAAAGTTTCCCTCAGGCCTTGAAAGGCATATGGGGGAGTATGGTGTTGATGACCATCCTGTTCCAAAGCCAGGCACATTATTGAGTATTCAGTTTTGATTGTCCCTCTTCTATCAGTATCACCCCAGACCGCCTACACTTCCCAGAGTGCCTCTAGTGCCCATTTGTAGAGGCTGAGTGAACCCCGAAGGCTTGAGGGTCCGAACAAAATCCGCCACTTCTGGAAATCGAAGACGGGCCCTTCTGATGAGAACATTAACCACACAGCCAGCGAGGCTCAATATATGAGACACTCACAAGTTGATATCCTCCCTGTTGTGTCATACATCTCTTAGCCGCTATCTTTCCTGTATGACCGATTTACTTCTTTTTCTTCTATTTGACATGTCCATGTTTGTGAAATTTGTGTGACTTATTCTTCTGCAGTGCATGATAGCTAGTTGCATCCCTCCCACACTGTCGCCTCTGACGATCATGCCTTGTAGTGAACAGCGCTACAATTCTTCTTTACTCCCATTTCGGGCCCCAACGGACGAAGACAATATCACTGGATAGGACACACACTGCTAAAGCCAACTGAGAGTATTACACTACATGCCCTTTTTGGAATTCTCAGAGGAGGAGACATAGAGGAAGACCAATATATACCTCGAGAAGACTGGGGGAAGTAGAGGTGACGATGATGGGGACGACACGGAACGATCTTTAAAGATTGGCAAGAAACAGAACAGCTGGGACAGTGTTGCCAATATATGCACCTCAGGGAACTGAAAAGAAGAAGCATGTTATATTCTATCAAAACAACTTAAAGCTTCAATGGGTTAAAGCAGATAATATAACATTTTAAAGTCACTAAAACAATCAGCTATTAAAATTGACGCATTGAACGTAAAAGAAATGAATCATTAACGGTCATAAACGAGTTAATCTTCAGCATTATTATCTGTCAGTGGAAATATAACAACTAATTTAATAACGTTATTATTTGCTCACGGAACACACAATTAATATACAGCTCAACAATTCTTGTTAGATTCAATTGCTCAAGAGTATATTTCTGTCAGGATTTCAAGAAGCATATCATCTCTGTGCACAATTTGACAGAACTACCTCGCCTCTGATGAATTGCTCGAGCTCGGTGAACGAACCTGCTGATTTAAGTTCTCTTTATCTCGTTTATCTTCCTCTCTTTCACTTCCTCTTTCTTTCACTAAACTTTCAGAGTTTGCGAAATCTATTCTTCCCTCCCCTCTCTCTCCATGATATCTGAAATATAATTATTTCATTTCCTACATGTATGTTTTACTTGACTGACATTTTAGCGTGTATGATAGATTTTTGTCAGACCTAATGAGCATGTCATGTGAGTGTGCTGGCAAAGCTTTCATTGCTTCCTGGTTGTAGGGAGGAAGTTCAACTCTTTGTTGACAATGTGGTCTTCAAGAAAACGATGCCAGAAACTAATGAAAGTATTTCATCTGCTGTGCTTGAATTTTTCATTACAATTCTAACCTAGTGTCCATGTTGGGAAAGGTTATAAGAAGATGACCTTAACGTGGGGCCGCATCAGTCAAACTTTATATTTCATTGTGTGATCCAATCTTTACAGAATGATTTTAATTTGACAATAATTGTGTATTTTCTTCAAATTTTACAAAAAGTATATAGTAAGATATAAATAACAACAAGACTCAGACTATGCTCATAAACAAAGATATACTCCAAAGTACAAGTAGATATCAAAGTTGAAGACATAGACCTGGAGACAGTTCAAAGCTACAACTACCTTGGACATACTATAACCAGTGATGGAAAATGTAAAACTGAAATAAACAAAAGAATAGGAATGGCAAACAGTAATTTTAATGCCATAAAAAATATACTAACATCAAAACAAATAACAACCAGGATGAATCTAAGTAAATGGCAAAAAGCTATAGCTTTTCAACATTCCTATATGGTGCAGAAACACGGACATAGACAAGAAAACAGAAAAGAAAATTGAAGCCTTTGAAATATATGAAAGAACTGAAGAAAAGGAAGAATTGAATGGAAAGAAAAGAAAACAAACGATGAAGTCTTAAACAATTAAAAATGATAAGAGAACAACTAAACACAATTCAAACAAGAAAAATAAAATTTTGGGGGCATATTAAAAGACACAACAGCCTGCTAAAAGTAATATTGGAAGGGAAAATACAAGGTAAAAGAGGCAGAGGCAGACCAACACAAAAGTGGACGAGTAACATCAAAAGATGGACAAGTCAGTCTATGAACAACCTGCACCACCAAAGCCTGAGACAGAGTGGAATGACGCTCCATGTTAGCCAACCTTCGATGAGGAGATGTCACTCGATGATGATGATGTTAAAAAAAAAAGGGTTTATAACAGAATAGAGATTTCTACGACAACCTTCATCCCATCATATATAAATCCAAGCTCCAGTGATCTTACCAGCAGTTCGTCTTAGATACATATATATTCTATCCATCATCAAGTACCGTGCTGCTGGCATAGGTGAGCATGACTCTCCACAACTTTCGATCTCGACACCTATTTATCATTTCTGTTATTGACCTTCCGCCATGCCATTCTCTAAAGCAGTCTGGTATTTTTTCTCTTTGTTTGCCTCTATCTCTTCGTCCCTCAATTTTCCCAGTTGTCACAACATATACCAGCTGTTCCCTTCTCAAAACATGCCAAAAAATGATGATTATTTCTTCCTAATATTGGAAATTAGCTCTCTTTTTGCTTTAGCCTTTTTCAGAACGTTTTCATTACTCTTCTTAGCTGTCCATGGTATTCTCAAAATTATTCTGTAAAACGGCATTTCTACAGCCTCCAGTGATTTTCTGTTTGTTGTACTATTGTCCATGATTCACACCCATATGTTAATTTTGGGGTTGTACATAACATTTATGAACTCTTTTTCTTGTTTCTATTGTCAAAAATAGATTGCACAGTATCTTCCTCATTTTTGTTTTTAGAAAATTGCTTTTTCCCTGAGCCATTCTGCATCTCACCTCTGTTCATCTGCCATCTAAGATTAACATTGTTCCCAGATATTTAAATTAATTTACCTGTTTCATTAATGTTCCACTTGTCTTTATTGTGCATTGCGGTGACGTTTTTTCTTTGCTGCTACCATTGCTTCTGCCTTTGTGTTGCTAAGGCTGAGTAGTTTATTTCTAATTTCCTTCACTATAATGTCTAACATTTCTTGTAACTCATTTTGACTCTTAGCGATTAAGACTGTATCATCAGCATACTTTAGTTTATTTAAATTATGACCTCCAATTGTTATTCCAAGCATGCCCGTTATGAAACTTAAAATAATCTCATTATACATGTTAACTAAACGTATTGACAGCACACACTTTTTACTAACACCCTGTTTTGTTCGTTGAAACAACAATTATATCCAGCTCACGCTGAATCCAACTCGTCTTATATCCAGCTCACGTTATATCCAGCTCATGTTATATCCAGCGCGTCTTAGTTCCATTTCATCCGCGAGTGTTAAATTCATATTGCAGGGAACGATTGAGATTTAAATAGTGAACGATTTCAGAATATTGGGAAGACAAAATAATTGAAGTTTTGAATCTTGATCGCAAAACCTCACAAGGGCTGCAGCAAATACTGAGATCTGGGCGGTGTTGTTTGCATCAATGAGTGTAGCCATAACAATACTAAAAGTTGATGATAAAAACGATCAACAGAAAAAAAGAAAGAAAGAAAGAAAGAAAGAAAGAAAGAAAGAAAAAGTGAAAGAAAGAAAGAAAGAAAGTAAGAAAGAAAGAAAAAGTGAAAGAAAGAAAGAAAGAAAGTAAGAAAGAAAGAAAGAAAGAAAGAAAGCCATTATTCGTTTTTCCAGCAGCCTCAAGGTAAATATTTGTGTAGTGCCATGTTTGTACGAAGGTTGTGTTGCGTTTTGGTCTAAAAAGGTAAAGTAAATGATGCTCAATCTGTAGGACCAAGTGCAACAACAAATTAAACCTTACCGTACTACAGTGATTCTCAAACTTCTAACATCCACGGCTTCCGTTCTCTGCTGATCATATACCAGTGACATGACATTAACGACCGTACCATCTGGTAAACGCTGATTCTTGAACATATTTGTGGGTAGGCTGATCACAATCATCATGTGCCGTACCGGTTGGCGTTGACGATCATGTCCTTCCACAATCTTCTATCCACAGTGCATCGTATGAGTTCTGTTGTTGACTTTTTTTCCATGCCATGACAGCAAGTATTTTCTCTCTTTGTCGTCCGCGATCTCTCTTTCCTTTTATTTTGCCAATTGTAACCAAGTATTCCAGCTTTCCTCGTCTCATGATGTGCCCAAGAAATGTTGATTGCTTTTTTTTGATGTTTTTTAAGAGCTCCCTTTTTGTGTTGGCCTCTGTGAGAACTTTCTCATTGGTCTTTTTAGCTGTCCAGGGAACTTTCAACATTCTTCTGAGGAATCCCATCTCTGTGGCCTCTAATCGTCTTTTCATTTGTTTGTCTACTGTCCATGATTCGCCTCCATAGGTCAGAATTGGTTCTATATAGCACCGATGAACTCTCTTTCTCATTTCTATTGACATAGATTTGTTGCATAAGCTAATTTTCATTTTCTGAAAGGCTATTTTGGCCTGAGCTATTCTGCTTTTTATTTCTGTGTTGCATCACCCATCTGATGTTATTATTGTGCCCAAGTATTTGAAACGTTGCACTTGTTTCAGATTTGTCCTGTTTATTTGTATGCTGCATGATGGTGATGATTGTTTCTTCGATATAACCATTACTTCTGTTTTCTTACAGATTGAGACCTTTCTTGTTGCTTTCTTTTACTATTTTATCTGTAATTTCTTGTCGCTCATTCTCTGTCTCTGCTATTAAGACTGTGTCATCCGCATATCGTAAATTATTTATGTTGTGACCGTTGACTTCAATTCATTTTTTGTCTAGTATTGATCTCATAATATGTTCGCAACCTCCAATACTCCTCGAATTGATGACTGAGACCGAAACAAGCTTTGAAGCAACGATGTCAGGAAAGGTAATTACCGGCCGATCTGTTCCACTACTTGAAACCCTGCATTTTCATGACAGGTGTGTCTCGTCTGATTTTTAAAAGATATTATTTCAGAGGTTCTCAAATCGCATCGTATTTGTTTCTTCGATGTTTCTAGAGAATAAATCTTTGTTATTTACGCCCATAGGCAATTGTACAAAAAACATTTACAGATATCGTGACATTTTTTTTTGCGAAATGTATTATAGTTATACAATATGCGCATAAAGCCCGTAAACCTCATATATATATGAGTGTGTTCATCCGTGGTCTCTACATTGTCAAATGTGCCACCAAATCTTGTGATTGCATTCTCGCGGACACTTCTGAAAGACTGCGCTCCGTACTCTAGACTCCATCGTTTGTTGTATAACGGTCTCATCCGCATCTCATTGCTTGTTGAAACAACATAATCAGCCACAGTGAATTCTCCGGCGTCGTTAGTTCAGGGATTTTGGAGACCACCGTGGAACGAATCCCGATATTTAGTATTCCTGAGAGGCACGTTCATCATTGTTGTAAACTCATGTATGTATGGTCGTTAGCAACATTCAGGCAAGATCCTTCTTTAACCTCCGTTGTAGCCTTAGAGAAAAAAAAGAGCAAGTAATTTGACATAGCGAATCATCATCATGTGCCATACCGTTTGGCGTAGGCGATCATGTCCTTCCACAATCTTCTATCTACAGTATATCGTATCAGTTCTGTTGTTGACTGTTTTCCATGCCATGACACCAAGCTATACAGTATTTTCTCTCTTTGTCGTCCGCAATCTCTCTTTCATTTTATTTTGCCAGTTGTAACCAAGTATTCCAACTTTCATCTTCTCATGATGTGCCCAAAAAATGTTGATTGCTTTTTCTGATGTTTTTAAAGAGTTCCCTTTTTGTGTTGGCCTCTTTA
Organism: Megaustenia siamemsis; assembly: GCA_032433765.1. Classification (NCBI taxonomy): domain Eukaryota; kingdom Metazoa; phylum Mollusca; class Gastropoda; order Stylommatophora; family Ariophantidae; genus Megaustenia; species Megaustenia siamemsis. The sequence continues at coordinate 55,502,327 of JAVIAB010000139.1, read as the reverse complement.
AGAATTTCCTCATTGGTCTTTTTAGCTGTCCAGGGAACTTTCAATATTCTTCTGAGAATTCCCATCTATGTGGCCTCCAATCGTCTTTTCATTTGTTTGTCTACTGTCCATGATTCGCTTCCATAGGTCAGAATTGGTTCTATATAGCACCGATGAAATCTCTTTCTCATTTCCATTGACATAGATTTGTTGCATAAGCTAATTTTTATTTTCTGAAATGCTATTTTGGCCTGAGCTATTCTGCTTTTTATTTCCGTGGTGCATCTTCCATCCGATGTTATTATTATGCCCAAGTATTTGACGCGTTGCACTTGTTTGAAATTTGTCCTGTTTATTTGTATGCTGCATGCTGGTGATGATTGTTTCTTCGATATGACCATTACTTCTGTTTTCTTACTTTTAAGACTGAGACCTTTCTTGATGCTTTCTTTTAATAGCATGCCTATCATTTCGTGTAGTCCATTCTCTGTCTCTGCTATTAAGACTGTGTCATCCGCATATCGCAAATTATTTATGTTGAGACCATTGACTTCAATTCCTTTTTTGTCTACTATTGATCTCATAATATGCTCGCTGCAAAGTGAAAACAAATCCGGCGACAGAACACAGCCTTGTCTGACTCCTTGTTTTATATATTGGAATTGTCCTGTTTGGTTGTTAATTCGTATTGCTACTGTTTGTTCCCAGTACATGTTTTTTTATGTTTCGCAGCTCCTTGCCATCAATGTTTAATCTCTCCAGCATATTGATTATTTCCACATGCTTTACTTTGTCAAATGCTTTTGTGTAGTCTATAAAGCATATATATATATATATATATATATATATATCTTTCTTTACCTCTATAGATCTTTCTATCAATGTTCTTAAAATGTATGTTGCATTATTGGTGCCCTTTCCTTCCACACATCCACATTGATCCTCACTTATTTCTGGTGTTATTTTGTTTCTTACACGTCTCATGATGATTGTTAATATTATTTTCGTCATATGGCTCATGAGACTAATAGTACGATGGTCTTCACAATCAGTGGCGCCTGACTTCTTCGGTATGGCTACAAAGATGTATTTTAGTAGAACTTCGGGTATGGGTCCAGTGTTATATATGTCATTGAGTAGTTTTGCTATGACTTGTACTCCCAGCTCTCCTAATGCATTTATCTCTTCGATTGTTATATTGTCGGGACCTGGAGCTTTGCCTCTTTTCATGTGTTGAATTGTGTCCTCCACTTCACTCTGCATTATTGGTGGTCCTGTGTCTTTGTTTGACAAAGCGAATAGTGACCAAATAAGGGAAGTAATCTGTTGCCAAAAAAGTGGTATGCTAAAGTTGGATTTGTTGAGCTAAAAGGGGCAGCTAATGTGGCCTGCTACAAACCATGACGCAATGGAAGGATGTTCGATTAACGTCCGGTTTAGGGCGAATGAAGGAGAGCTGTCTTGTTTTACAAGCACAAGCAAACACGACCACAACACGTACCGATTACATCATTTACGTTAGTTCTCCTTTGTAAATAGACATATGGGTCTCACTGCCGATTCAAGCCTCGTACTTTATGTACTTGACTTTTATCTTTAGAAAAGCTTAGTAATTGAGCGACGTTATAAAATGTTTGTAACATCTTTCATCTGCATTCTTCTACTTTGAAGGTGATCGTCCTCTAGGACAAACTTTCCGGGTGATACTGAATCAAATGAACGAATCCTCCAATGATCTCCATGAAACATTCTTGAACAATTTGTTTATGTGCAACTGGCATAACATTTAGAAATCTAAGTAAAAAATATTCTATAAACCCCATTTATTTCGTTTGAAGCCTCGGCAAAGTCAATAAAATGGATCAACGCCGGATATGAAAATGTGCGAACCAGATATCTCATTCTATAATTATCTGAATATATGTTTTCATCAAATACGCAGGCCCTAAACACACACATTCACAAAAGGAAATGCTTACATGTATGCATGTATACATACATGCACAGTAATAATATAATCTAGTTGCTAGATCGTGACACGATGTTGAGAGGCCTTTCAGGAACATATTCAAGATTTCATAACAAAATGGATGTCAAGCCCATATCGATTTCTGTGCCGCTCTCTATCATATTCAAGCAGATCTTATTTGGATATTTTTGTTTGAGGTCCCTTAATAACAGGAATAATAGCGTGACATCACTGTTAAGCAAGGCTTGAATGTCGGCTGTTTGTTGAAACCTCAAAAGTGGTGTTTTATCTGTAGTCCTGGAGATTATGTATCATTTCTGGTGAAGATGACACAAATCTATCACATTCATCGCGTTTTTTCAAAACTGTTATTCTATGGAAATGTGATAGTTTCAGTCTATGACAATGTAATGGTTTCAGTCTATGGCAATGTAGTGGTTTCAATCTATGGCAATGTAGTGGTTTCAGTTTATGACAATATAATGGTTTCAGTTTATGACAATATAATGGTTTCAGTTTATGACAATGTAGTGGTTTCAGTTTATGACAATGTAATGGTTTCAGTTTATGACAATGAAGTGGTTTCAGTTTATGACAATATAATGGTTTCAGTTTATGACAATATAATGGTTTCAGTTTATGACAATGTAATAGTTTAGGTCTATAATATCGCAAGAAGATCAGCTTTTATCAGCTCATTTATTACATGCTATCTATTTTTTGTAGTTTAATTTTTAGAATTAAAGAACACATTTCAACTATTAACTAATTTGACTCTTTATATAGGGAAACATGAATTGTTGTTACAATAAATTTGATGGTAATTTATACTGGAATCGCTTGTTTTTTTGTCATTGATTTTTTTTTAAATCGAGTTTTCTCAATGTCTTAATGTAAGCTTTCGAATTGATTGTCTCTCCTCTTTGCATAAGCCATCATAGCTCAGAGGTTAGTGAACTTGACTACAAAGGACAAAGGGTAAGGTTCGATCCCAACCGACGGTGAGAGTTCACTCAGCCTTTAATGGGTACCGGATTTTTTTCTGGGAAAGTAAAGCGGCACAGGCGTAATGCCGACCACATTACCCCAAAAATCATGTGCTGAAGGTCTGTAAAATTTATGGTCACTAAAGCCATATTCCCTATACGTCACATGGCGTGACGGGGCTCTTTACTTACTTTGCCTCTTTGCATAACATCCCCAAGAATCACACTTTCAATGTCCCAAAAGACAGCGACCATGACCCTTCCGGCTGAAGGAGATGTCTTGAATTTCTTTCTTCGCGGTGAGAGCGGATTATGCCACTCCATTGATTGTCTTTTTGTCTTTGGTTCAAAAAGATGTGGCCAGGGTTACGTCCCCTGTAACAATCTGAGCCAAACAAGTTCTCTCCATCAACATTGAAACTCTCCAACAGGTTTGAAGAAATTGCTTTTATATGCAATCGGTGCTTTTTTGTGAAATTTCGTGGAACCCATCTTGCACAAACCGAGGTGAATGCGAGGTTGTATAACTGAAATTGCTCCACCAACGCTGACTGACGACTGTAAGGCCAATTGTTGAGTAGTGATACGCATATCCTCATGAATAGTGTCATCAGCGCATTTCAACATTTCTGCATTGGTGGCTGTGGCAGGCCGTCTAGAGCGCTGCCCATAAAAAAACTCCGTATCTCAGCTTTCCGATTCTTTTATTCCCTGAACACACCGACGTACCGTGCTCCTATCGACTGCAAAACTTCCATACACGTCGAATAAGCGTTTGTGAATGTTCACAACAGTTTCCTTCTCTAAAATGAGAGATTCTATCACAATTCGCAGCTTATAACGCAAGTTATTATACATGCTCCATTTCAAAGGTTTAGTGCAGTCGTATTATTTGACCGATTGCATTGCAATTTGGTGCACACTATCGACGCGTGCCGGGTTTAAAGTGCGCAAAATGTCTTGCTTCTATGCTTATTATTAGCTGAGAAAAACGAAATTATCATTACCTTTTTAACGCCCCTCGTATATTTGTATGTATGAAGTTGGTTATTTTGGTTATGGAAAGCCCCGGTATCACTGCAAACGAATTAAAATCCATAATTGCACAACCGCCCGTGACAGCGTAATCATCCGACTCTCATCTCCCAAACAAAGAAAGACAACTGTAGTCCCCATCGTAGCAGTCTCAGCACACGTCAAAAGACATAAGGCGAAACCGCGCAGAAAGTGAACACAGCCAATTGTTCCCTGTCATACGCTATCATCATTCATCGTAAACAATTGGAATATCGAAACATGATCAAAACGTATGAGACACACAGCTAACGGTGTGCACAGAGCACTTAACTCTGTAGCTCATGCAACAAGCCGGACTTGGAATATGAGGAAACTGCAACAAGGAACACTTTTCATGCATAGCCTTCAATTGTTCCCGCCGTCTATCCACCATATACCGGGAGTTCACGTCCTCTTGAAAATGATATTATCGTATTTTTTTAAAAATGTATAGCGCTTGATGATGTTAGGCCATCGTTGTTGACTCTAATTCCGAACATATATTCACACAGTTAGTCGTCAGATTATCCTTGTCGCACATCAAACAACAGACAGTAAGATTAGCGTACGGCCGGTCTAGGGATGTACGATGAGCCATTACGATGACGTAGCACACACCAATGTGTGAAGTGTGTGTACATAAGTGTGCATGTATTAAGGTCATTTAAATGCAAGCGAAAGAAAATCGGAAAAGTTGAACGGAAAAAATGTGAATTTTGTGCGCGTGAATACCTTGGTTAGGGCTGAAAAAAAAAAACAATCTGATGTGCATACCGTAAGAGGCGACTAAGGAGTTTGGGGTCAACAATCTTCGCTTGTGCTACGGAGTTGATGCATCTTAGCTGAAGCCATCTTCATTGCTTTTGCGCGTGTGTGTATCGGTCGTGGTGATCTGCTTACGAGTCATTGGATGTGCGATGAAGACGATCTGTCGACTTCAACTTGAACATAAGTAGAAGGATCAGTAAATATAAAAGTAGAAGGATCAGTAAATATAAAAGTAGAAGGATCAGTAAATATAAAAGTAGAAGGATCAGTAAATATAAAAGTAGAGGATCAATAAATATAAAAGTAGAAGGATCAGTAAATATAAAAGTAGAAGGATCAGTAAATATAAAAGTAGAAGGATCAGTAAATATAAAAGTAGAAGGATCAGTAAATATAAAAGTTGTAATATTCAGCGATTAGCTGAAAGATCGATGGCGAGGACTAAGTAATTTGAGCTTGGCCCAGTATTCCTGCTTGAGGCTCCAGATGTTCATTTTATGTCATTAACTCCTGATATCATAGTAGAAGACATAATTATGCTATGGATCTAATGAGTTCGAAATACGTGTTATTAATTAGCTGACGTCATCAAGATATGTCCACGTAAATAGTCAGGAAATCGTCTACTTGTTTTCTCCCAAAACAACAACGATTATAGCAACCGTAAAAATGCTACGTTTTTACCACATTTGATGTTAGCATGAAGACAATTCATTAAATATGCAGAGCTCTGAAAATATTCTTTTTGTTTAAAAGGAAATATCAAGTAGAACAAAGGCTGCAGAGACAAGTTTCCGGTGACGAGACTGCTTTTATCTTGAAAGGATTCCACCAATCTTAGAACCGGACGCCAATTTTCAAAAATTACAGAGCGAGACAGAGCGAGACAAAGCTGTGCAATTCTTGTTCATTAGGAAGTCTTTTATAATGTTCTTTACAAAAGCTTTACAAAGAACAAGAGGTAGGGTTCAATCCCAACTGACGGCTTCCGGTTCACCCAGCCTTTAATGGGTACCGGATTTTTTTCTGGGAAAGTAAAGCTACACGGGCGTAATACCGACCACATTACCCCAAAAATCATGTGCCGAGGGTCTGTAAAATTTATGGTCACTAACACCTTATTCTCTATACGCCACATGGCGTGACGGGGGTACTTTACTTTTTTATTTTTTTATTTTTTTTTTTTTGCACAAGTTTTACTGTAAATGCAGAATAATATTATATTTAACTCAATTTAATTTTCATTACAATATCGTGTTGTTCTGGCCTCACGACAAAAGTTCACATTATAAAGGCGAGCACGGGCGAGAAGAAAGGTGGAGAAATTGTAGGTCTGAACATTCTTTAGACTATTTTAAATAAATATAGCTCCAAACAAACCAAAATGTAAACTAACAGTTTTACATATTTTTTTTGTGTACTTTTTTTCTAATAGCCAAAAATATTACTGAAGGTAAAGATAAAGTACGAGACTTGAATAGCCGTCTAAGCACACGAGTTTCACCCATATGCGCTCGGCCGCCTATCTAGAAGTGTTCGGAGACTTCTGGATAGTGTCGCTTCAAGCATCGAAATTCACAGAGTAATACCCTGGTACCCATTTCTGTCAGCGTCTGGGTCGACCGCGGGGGTATTTTTTTCCAACCACGAGTACAAGTCACGCTGTTTCCTGCGGGAATCGAACACGGTTTGTCCGAACGTCGGTAGCCCAGTCAGGTGGTTTTCCCAACTAGGCTACCGAGGCCCCTAAAATATTACTATTTTTTTTCCTAACAGTAACTGTATTATTTTGATAAAACGAACTAATATAGTTTAAACTGTGTTTAATTCAAATAAAAAAAAAACAACTCATGGAATCGCAAAGGATATATTAACATCATCAGAGAAAGTTGATTCAAATGATAGCACTTTCATCCATCCAGCAAAATATTCGGTAATAGAATATTCAGCTGTAGTAGAACGTGTTGATATACCAGAATATACTGTTATAGTAGATCATACTGATTTAGGTGAATTAAAAGAGCTGCCAAGACAAGTGCTAAAAATAGGATACTCCGAACTAAAATCTGGAAAAGCTGTAACATGTAATGTAAACATGTCAGCGTGACAGAAAGCTGAATCACTTTCATGAACTGCGGAAACATCTTAAGATATAATGACAGGTCTTAATGTCAGACACACATTTGCTGACCCAGTCAGGCATGATGACAACTATAAACTACATGTTATATAGATCAGTGTGGTATAACCTTTTGTTATCCGAGAGCTAAAGCCAACGACTTGCAATGGGTGGCGGGCCATCACATATATAAACTTATATATAGATATAGATGATCTGCTATGACATTTTATATATATGTGTGTGTGTGTGTGTGTGTGTGTGTGTGTGTGTGTGTGTGTGTGTGTTGTGTGTGTGTGTGTGTGTGTGTCCATATCATACAGATAAAGACACACATATCGGTAAGTAACAAAGATTTACAGACACGGAATTTAGAATTTATTAGCAAAAAAAAAAAATATGAGAACATGAAATAACGTATTCACCGTCCTCCAAAATTCCTTCAGCTCTGGACTTTAATGCTGTCTGTAGATTGTCAGAAACAACTAAACAATCGGCTGGCCCTAACTCAATATTTCTGGTTCAAGTCCCTCATACGAACGAAACCTGTGCTTCAAGACTAATTCTGATAGCTTCCATTGACTATGCTTTTGTAACATTTTATTTTTCTTGTATCGCGCATACTTGCTGTGGATAAAACCGAATTGTGGTCAGTCTTATTGGTCAATGGTATCTACACCTTCAGACAGCCCCTCCAAATAATTCTACAGCTTTGTTCTACCATCAAGCTTTCTATCAAAAGCGATCAATCAATATTTTCTCATTGTCTTTGAGGTCACCAAGATTCAATGGTCAGTGTGACCCATAGGTGAAATGCCTTCGAACCCATCCACCCACGCACGAGTCGTTGGGAGATTGTTTTGCAACAAGATGACAACTTCACACCATTATTCTACAGTCATTTGCCGTAATTTAAATTCATACGCCCATGAGAATAACCTTACTGGACAGATCTATAGAGCGATTTTCTCTGCGAGGCGCTGGTAAATGTCTGTCGAATGGAAAGTGTTATCACCTGTTACGTCTAATATTATTAATTGGCGGGTAAACTGTGAAACAGCAGGAGATCACATGGCAACTACAGAAAATAAATATTTAAGGAAGCACTGAACGGTTCACCAAAACACTGTGAAACACGTCCTCATGTTTCGGGAAAATGTTTGCAGCTAAACTCTGCATTGTAAAGCAGCATTGCTCAGTGATAGGAAACTCTTTATACAGAGCTTCTCAGCATGAGGCGATCTGATACATTAAATATATTAATATATTAAATCACAGAACATATAGTTCTTCCTTACATTTAAATATTGTTAGGTGTAATTGTTTCATGTATTCTTTTTATTTCCCTTTTATTTAAATTGATCAATGCTTTTAATTTTGTTTTATCAATACATTACTATGGATGCTTAAAGAAGTATTTTGCGTTTGCTGGACAAAACATCTGCATTTACCGGAATCAAATAATTGTTAAACACAATTACATTTTCATTTTTTGGTAGATGCCTTCCTGAAGCTAATTATCAGGGAGAAATAAATTAAAGAAAAGAAAAAATATAACGGAAAGCACACTCATTTTTATTCAGAATATTTTTTCTATAATTTTTAGTTCATCTTTTCAGGAGTTAGAATTAATTTTTTTTCTTTTAATTCTTTGCTTAAATAACGTTTTAAAATATTTCTTTCCTGTTTAATTCACTTGAAATCAAGGATTTTTGTATGAAATGGACATATTTCTTTCAATATTTCTTCTTTAAAACATTTTTTTTCGCTCCATTTAAAATATATCCTTGCTGGTGTCGTTATTGTTGTACTATTTATTAATCTCCATGCCGAAAGTGAAGATTGGTAAGTGAGTGACGACTTGTGTTTTGTCTATCAATGCAGCTCTAGTTTCTCAACTTGTGAAATACGAGAGACACCATTAAGAGAACTGCCAATTCGCGTGCCAGACTTTGACATCTTGTGATGGGAGAATAAGCTACCAGAGGTTTAGCCCTCGGATTCTTCTCGAGATATCAGATCTTTATGTCTGGCTCGACTAATCGAAATTCGAAGTTACGTCACTTGAAAATGGCTTTTCCGTCTAACCCCCCAACCCCATTGGTCGATTTTGTTTCCTTGAAACAGTCGGACACGACGCAGCATCCCACGGGTGAGATCCGGAATTTACAGGGCGCGAAAATGTCTAAATAGTGGAATATTGTTGTGACGTGTCCGATGACATATACGAAGAACGTAGCTGCCAACATTAGCACGCAATAGACGCTGGCAACAGCTTCGATGTGAGTTTGGATATTTCCAAGAAAGTTCCTCTTATTTTGTTTTCGCACAAAGTAAACGACACGGACAATCAGTAATGTAATCATTAACGCTTCATTTTAATTGCAGTCGTCATGGTTACTGCTCAAGTATATTTTCCTTTTCTTCTTGTGTACACAACCATGATCAAAGAAATCGATAGGACGTTTATTGTACGTGATTAACTTGACTGCTTGTAACAACAATAAGTATGTTAAATTTGATCTCTCGGCACTAGACTTTTCATTTGTTTGTGTATGCCAGCGCTTTAGGGAATGTCAGAGGAGCTGAATTTGACAAGCTTATCACATTTTAAAAATATTTGTTCACATCGACTGCCGTGTGTCTAGGTGTCCTTCACCTTACAGGCAGAGCTAATCTCATTTTTTAAAATTTATCTTCGAGAGTTCTGACGTTTTTTCTTTCTTTTTTAGTTTTTTCCTATAAAATGTTTATTGAGCAGCGGCCATTGTGTTGCATACACTTTTCGATTGTCAAATACCAATTATTCTTTATTGTGTGCAGAGTGTTCACGGGGCCTCTCGTTGCTTTCGGTTATTCAAGAAGGCTGGACATTTGATCTCATTATCCAGAATCAGAGAAGCCATGACAGAGCTGAAGTGTAAATAGTTCACCGCTAGCTACGGGATTCGAACCCAGGACCTTACCCAGAGGCTGACGACCTTTACCTCTAGACTACACAGCCCCAGTATCCCCCCTACCCACATGGTTTTAATTAACTGTCAAGCTAAAAACGTTCAACATATTGATAGCTGTAACATAAAGCTCATTGTATGTTGACAAAGATGTCTAGAAGTCGAAACTATGGAAAGTACACATAATTTAAGAGGGATGCACACAGAAATAAAGAGAATGACTAATAAAAATAAAAAAAATGTTAAAGGAAGCAGATGCATTGCAAACAAAGAAGGAAGAATGCTAACAACAAAGATTTAATCGATAGATTCCATGAATATATAACAGAATTATGATGAAAGAGACAAAAAAACATTTATCAAATGTACGTCAAACTATACAATCTTAAAATCTGAAGTGAAAAAAGCAATAAAAACAATTGAAAAAGGAAAAGCAGCAGGACCTGACAATATACATAGAGAGATTATACATGCAATCAACATTTTTCGGGCACATCATGAGAAGAGGAAAATTGGAATACTTGGTTACAACTGGAAAAATAAAAGGAAAGAGAGATCGCGGAAAACAAAGAGAGAAAATACTGGATAGCTTGGTGTCATGGCATGGAAAACATTCAACAACAGAACTGATACGATGCACTGTGGATAGAAAATTGTGGAGAGACATGATCGCCTACGCCAACCGGCAGGGTACATGATGATGATGATGAGAAGATTTTGGCATTGGAGTGATCACAGACATATGCAACGACATATACCATACAGGATACATACCAAAATGAACTAAAAACATCAACTTTCCTATTTTGGCAACATTGCCAAAAAATAATGGTGCAGTTCAATGCGTGATTTTAGAACAATAAGCCCTAATGAGACAGGCAACAAAAACTCTACTAAAAGTTATCAAGGAAAGATTCAGAATAAAATTAATACTGAATTAGATGAGCAGCAGTTTGAATTCAGGAAAAACAATGGGACAAAAGTAGCCATATTCAGCATGAGAACATTGAATGAAAAGTACATAGAAGTAAACAAACCAATATATTCCTGCTTCATAGACTACACCAAAGCTTTTGATAGAATACACCACAAACAACGTATAGACTACCTACAAGATATAAATCTAGATGCCACAGACATACAACTAATATGTAATCTATCCTGGGAGCAAACAGAAATAATAAAATATAACAAAGAGAACTCTACACCCATTAATTTAAAAAGAGCGGTAAGACAGGGATGCATCCTATCACCAAGCTTGTTCAATCTATACACTGAGCAAATCTTTAAAAAACATCACAGAGATGCCAGGCCTAAACATTAATGGAAAGATAATCTTTAACCTAGGATATGCTGATACTGTACTACTAGCAGAAAATCCTAAAGATCTACAACAATTACTTAATGAAATAAACATGACAAGCAAAAATATGGATTAGATATGAATATCAAAAAGACTAAAACTATGATCATAAACAAAGAAAATACTCAAACCTACAATTGGATATCAAAGTTGAAGGAATAAACCTGGAGACAGTTCAGAACTACAACTACCGTGGGCATACTATAACCTGTGATGGAAAATGTATAACTGAAATAAACAAAAGAATAGGAATGGCAAAAAGTAATTTTAATGTCATGAAAAAGTATTTAAAAAAAGGAAAATACTCCTGATCACGCCAAGTGGCGTATAGGGAATATGGTTTTAGTGACCATAAATTTTACATACCTTCGGCACATGATTTTTGGGGTAATGTGGTCGGTATTATGCCCGTGCCGCTTCACTTTCCCTGAAAAAAATCAGATACCAATTAAAGGCTGGGTGAACCCGAAAGCCGTCGGTTGGGATCGAACCCTACCTCCTGTCCTTTGTAGTCCAGTTCACTAACCACTGAGCTATCGCGACTCCCTACATGAAAAGTATACTAACATCAAAACAAATAACACCAGGGCTAAAACTACGAATACCAAAATGTTACATCTTCTCAATATTCCTGTATGGTGCAAAAACATAGACATTAGACAAGAAAATAGAACAGAAAATTGAAGCCTTTGAAATATGGATTAATAGACGAGTAGGCAGAATTGGATGGAAAAAAAAAGAAAACAAATGATGAAGCTTTAAAACAACTAAAAATTAAAGAGAACTCATCATCATCATCAAGTACCGTGCCTACTGGCGTTGTGTCTCTCCACAATTTTCGATCTTGGCAGCTATTTATCATTTCTGTTGTTGACTTTCTGCCGAGCCATTCTCTTAAGCTGTCTGGTATTTTTTCTCTTTGCTTCCCTTTATCTCTTTGTCCGTCATTTTTTTCAGTTGTTACAATATATTCCAGTTGTTCTCTTCTCATTACATGGCCAAAAAATGATGATTATCTCTTCCTAATATTGGAAATTAGTTCTCTTTTTGCTTTGACCTCTTTCAGAACTTTTTCATTACTCTTCTTAGCTGTCCATGGTACTCTCAACATTCTTCTGTAAAACCACATTTCTACAGACTCCAGTGATTTTCTTGTCTGTTGTCCTATTGTCCATGATTCGCATCCATATTTTAAGACTGACGCTATATAATATTTAAGAACTCTTTTTCTTGTTTCTATTGTCAAAAATGGATTGCATAGTATCTTCCTCATTTTTTGGAAAGCTGCTTTTGCCTGAGCCATTCTGCATCTCACCTCTTTTGTACATCTTCCGTCTGAGGTTAACAAAGTTCCCAAATATTTAAATTCATTTACCTGTTTTAATATTGTTCCACTTGTCTTTATTTTGCACTGAGGTGATGTCTTTTTCTTTGTTGTTACCATTACCTCTGTCTGTTTGCTATTAAGGCTGAGTCCTTTATTTTTGCTGTTCTTAAAAGAGAACTACTAAACACAATTAGAACAAGACAACTGAAATTGTTTGGGCATGTTAAAAGACACAACAGCCTACTAAAAGAATATTGAAAGGGAAAATACAAGGTAATAGATGCAGGGGAAGACCAAGACTAACAGGGGCGAGTAACATCAAAAGATGGACAAATCAGCCGATGAAAATCTGCACCAACAAATTCAAGAGACAAACTGGAATATCGCTCCAAGGTAGCCAACCTTCTATGCGTAGACGGCACTTAAAAATGAATGAACATAAAGTTTATACACATATTGTATAATATAATTGTTAAATCATTTCAGCCATGAGCTACAGTGTCTTCTGTACAAGTAACTTGTCAGTATTGACCTTCTGTTAGCGTTAGTATATCTAGAATGAAATTCTCTCAAAATGAGGAAATGAAAGACTAGTATTTGGTCAGGGTTTGCCTCCAGCTGGGTATGTCTTTACCGAGATCTTTACAGCCAAATATATTCTTGTCAAAGGGAGGTGTGTAGTATTTATAAAATATTGGAGGGATAAAGATAATCATCCTTTGTTTCCTTAGCTGAAATCTGTTTCCATAAAGAATGAATTTGGGAATCCGACAATTTACATTTGGCACAAATAGTTCTTCCATCATAGACGACTGGTTAGGGATCTTGCCAGGCAAACACACACACACACACACACACACATACGGAACAGGCAAATAAGTAAAATGCTGATGTAAAGCTGGGGTGCAAGGAACGGGTTGGACCCAGCGCACAATCACAGCTTTACACAGTTATAAGTAAACAGTACACAACCATTGACATTTCGCAGCATTATCTTCTCCCGAATGCATCTGCCGGCAGCAGTGGTTTGTTCCCTAGGATGTCTCTCCCATTGGATAGAGCTTTGAATGCGGCTTTTACTCGCATGGTTTACGCGTCTTTGACACACGGGCCGCTGCTTACTGATGCACCAAATGCTCCTATAGTACCCACCCCTTGAGGTTTATATCAATGGGTGTAGAATTCTCTTTGTTATATTTTATTATTGCTGTTTGCTCCCAGTATAAATTACATATTAGTCGTTTGTCTGTGTCATCAAGACGTATATCTTTTAGTGAGTCTATAAGTTGTTTATATATAATGTATTCTACCAGAAGCTTTGGTGTAGTCTATGAAGGTGGCGTATTTTGGTTTGTGTACTTCCGTGTACTTTTCAATTAATGTCCTCATCCAGAAAACGGCTTCTTTTGTCACAATGTTTTTTTTTTCCGAAATCCAAATTGTTCTTCTTCTAATTCAATTTTGATTTTATTTTTAATCCTTCTTGGCATAACTTTTAGCAAGATTATTATTACATTGCTCATTATGCTTATTGTTCTAAAATCACTGCTTTCAACATTCCTTTTAGGCAATGCGATTAAAAGGTGCTGTTTTTAGTTTATTTGATATGTATCCTGTATGGTATATGTCGCTGCATAGGTATGTGATCACTTAATGCCAAAACGTTTAGTGCCTTTATCATCTATCTTTGTTTGTTATCAGATCCTGCAGTTTTTCCCTTTTTCATTGTTTGTACATCTTTAAATGTTTCTGTGGCGACCAAGATGGCGGGTGTTTTATATTCGGAGTGTAGATTGTGTGATTAAAGTGATTTAATATATAGTGTTTCTAACGGAATATAATTTTCGAAAAGTTGTGTAAAGTTTTCTACCAAGGAGGAGGACAAGAACAGATAAGTACTTTTTAAAATGTAACCAGCTAAAGTTTTATATTTAGACCGTAAAAGATCGCATGTGAGACCTTAGCGATCAAACACGTGGGGGGAAACAGTCGGGCTAAACCCCCAACGTGTGTTTTTCTTAAGTTAAGCCCCTAACTTACGACTGACTCAGCAGGTCGGAAAGTGATAAATGCTTTATGCTCAGAAAATTACACAGAAGATGAAGATTAAAGTAGCAACGATAACATTTAAACAAACCCAACATCTCAGGCACAAAATACAACATGAAAATCAACATCAACAAAGCAGAAGTCATGAATGTCGCCAAAAATAAACAGAACATCAACATAACTATAGAAGGCAGACAACTAAAACAAGTAGGGAATTCAAATACCTAGGAAGTCTAATGACAAACGATCATTCTCAAACAGCAGAGATAGAATCAAGATGCAACAAAGCTTGTCAAATCATAGGACAGTTATCACCACTATTGTCTAACAAGGAAATAACTCTGGAGGCAAAACCAGCACTATACCATACAATCTTCATCCCAACGTTGTGCTACCAATGCCAGACCTGGACCCTAGATGCATGAACAATAAGCAAAATAACCTCTACAGAGATGAAATGTGTTAGACGAATGACAGGAAACAGTCTGAGAGATAAGATCAGAAATGAAGAACTGAGAAAAGAGCTAGGAATAGCCCACGCCATAGAATATATAAGGAAACAACAGATAAAATGATTTGGCCACGTGACAAGGCAGAAAGAACAAAACACAACACAACGAGCCTTCAACAAACGTTGTGAGAACACCAGACCCAAGGGTCGACCACGAAAAAGATGGGTCGATGGAATATTAGAAGCACTAGGAAACATAACAGCAGCAGAGGCGAACAGAAGAGCAAAAGACCGCAAATTATATCTTCCCTCGACGCTGAAAGGCAGATGAGGAAAGAAAGAAAAAGAGGAAGTACAGCTTTTTCCACTTTCGATTTAAAGATTCTATAGCATGACATACATTTTATAATTGGTTTCGTTTCTCTTGCGTCATAAAATAATTCTGTTATATATTCTTGTCATGTAGTTATGAAATCTTAATTGTCTGTTAGCATTTTTCCTGTTTTTATTGGAATACATCCACTTTCTGTGTTTTTTTTTAATTTGTACTGGCCATTCTCTTTATTTTTGTGAGCATCCCTCTTAAATCATGTTTATTTTACATAGTTTCGATTTCTATACATCTTTGGCTGAGCCAATCTTCTATTGTTTTTTTTTGCACATTTTGAGCATTTCATTGTCTATTTTCTTGTATTGGAAAGTGTTCTCTTCGCTTGTCTTATTTTTTTCCCTCTTTTTTCAAGGTGGCGTCATTTATTCATTTTTTTCTGGTTCTTTTCCTTTTTGGGTAAGATGTTGAAAATTTATTATATGCTTTTCTTTATGCATTGTCAAATGGTTGTAGCTTTTTCATCTGGATTTTCTCTTCTATACTGCTCAGTCTCGTCTTCTAGTAGCTTCTGATATGTGTTCTTTACTTGTACTATATAAGTATCTTTAACATCTTTTTTAAAATTAAAGCTTGTTTGTCTAGTTGTATTGTTGATGAATTAGTCTTTTGTTTGTTTCTCTATAGTTTGACTTTCATTTTAATCATTACATGATTGTGATCTGAGTTAATACCTGCTCCTGGATAGGTTTTCGCTTTCTTGACGCTGTTACAAAACCTATCTTTTATCATTATGCAATCCATGTGATTCCTTTTCTTATCTCCATGGCTTTGTATAGCTTCCTCTTGCTCAAAAGTAGGTTTTGCATATTATCAGCCTGTTTTCTTCACAAAATTGTACTAATCTTTCTTCTCTTTCATTTCTTTTTCTCAAACAATGATTTCCTATAATAGTCTTATATCTACCTTTTCCTACTTTAGCATTATTATCACCCATTACAATCAAGATGTCCGAAGATTTCACTTGTTTCGTATCATTATTTAGATCTCCAAAGTATACCTATATCTGTTCATGTCTATAGTCTTGAGTAGGTGTCTATAGTCTTGAGTAGGTGCGTATGTCTGCATCATTGCTATGTCGATTTGGTTTTGCTTTCATATTGAGTAGAATATAAATAAAAAGAGAAGTAAAATAGAAAGTAGAAACATAAATAATACTACTGTAAATAACAGCACTGAGTCAAACATAACTTTGCTATACAACAGATGGAAAAATTCATCTATAGCATGTTGCATTCATCACATCCAATCGAAAATAATCTCTGCCTCTAGCCAGATCTCCCACTTTTTATGTTGTCATGTTAGAGATCTCTTTGATTGATGTGTTGAACCCGCGTTTTTCTCAGTCTGTCCCTGATGCGTCGCCCAGGAACCATGTCTTCCATTATTGTTTGTTTCCAGCCCGGTGTGTCTTTTGACGTGGCCATAGTATTGTCATTACCTCTGTAGAATGGTGTTTAGAATGGTGCATTAAAAAAAAAATCTTTATGGTCTTCATTGCTCTTTTTCATTATCCAAAGTAGCTTAAGAATTTTTCTGTAAAATTTTTTTTCAAATGAATCAATTTTCTACCTTGCTGTTTGTGAGTGTTCAAGATTCACAGACATATGTTACTACCAGGAAGATATACTTTTCATTTTGCTGTCTCGCAGGTGTTGTGCCACACGTTCTCTTCATAGCATTTATTTTTGTGTTGCTATTGATAATCTTCTTTTGATCTCTTTCTAGTAGTCTTCATTGTTAGTTACCAACGGTTACGAATATTCATAGTTTGTTATAATTGTAAGCTCTCAACTGTTGATGATCGTTCTGGTTTGGCTTTTTATTGGTTCAATGAATATTATCTTATTTTTCTGCATGTTTAGACAGGGTCAAGGTCAAGCACCAGCCTTGAATCGCCGTCTTAGCACGCGTGTTTTCACCAAAATGTGTCCGACCGCCTATCCAGAAGTGTTCGGAGATTTCTGGTTGGTGTCGCTCCAAACATCGATACCCAGGATGCGAGACGGCATTCCTCACCTTCCCCGAGTACTACCCAGTGATACCCATTTCTGCCAGCGGCTAGGTCGACCGCGGTGGTATTTTTTTTTCCCAAACACGAGTATAATTCGCACTGTTTCCAGCAGGAATCTAACACGGATTGTCCGAACGTCGGTAGCACAGCCGAGTATTTTTTCCAACTAGGCTACCGAGGCCCCCTGATAGGGGTTTTGCTCTTCACTGTGTTTTTTTAAAACCATTTGTTTCTTTTAATCCTTCTGCACTGTTTGAGAGGAGAGCTGTGTTATCAGCATATCTGAGTTCTGGAATTATGTTGCCATTTATTGTGAAGTCAAAAATTGTTAGAGGAAGGAATAGAACAATTCCAAGGGAAAATCTAATGCATAAAGTAAAGTATACAAAAAGCCAACATCTTCCCTAAAAAGGAAAAGATCATAAAACAAATATAAATCGCTAAAGCCATCTTGAAAAAAATGGAAAAATGAAGACAGGCAAAGAACACCACCAAAACACCAAAACAGATAATGGCAATATGTGCAATCAATCAAAATAGGACCGGCTCAAAGTTGTTTGGAAATAGAAACCATGGAGAAGAAATACAATTTAAAAGGGATGCACACTGAAATAAAAAGAATGACTAACAAAGTTTAAAAAGTCACAGATGGGGGATGTATTGTAAACAAAACAGAGAAAGGATGCTATGTTAAATTATAATTATAATCACTGCACTGTTGACACATAAATAGGTGATCATATATTCTCATATGAAAAATGAATAACAACCTACTATCAAAGCAAGAAACAGAGTGGAATGGCGATCCATGGTAGCCAACCTTCGTTGCGTAGACGGCACTCGATGATGATGATGATGATATTCTCATACAAATATTCATAAGTTTACAACGACTAATTGTGCCAGTTCAGTGTTGGTTGGCAAAACCTCTCATTCGTCCAGAATATCGCTCTCTTCTAACAGCACCGGTCTTCACTGCAAGTTTACACAGTCTCGATAGAATGTATTCATACTTCTGTCAAAGTCGTTTGTTCGATCTCGTAAATTGTTAATGATGTCTGCCAGATCCATTGGCTGTCCATCAGCGAATTATGCTGAACTGGCCGGTCTATCCTCAATGTCAGCATGGCCAGAAACATACATGGCATGGCAGTGATGCCGTAATTCTTTGATCTCTATATTGATCCCAGCCATTGTTGACACATTAAGCCTGACGATTTTAGATCATGTACAGTGAATCACTCAGCACACACACATGAGTATACTCTTGAGTCTCCAACCACTCAAAAGACTTCGTCACTGCCATTATTTTTATTTTCAAACTATTGATCATTAAGACATAGACGCCGTTATCCTGGTGAATAGTTCTGTCATTAGACAGGCAGTGAATGACCATGCACTCCCTTGATGGTGTACCAGAAACATCTGTGCTGTCAAGCGCGTCCATATCACTGCAGTTTCCTCAACTGTGAAACGGTGACATTTGAACAGACAATAACGATATAATCAATAGAAGACAGGAAAACAAAGCGGAATTGTTTGAGGACGTAAAATCAAGAAGCCAACGACAAAGCGTATGTCAGGATATAACATCTTAAAATCTGCAGTAAATAAAGCTATAAATACAATACAAATGGAAACGCTGTAGGGTGAGAGATTGAGGTGATAAAAGTTCTAGCAGTTTTAGCACGGATTTATTCATAGACCTATACAATGATGTGCAACACAGAAGTATACAATATCAACAATAAACATCAGTTTATTCGCTTCCAGTTGTCGTCAGACTGTCTTTGCCTTGCCCAAGGAAACAGGTGCTGTTTCGTGAAGTGACTTAGAATAATAAGTTATGATGAGCTAAATAACAAAACAATGTGCTTAAAAGTTATAGAGAGAAGATTGCACAACAAAATCAAAATGAAATTAATAGAACAACAATTTGAACTTGGAACAAACAGTGGGACAAGAGAATCCATCTTATATGTGTATTAGAAAAATATATAGAAGTAAACAAACCTACTTATGCATGCTTCATAGACTGCATCAAAGCTTTTGACATAATACACCATAAACAACTCATGTAATATCTATCTAGATAATGCTGACATAAAGACTGACCTAGGATCTATGCTGGGAACAAACAGCTATGATGAAGCACACTAATGAGAACTCTTCATCTTTTGTTGTATAAAATGAGGATCTAGACAGTGCTGCATTCTATCATCATGCTTTTTCAACTGAGCAGATCTTTAAGAACATCATGGAAGTATCAGACTTTAAAATCAATGGACATTTTATAAACATAATGTAAGATGTGCTGATGATACCCTATTACTGGCAGGAGGTAACAACTCATCGTCATCATGTGCCATACTAGTTGGAGTAGGCGATCATGTCATTTCACAATGTTCTATCCACAGTCCATCGTATCAATTCTGTTGTTGACTGTTTTCCACCCCATGACACTAATCAATCTTGTATCTTCTCTCTTTCTCCTCCGGGATCTCTCTTTCCCTGTATTTGATGTTGTTTCTTTCTGATGTTTCTTAGGAGCTCCCTTTTTGTGTTGGCCTCTTTGAGAAAATCCTCATTGGTCTTTTTAGCTGTCTAGGGAACTTTCAACATTCTTCTGAGAAATCCCATCTCTGTGGCCTATAATCGCCTTTTCATTTGTGTACCTTCTGCCCACGATTCACTTCCAAATGTTATAAATGGCTCCATTTAGCACCGATGAACTCTCTCTCTAACTCTCTCTCTCTCTTTCTCTCTCACTTTTTTGGACATAGACTTATTGCATAAGACGTTTTTCATTTTCTGAAAGGCTATTTTGGCCTGAGTTATTGTACATTTTATTTCTGTGGTGCTTCTTCCTTCTGACTACCACATAAACTGACGACATCAACTATTTAACAAAATAATCAAGACAAACAAAGAATATGGTTTGGTTATAAATATTAAAAAGGCTAAAATTATAATTATGAACACACAAAATATGCAAGTGGATTTCAAAATAGAACGAAATAACCTAAAACGAGTCCACGAATATAGATGTTTTGTGTGTATATATATATATATATATATATATATATATATATATATATATATATATATTACGATAAATAGTGGTAAATGTAAGACAGAAATAAAGAAAAGAATAGGAATGACAAAAAGCAATTTTAACAATATACCAAATATAATCAAATCAAAGCAGATAACATTAGAACTAAAACATTATTTCCTTCCTCGTTTTTTTACTCCACTTCTCTTGTACCCGTTCGGATGTCAAAGGAAGTATAAAATTCTGATTCTCGCCTTTTTGGGTCTTCACTCATTGTCACTTGATGTTGTAGCACTCTTTGACGTTGTCTGTCCATCTTACTCTGGGTCTGCCTCCTGTTCTTCTCCCTTTCCTCATTTAATACATGTTTTGTATGGTAAGGTAACGCGTGGAGTTCATCCTAGATGAGCAAATCATTATATTTGTTGTTTCGAAGTGTAACTTAGTGGGCTCAATGCCCACTCTTTCTCTCATTTCTGATTGTATCCTTTCTGGTCACTCTATGCGTTCTTCTCAGAAATCTCATCGCTGTGGTGACAATCTTTCTTTTATGTGTAGTCCTAAATGACTATGTTTGGCATCGGAAGCACAGTGTTGCAATGTATATATTATGTATAAAATGTTCTTTGGTGGTAATAGTTATTACTTTATGTTTAAGTATAGGGGATAGCTGTCCCAATATTTGGTTTGCCTTGTTTCATCGTATGTTAGAACTAAGACTACGAATTATAAAATAGTATGTGTACTCAGCATTCCTCTATGGTTCTAAAACAAGGACAGTAAATAGGGAGTGGGAGCAGAAAAAATGAGTTCTTTGAAATGTGGATTTATAGGAAAATAGGGGGAATTGTATGGAAGGAAGGTTAAGACAAAAAGTGAATTTCTGTATCAGCTGTAATTGAAACAAAAATAACCTGTTAACAAAATGCGAAAAATACAACTGAAATGTGTGCAACATGGGAAGATATAGAATAGCCTACTAAAAGTTATCTTGGAAGAGAAGGTACAAGATAGATGAGGCAGACCAAGGCTAAAGTGGTCTGATAATATCAAAGGATAGACAGGTGAACCTGTGACAACGTGAAACATCTAGACAACGCTTCATGGTAACCAAACTTTGATGTGGAGACGACTCCAAATGAATGAATGAAGACTTTCAGCAAATCATAATCATGTATAATGGATATCTTAGATCACCATAAATGTATAAGATTCCAGATTGATGTTTGTAATATTGAATCAGCTTCTAGTCATGTGCATTCACTTATATTTTAGAATGTAAGAATTGCGATTTTTCGATATATTTATTAATAGCAATTAGTTGCAGCATTGTGCAATTGATATTATAATAAACATTTACGTATGTAAATGAATTATGATTTTCTCATTATTTATAAATATGTTTACGTTCCTTAAATAAATCGTATTGATATTAACAGTATTTGTGCTTAAAAATCTAAGATGTATAATACTATATTGAACCGTTTAATTCATATAGATATGTTTTTTTTTTCCTAATGAAGGGTTTCTAAATAGTTGCAGGCTGTTCAGAAAGGACCTAGGGTTTAGGCATTAGCCCTACAATATTGCAACAAATAAATGGTATTTATAAAATATGAATATGGTATCAGCATCATCAAGTACCGGGCCTACAGGCGTAGGTGATCTTGTCTCTCCACAACTTTCGATCTCGGCAGCTATTTATTATTTCTATTGTTGACCTTCTGCCAAGCCATTCTCTTAAGCTGTCTGTTATTTTTTCTCTTTACTTCCCTCTATCTCTTCGTTCCTCAATTTTTCCAGTTGTTACAATATATTCAAGTTGTTCTCTTCTCATTACATGGCCAAAAAATGATGATTGTTTCTTCCTAATATTAGAAATTAGCTCTCTTTTTGCTTTGACCTCTCTCAGAACATCTTCATTACACGTCTTAGCTGTCCATGGTACTCTCAACATTCTTCTGTAAAACCCCATTTCTACAGACTCCAGTGATTTTCTTGTCTTTGTTCGCATTCATATGTTAAGACTATGGACATGTTCGGAGTGCAATGATGATGACCCGCAAATAACTCAATAACTCAATGTTAAGACTGGCTCTACATAACATTTAAGAACTCTTTTTCTAAATATGGTATAGATAAGTATTTTGTCAATATTCAAAGCCGAGATATCTCAATATTTATGGAATCTTGGGTTAATTCACATAGTTGAAGCTTATGCACCAACAAGTAACAGCGAAGAAGAAGACATTGTGGCTTTTTATAATGAGTTAGAGATGACCATATAACAGTGTAAATGCCAAGAAATAACTATTATATTAGGGGATTTCAATGCAAAGTTAGGAATAGCTAAAGTGCAACATGTTACTGGGAGACATGGCCTTGGAGAGATGACTGACAGAGGGGATAGATTGATAGATTGGGAAAAGATACATGAAATGATGATAGGTAACACCTGGTTCAAACAACACCCTAGGCGACTATGGACATGGCAAAGCCCAGACAAAAAAGTACACAATCAAATTGATTTTGTACTGGTGCAGAGAAAATTCAGAAGTGGGCTAACATCTGTTAAAACAAGGCCAGGAGCAGATTGCAATAGTGACCATGTACCAGTAGTTGGAAAGATAAGAATAAAACTGCGGAAGGCACATAAATCACAAAGAAATATAAAAATTCAAACTATATATGCTTAGAGTAGATAAACAGATGAGTGATAAGTACAACACGATAGTGCAAAATATATATAATGCTATTTAGAAAATACAAGACATCCAGGAGCAGTGGGAAATGCTCAAACAATCGATTCAACAAACAGCTAAAGAAGTAATACCAGTGTCTAAAAGAATCAGCAAAAATAAATAGACGACAGAAGAAATATTACTACTAATGGACGAAAGAAGGAAACATAAGAAAGAAGAACAGATATACACAATATTGCACAAAGAGATCCAAAACAAATACAGAGAAGCGAAGGAAGGATGGTTAAAACAGAAATGTGAAGAAATAGAAAAACAACAAAAGAACGATTCAAAATGTATGCACAATCAGTTAAATGAATTAACAGGAAGAAAAGAAGTCAAAGTTTCAGGATGTGTGAAATCAAAGGAAGGAAATATAATAATGGAACAAGAGAAGATAATGGAAAGATGGGCAGAATATATCCGTCAACTCTATGATGATGAAAGACCAGAGCTAAACAATTCAAACAAAGACGCGGGATCACCAATAATGCAGAGGGAAGTGGAGGACAGCAATTCAACACATGAAAAGAGGCAAAGCTCCAGGTCCAGACAATATAACAATCGAAGAGATAAATGCATTAGGAGAGCTGGGAGTACACGTCATAACAAAACTACTCAATGACATATATAACACCGGACGCTAGCCTGAAGATCTACTAAAATCTATCTTTGTAGCCATACCGAAGAGTTCACGCGCCACTGATTGTGAAGACCATCGCACTATTAGTCTCATGAACCATATGACGAAAATATTACTAATAATCATCATGATACGTGTAAGGAACAAAATAAAACCAGAAATAAGTGACGAACAATGTGAATTTGTGGAAGGAAAGGGTACCAATAATGCAATATACATCTTAAGAACATTGATAGAAAGATCTATAGAGGTAAAGAAAGATCAATGTATGTGCTTTATAGACTACACAAAAGCATTTGAAAAAGTAAAGCATGTGGAAATAATCAATATGCTGGAGAAATTAAACATTGATGGCAAAGATCTGCGAATCATTAAAAAAAACACTGGCAACAAACAGCAGCTATACTAATTAACAACCAAACAGGACAATTTCAACTTATAAAACAAGGAGTCAGTCAAGGCTGTGTTCTGTCACCGGACTTGTTTTCACTTTACAGCGAACATATTATGAGATCAATAGTAGACAAAAAAGTCAACGGTCACAACATAAATAATTTGCGATATACGGATGACACAGTCTTAATAGCAGAGACAGAGAACGAACTACAAGAAATGATAGACATAATAGTAAAAGAAAGCAACCAAAAAGGTCTCAGTCTAGGTATTAAGAAAACAGAATTATGGTCATATCGAAGAAGCAATCATCACCATCATGCATCATGAAATTAAACAGGACGGATCTGAGACAAGTGCAACGCGTCAAATACTTGGGCACAATAATAACATCAGATGGAAGATGCACCACAGAAATAAAGGGCAATATAGCTCAAGCCAAAGAGGCATTTTGGAAAATGAAAAGTGCCTTATGCAACAGATCTGTGTCGGTAGAAATGAGAAAGAGAGTTCATCGGTGCTATATAGGGCCAGTTCTGACCTATAAAAGCGAATCACGGACAGTAGACAAACAAATGAAAAGACAATTAGAGGCCACAGAGATGGGATTTCTCAGAAAAATGTTGAAAGTTCCCTGGACAGCTAAAAAGACCTATGAGAAAGTTCTCAAAGAGACCAACACAAAAAGTGAGCTCCTAAGAACATCAGAAAGAAACAATCAGTATTTTTCGGGCACATCATGAGAAGAGCAAAGTTGGAATACTTGGTTACAACTGGCAAAATAAAAGGAAAGAGAGATCGCAGACGACAAAGAGAGAAAATACTGTATAGCTTGGTGTCATGGCATGGAAAACAGTCAACAACAGAACTGATACGATATACTGTAGATAGAAGATTGTGGAAGGACATGATCGCCTACGCCAACCAGTATGGTACATGATGATGATAATGAGGTTATTTCAACTAAATTTGCCAACTTTGTAGCACTTAGATGAATGTTAATGCACTTTATCAACATTTCTTCATTTCTCATGCCTACATTTGTACAAATGTGTACATATAGATGCTGTATATACCTGTCTATTGTTATGTGGAGCCGAAGACACCACATAGGACGACAATTCTAGACTCTTGACGGTCTTTGTTATCAAGTGTCAGACCTTGCAAAGGACCCGCACACTATCACGCTACAGGGCTCTGTCCTGAACGAGTCGCTCGATCTCGATGAGGGAGCTGATGCCTGTTCTTGTTGCCTCTCGTCTCAATGTTCTTTTTAGTTTTTATCTAGGTCGCTCTCTTTTTCTTTTATCCTCTGGTTCCCATTTTAGGGTCTGCTTTTAGATTTTCTTGTTGCTTCCCATCACATGGCAAACCTGTAGATTCTACATATTTAAATAAACAATAATGACTATTTTTGTGTGAGGATTGAGAGGAGAGGAGACCCCGTAGAAATGTTATCTGGAGACGGATTTTTAGATCAAAATAGTTCAATAATCTACAACACAACACACCCACACGTAGCTAATATCATGTTATGGGCTAACTGCTCATGTGGCTACAGGGGCCTTGGCTACTACTATCAGGGGAGAAAAGAAGAGAGCTGCTGTCACCTGCAGCGCATGAAATAAGAGCCGACTAACGAGGTTGGGGTGAAGGTATTCGTCGATGTTAAGTTGGTGCTATGGAGTTCCTGCCTTTGGCTGGAGGCCATCGTCAATGGTTTCACTAGTGTGTGGCGGGCGTACTTCATACTGTGGCTGGAGGCCATCGTCAATGGTTTCACTAGTGTGTGGCGGGCGTACTTCACACTGTGGCTGGAGGCCATCGTCAATGGTTTCACTAGTGTGTGGCGGGCGTACTTCACACTGTGGCTGGAGGCCATCGTCAATGGTTTCACTAGTGTGTGGCGGGCGTACTTCATACTGTGGCTGGAGGCCATCGTCAATGGTTTCACTAGTGTGTGGCGGGCGTACTTCACATTGTGGCTGGAGGCCATCGTCAATGTTTTCACTAGTGTGTGGCGGGCATACTTCACATTGTGGCTGGAGGCCATCGTCAATGGTTTCACTAGTGTGTGGCGGGCGTACTTCACATTGTGGCTGGAGGCCATCGTCAATGGTTTCACTAGTGTGTGGCGGGCGTACTTCACGCTGTGGCTGGAGGCCATCGTCAATGGTTTCACTAGTGTGTGGCGGGCGTACTTCACATTGTGGCTGGAGGCCATCGTCAATGTTTTCACTAGTGTGTGGCGGGCGTACTTCACATTGTGGCTGGAGGCCATCGTCAATGGTTTCACTAGTGTGTGGCGGGCATACTTCATACTGTGGCTGGAGGCCATCGTCAATGTTTTCACTAGTGTGTGGCGGGCGTACTTCACACGGTGGCTGGAGGCCATCGTCAATGGTTTCATTAGTGTGTGGCGGGCGTACTTCACACGGTGGCTGGAGGCCATCGTCAATGGTTTCACTAGTGTGTGGCGGGTGTACTTCACACGGTGGCTGGAGGCCATCGTCAATGGTTTCACTAGTGTGTGGCGGGCATACTTCATACTGTGGCTGGAGGCCATCGTCAATGGTTTCACTAGTGTGTGGCGGGCGTACTTCACACTGTGGCTGGAGGCCATCGTCAATGGTTTCACTAGTGTGTGGCTGGCGTACTTCATACTGTGGCTGGAGGCCATCGTCAATGGTTTCACTAGTGTGTGGCGGGCGTACTTCATACTGTGGCTGGAGGCCATCGTCAATGGTTTCACTAGTGTGTGGCGGGCGTACTTCACACTGTGGCTGGAGGCCATCGTCAATGGTTTCACTAGTGTGTGGCGGGCGTACTTCACACTGTGGCTGGAGGCCATCGTCAATGGTTTCACTAGTGTGTGGCGGGCGTACTTCACACGGTGGCTGGAGGCCATCGTCAATGGTTTCACTAGTGTGTGGCGGGCATACTTCATACTGTGGCTGGAGGCCATCGTCAATTGTTTCACTAGTGTGTGGCTGGCGTACTTCATACTGTGGCTGGAGGCCATCGTCAATGGTTTCACTAGTGTGTGGCGGGCGTACTTCATACTGTGGCTGGAGGCCATCGTCAATGGTTTCACTAGTGTGTGGCGGGCGTACTTCATACTGTGGCTGGAGCCATCGTCAATGGTTTTACTAGTGTGTGGCGGGCGTACTTCACACTGTGGCTGGAGGCCATCGTCAATGGTTTCACTAGTGTGTGGCGGGCGTACTTCACACTGTGGCTGGAGGCCATCGTCAATGGTTTCACTAGTGTGTGGCGGGCGTACTTCACACTGTGGCTGGAGGCCATCGTCAATGGTTTCACTAGTGTGTGGCGGGCATACTTCACACTGTGGCTGGAGGCCATCGTCAATGGTTTCACTAGTGTGTGGCGGGCATACTTCACACTGTGGCTGGAGGCCATCGTCAATGGTTTCACTAGTGTGTGGCGGGCATACTTCACACTGTGGCTGGAGGCCATCGTCAATGGTTTCACTAGTGTGTGGCGGGCGTACTTCACACTGTGGCTGGAGCCATCGTCAATGGTTTTACTAGGGTGTGGCTGGCGTACTTCACACTGTGGCTGGAGCCATCGTCAATTGTTTCACTAGTGTGTGGCGGGCGTACTTCACATTGTGGCTGGAGCCATCGTCAATGGTTTTACTAGTGTGTGGCGGGCGTACTTCATACTGTGGCTGGAGGCCATCGTCAATGGTTTCACTAGGGTGTGGCTGGCGTACTTCATACTGTGGCTTGTACTAAAGATGAAATATGAAAACTGAGTTGGCAGGTGTACAATGAAGATGATCTGTCTAGAAGGCTAGAGATGAAGAAGAGTAGTGGTAGGGCGAGCTCAATGTTAGTTTTAAAATGAAGATAAGTTGGTAGGCCATTCAATTTGAGTGCATTGTTTGTAATTGCGAAATCAGTTCTAGTTCATGTATTTTAGAATATTCTTGACTAAAAGAGTTGCTGATTGTATAAATTCAATGTTAGCAATACCATCTCTGTTTCAGAATGAGCCTACGGTTTATACAGAAGCCATATCTGACATATGGACCTAATTGTACTTTTGTATACTCACAATTGGTGTTTCTGTGATATTGTTGGGAAACTTTCACCTCCTCCCCTTCGTTCAGATATAGACTGCAAGTGAAGGCCCCACACATAAACCTCAATGAGGCTAAAGCATACACTATATTTGCACGGGGTGAAGTGGTGTTCATGGCTCTATACCACTCATGTCAATGAAGCATTCTTCCCATTTAAGGGACTGTAGTTTCCTGTCAAAGTCTGTCCAGGACAGTCACTTTTAGAAGACATATATTTTTTGAGTGTCGACTGCTTCACACATAAATCGCCATCTTCTTTAACTTCGGAACAGCGTGGGTATGCAGCCAGGACCGTCATGGGTTTTTTGCCCATGCAACAGTGCTCCTGTGATTGGTAGATGTCTCGGGGAATGTTTGGCATATTAGTTACTACTCTGTCTGATCTCACAGCCTTATATGTCAACGTTACCTGTACTCTTCGGGAGTCGTATCATATTCATAACGCGATGGCTTGTCGATACGGGTTCTTTCTTTTGCGAACGTGGGCTTAAAAAAAAAAACCATATTTACGTTTTAATTAACGAGCGGATGAAAGGAGTGTTACTATCATCACATTTGAGTAAGCTTAGAGAAGGCGAGAAAGAGACAGACCCCTCAACTTCATATGTTGTGGCCAAGTAGTGGTAATATTTTATAATAGGACACAATATGTCACGGGACTCCATGTACTACCACTGGTTAATCTTCTCTTAAATTTGAGATTTCCAGTGCCTCTTTCTCACACAAGGGGTACTGTTAAGCACGTTAAGATCAAATCAAGGATAACTTGGGCTAACTTGTAAATCATGAATAAGGCTCAATTAATTATTTATAAGAGAACCACTCAGACTGGGTGTAAGAGTCAGCCCTGTTGAGAAATCTCCGAGGCTCACATTTACTAATGAAGATAGCACACACAATAAAATAGACAAAATATGATATATTATGCGGGACCGATAACATTAACTCATCATCATTATCATTGAGTGCCGTCTGCACATCGAAGGTTGGCTACCAAGGAGGGCTAATCAGCTCTGTCTCTTCCTTTGATAGTGCAGGTTGTCATAGGCTGACTCTAATTAAAATTGTAATAATTGTTGAACGCTCTTGTGTTACATAGACTGAATTCTGTTACATAGACTGAATACTGACATGTCACGGTAGGACTGACGTGTATGCTAGCCTGACATTGTTTACAGACACCTAAACCACGAATTATAGGAAATATTGTTACATCAAATATTTAACTTCAATGCCATTACTAATATCAGCTCAACTGTCAATTCTACCATAATCCAAGTTTACAGCTATTGCCATTATCACTACAATCACTATTTTTACAATCATTACCACATTAATCATTACAACTTTCATTACGGTTCATCCTTATCATCGCAAATTAAACAATCATTGTCATGATCGCTACCAACCGTAGCACTGCCATCATCGCTACCAACCATAGCACTGCCATCATCGCTACCACCCGTAGCACTGCCATCATCGCTACCAACCGTAGCACTGCCATCATCGCTACCAACCGTAGCACTGCCATCATCGCTACCAACCGTAGCACTGCCATCATCGCTACCAACCGTAGCACTGCCATCATCGCTACCAACCGTAGCACTGCCATCATCGCTACCAACCATAGCACTGCCATCATCGCTACCAACCGTAGCACTGCCATCATCGCTACCAATCGTAGCACTACCATGATCGCTACCAACCGTAGCACTACCATCATCGCTACCAACCATAGCACTGCCATCATCGCTACCAACCGTAGCACTGCTATGATCGCTACCAACCGTAGCACTGCCATCATCGCTACCAACCGTAGCACTGCCATCATCGCTACCAACCGTAGCACTGCCATCATCGCTACCAACCGTAGCACTGCCATCATCGCTACCAACCGTAGCACTGCCATCATCGCTACCAACCGTAGCACTGCCATCATCGCTACCAACCGTAGCACTGCCATCATCGCTACCAACCGTAGCACTGCCATCATCGCTACCAACCATAGCACTGCCATCATCGCTACCAACCGTAGCACTGCCATCATCTCTACCAATCGTAGCACTACCATGATCGCTACCAACCGTAGCACTACCATCATCGCTACCAACCATAGCACTGCCATCATCGCTACCAACCGTAGCACTGCTATGATCGCTACCAACCGTAGCACTGCCATCATCGCTACCAACCGTAGCACTGCCATCATCGCTACCAACCGTAGCACTGCCATCATCGCTACCAACCGTAGCACTGCCATAGTCACTACCAACCGTAGCACTGCCATCGTCGCTACCAACCGTAGCACTGCCATGATCGCTACCAACCGTAGCACTGCCGTGATCGCTACCATCCGTCGCACTGCCATGATCGCTACCAACCTTAGCACTGCATCGTCGCTACCAATCGTAGCACTGCCATAATCGCTACCAACCGTAGCACTGCCATCGTCGCTACCAACCGTAGCACTACCATCATCGCTCCCAACCGTAACACTGCCATCGTCGCTACCAACCGTAGCACTACCATCATCGCTACCAACCGTAGCACTGCCATCGTCGCTACCAACCGTAGCACTGCCATAATCGCTACCAACCGTAGCACTGCCATGATCGCTACCAACCGTAGCACTGCCATCGTCGCTACCAACCGTAGCACTGCCATAATCGCTACCAACCGTAGCACTGCCATGATCGCTACCAACCGTAGCACTACCATCATCGCTCCCAACCGTAGCACTGCCATGATCGCTACCAACCATAGCACTGCCATCGTCGCTACCAACCGTAGCACTACCATCATCGCTCCCAACCGTAGCACTGCCTTCATCGCTCCCAACCGTAGCACTATCATCATCGCTCCCAACCGTAACACTGCCATCGTCGCTACCAACCGTAGCACTACCATCATCGCTACCAACCGTAGCACTGTCATGGTCGCTACCAACCGTAGCACTGCCATGGTCGCTACCAACCGTAACACTGCCTTCATCACGACCATCTTCACTATTACACTCACTACTATTCATCGCTACCAACCGTAGCACTGCCTTCATCACGACCATCTTCACTATTACACTCACTACTATTCATCGCTACCAACCGTAGCACTGCCTTCATCACGACCATCGTCACTATTACACTCACTACTATTCATCGCTACCAACCGTAGCACTGCCTTCATCACGACCATCTTCACTAGTACACTCACTACTATTCATCGCTACCAACCGTAGCACTGCCTTCATCACGACCATCTTCACTATTACACTCACTACTATTCATCGCTACCAACCGTAGCACTGCAATCTTCACTATTACACTCACTACTATTCATCGCTACCAACCGTAGCACTGCAATCTTCACTATTACACTCACTACTATTCATCGATAATCGTTGTGTAGATTCATCAACATCCATCAATATCCTTTATTTTTCTGAACGATGCCTTGACGTTCTGCCGTCTTGCCACTCATTTATAACGTATATCATTATTTACTACCAAAACGGGTCACGTGATTTATTTTGTAGGGAAAAGTCTGGAACAACTTCTTTTAGCCTTAGTTCAATAACGTCCATTCATTAAAACTATCAACGTAACTTCTATAACCCACTTATTTTCACTTCATCTCGATAATATCCCTTTATCCTTGTGTTTACATTTCATCTATTTAATATCCCTTCATCCTTGTGTATATATTTCATCTAGTTAATATCCCTTCATCCTTGTATTCTCACCTTATCTCCCTAATTTTCCTTATCCTTGTATTCTCAGCTCATCATTAAATATTGGCAATGTTCTTCAACTTCTATGAAACAATGTATTTTATTCTCATCTCCGTTGTTATAAGAAAAGTCTGTGTGCATGTTTTGTATCTGTTTGTTTTAATTAATGAATTTAATTTAGCTAATTCTTATGTATTTCATGTATATTTTAAGAATTGGTGGGTATGTCAAATGGAAACATTTTTCTTATATTGTTTTCATAATTTATTGACAAGTCAAAAACTCAGACCGAAGAAGAGTTACAGATCAGTACCTCCAAACTGGCTTCTGATGACCTGGTTGATGTACTGACTACTCACGTTGGTGAATAGGAAGAACAGGCAGTGGAATCAAACATTTCTACTTGAGTAGGCTAGATCATCGTAGCTTTATGTAAACAACTAAGCGATACTTACTTTTCGTCGTTTGATTAATTGAAGAACGCCGACGAAGAGAAGTAGTCGTTGGGTGATCACACAAGAATCAGATTTCAACAAGATCTTCACAGCTACAGAATGACACCCATTGAAATCTAAAGTTCAGTTGCGTTTCGCCTTATTTTCACAAAAATATCACGCAGCGATAAGATATAAAACGAACGTGTGAGGCAGACAAATAAACTAGAGACCGAGAGATGTAACAAAATATGTGAGAGGGACGACGTTCTAAAAGTTATTGGCAGACATTCACTGTCCGGGGTGTAGGCTAGAAACTGTGCAAGGATTCGACAACAAAAGACACAACAAAAATAGAACACTTCGTGCAATGGAGATGTCAAGCCAACACATTTTGATACAGAGAGAAATTCTGTACATTAAAACAATGGGAAATGGGAGAATAATTATTATGATACAATCTGACAAACGAAAAACAATAAGAGAAAGATTAATCAGATGACATTCTGTGAGAGATAAATTGGGGTACATTCTGAGAGATGTTTATATGACTGAGTTCTGAGAGTGTTAATCAGATTGTATTCTGAGAGTGTTAATCAGATTGTTTTCTGTGAGTATTAATCATATTGTATTCTGACAGTTGAGCGAATGTTTCCCAATAGAAACTGGGGTTAAACAAGGATGTATTTTATCGCCCTTGTTATTTGGAATTGTTGTAGACTTCATCATGAAGAAATGCTGCACTGGTAATAAAGGCATCGAATGGATACAAGGAGACCATTTGGAGGACCTCGACTTTGCTGATGACATAGTCCTCATCAGCAGTCAGATAAAAACGATGCAGGAAAACACAAATGAACTATCAGCAATAGCCAACAAAATTGGGCTTGAGATCAATCATGAAAAGACTAAAGTAATGAAAAGTTTAATTCCAACAGATGACAAAATATACATGGAAAACAAACCAGTAGAAGAGATCGATCACTTTATCTATCTTGGAAGTCTCATTGATCGAGAAGGGGATACAAGTAAAGAAATTAGAATCAGAATGGCTAAAGCAGCAATGTCTTTCAGAAGCCTTGAAAAGTTGTGGAAATCAAACCTCATCGGCACAAACACAAAACTTAGGCTATTCAAATCAAATGTACTATCAACCCTTACGTATGCGTGTGAAAGCTGGAAAACAACAAGAGATATAGAAACAAAGTTGAACGCATTCGAAAATAAATGTCTAAGGAAAATACTTGGTATAGCGTTGAACGAATTCAAAACAAACGAGGAAATTAGAGAAATCGCCAATCAACCACTAATATCTTCAGTAATAAAGAAAAGACGATGGTCATATGTTGGACATGTAATGGGAAGAGATAAAAACCGAATAGCAAAGCAGGCCCTCATATGGGAAACAACAGGTAAGAGGAAAAGAGGAAGACCCAGGGAGACACTGAGAAGAACATTGATGAGAGAGGCAAGAGCAACAGGATTCGGCTCGCTCAATGAGATAGAGCTGCTTGCACAGAACAGAGACAAATGGCAAGAGATTTGATAAAAAATCTTTAAAAGAAAACTGCTAGAACAAAAATTCATATAGGAGAAGGTGTATCTTGGTCTACGCCCTATGGGCCAGCAACGGCTCGTAAGGTCAATAGATAGATAGATAGATTCTGAGAGTGTTAATCAGATTGTTTTGCTGAGAGTGTTAATCTGATTGTTTTCTGAGAGTGTTAATCATATTGTATTCTGAGAGTGTTAATCGCATTGTTTTCTGAGAGTGTTAATCAGATTGTTTTACTGAGAGTGTTAATCTGATTGTTTTCTGAGAGTGTTTATCATATTGTATTCTGAGAGTGTTAATCGCATTGTTTTCTGAGAGTGTTAATCAGATTGTTTTACTGAGAGTGTTAATCAGATTGTTTTGTGAGAGTGTTAATCAGATTGTTTTACTGAAAGTGTTAATCAGATTGTTTTCTGAGAGTGTTAATCACATTGTTTTCTGAGAATGTTAGTTAGATTGTTTTACTGAGAGTGATAATCAGATTGTTTTACTGAGAGTGTTAATCAGATTGTTTTACTGAAAGTGTTAATCAGATTGTTTTACTGAAAGTGTTAATCAGATTGTTTTCTGAGAGTGTTAATCATATTGTTTTACTGAGAATGTTAATAAGATTGTTTTACTGAGAGTATTAATCAGAATGTTTTACTGAGAGTGTTAATCAGATTGTTTTACTGAGAGTGTTAATCAGAATGTTTTACTGAGAGTGTTAATCAGATTGTTTTACTGAGAGTGTTAATCAGATTGTTTTACTGAGAGTGTTAATCGTATTGTTTTCTGAGAGTGTTAATTATATTGTTTTACTGAGAGTGTTAATCAGATTGTTTTACTGAGAGTGTTAATCAGATTGTTTTACTGAGAGTGTTAATCGTATTGTTTTCTGAGAGTGTTAATTATATTGTTTTACTGAGAGTGTTAATCAGTTGTTTTACTGAGAGTGTTAATCAGTTGTTTTACTGAGAGTGTTAATCAGATTGCTTTACTGAGAGTGTTAATCTGATTGCTTTACTGAGAGTGTTAATCTGATTGCTTTACTGAGAGTGTTAATCTGATTGCTTTACTGAGAGAGTTAATCAGATTGTTTACTGAGAGAGTTAATCAGATTGTTTTACTGAGAGAGTTAATCAGATTGTTTACTGAGAGAGTTAATCAGATTGTTTTACTGAGAGTGTTAATAAGATTGTTTACTGAGAGAGTTAATCAGATTGTTTTACTGAGAGTGTTAATAAGATTGTTTACTGAGAGAGTTAATCAGATTGTTTTACTGAGAGAGTTAATCAGATTGTTTACTGAGAGAGTTAATCAGATTGTTTACTGAGAGAGTTAATCAGATTGTTTACTGAGAGAGTTAATCAGATTGTTTTACTGAGAGAGTTAATCAAATTGTTTTCTGAGACTGTTAATCAAATTGTTTTACTGAGAGTGTTAATCAGATTGTTTACTGAGAGTGTTAATCAGATTGTTTTACTGAGAGTGTTAATCAGATTGTTTTACTGAGAGTGTTAATCAGATTGTTTACTGAGAGAGTTAATCAGATTGTTTTACTGAGATTGTTAATCAGATTGTTTTACTGAGAGTTTTAATTATATTGTTTTACTGAGAGAGATTAATAAGTTTATGTTCTGGGTGATAGAAACTAGATTATGTTCTGAGAGAGGTTAATTACTTTACGTTTCGGGAGATGTAAATTGGATCATATTTTATGAGAAAGTGTATATTTGAATTTAATTTTGAGAAAGCTAAACTGACATACGTCTTGAAAGAGCTAAATGGGTTGCATTCTGAGAGAGGTAAATTTGATTGAATTATCAGAGATGTAAATTTGATTACATTTTTCGAGAAGTAAATTTGATAAAACTCTCAGAGAGGTAAATTTGATTACATTTTTCGAGAAGTAAATTTGATTAAATTCTCAGAGAGGTAAATTTGATTACATTTTTCGAGAAGTAAATTTGATTAAATTCTTAGAGAGGTAAATTTGATTACATTTTTCGAGAAGTAAATTTGATTCAATTCTCAGAGATGTAAATTTGATTAAATTCTCAGAGATGTAAATTTCACTAAATTCTAAGAAAAGTAAAATTTGATTAAATTCTGAGAGGTACAATTGATTTCATTATATGAATGGAGTACATTCAGATAGAGGTTAGATGGCGTGTAATCTTGGACAGGTTAATTGTGATACAACATGAAAATGGTTGCTGAAGTATATACAATCTGGGATCTGTTCTTGGAGTGAAATCTTCGAGATCGTTTATTACAAAACAGCCCGAAGGAAGTGATTCGGTTGCGGACTGAGAGAGGTTCAATGTAAAACAAACTGAAGATGAAAAAGATCTGATTTGAATGAAGTACGCCTTAAAGTGAAAAACAAACTGAAGATGAAAAAGATCTGATTTGAATGAAGTACGCCTTAAAGTGAAAAACAAACTGAAGATGAACAAGATCTGATTTGAATGAAGTTCGCCTTAAAGTGAAAAACAAACTGAAGATGAAAAAGATCTGATTTGAATGAAGTACGCCTTAAAGTGAAAAACAAACTGAAGATGAAAAAGATCTGATTGAATGAAGTACGCCTTAAAGTGAAAAACAAACTGAAGATGAAAAAGATCTGATTTGAATGAAGTACGCCTTAAAGTGAAAAACAAACTGAAGATTAGAAGTAGAGTCCATATTGTCCGTGATGAAATTAAAAGTAAAGGTAATGTGCGAGACTTGAACCGGCGTCTTAACACGCGAGTTTTCACCCATATGTGCTCAGCCGCCTACCCATATGTGGTCGGAGACTTCTGGATAGTGTCGCTTCAAGCATGATGCGAGGCGGAATTCCTCACCATCCCAGAGTGTTACCCTGGTACCCATTTCTGCCAGCTGCTGGGTATTGCTTTTTCCCAACCACAACTCACGCTCCTTCCAGCGGGAATCAAATACGTGTTGTCTGGGGGGGGGGGACTGACAGTGCGAACATTCTACCAGTTTCAATAAGTACGTCATAGTAACTCTAAGGGAGATGATAACACAAAGTACTTTAATGTAAGAGCAAGCCTTGGTAGTTCAGGTCTCAACCCTCTATGTTGGTTGCCTTGGTAGTTCAGGTCTCAACCCTCTATGTTGGTTGCCTTGGTAGTTCAGGTCTCAACCCTCTATGTTGGTTGCCTTGGTAGTTCAGGTCTCACCCTCTATGTTGGTTGCCTTGGTAGTTCAGGTCTCAACCCTCTATGTTGGTTGCCTTGGTAGTTCAGGCCTCAACCCTCAATGTTGGTTGCCTTTTTATAAAACGAAGACAAGCTGAAATAAAATGTGTTATATGAGTCTAGAGAGAGTCAGGCAGGTAACAAGTTCAGCAGTGAAGCAGGTCAGTCCCCACCACAGCCAGGGAGTCTGCAGTAAACCCTTAACTTCCACTGTCCAGAGCTCAGTCTATTTCTTGGTGTTACTCTCCCATCTAAGTGATGACGTAACCTTCCATTTTACGTTCAAGGGATAAAAACGTAGAAAAAAATTATAATACAGTTCAAGTGGCATTCCAATTTTGTTATTATGAAAGTGACGGAAGCAAATTCAGAAGAAGTACGAACAGATGTTTCTCACTGACCATTTAATTGGGTTACGTATTTGCTCATTCAAAAATATATGTGTTATTCCCCGATGGTTTCCTCAAGTTGATTACAAGAAATTGTAACTTGAACAACAACACCATTGTTTGTATAGACATGCATAAATCTAATGTGTTGAATAAAGCCAAACTTAGATGGTTCTGTGCATATTGCTATATTATCTTGCTGTCTTGCCCTATCAAAGGTTGGCTACCAATGTTCGCCATTTTTTACAGTCTCTCGTACCTTGATGGTACACGTTTTCATAGGCTCTCCTGTTCCAGATGACGATTCTGTCAATCCAATCTTGTATCTGCTGAAATATAACTCACATAACATTAGAGTAAATCGGAAATTACGACTTTTGTCACAAAATAGAGTCACTTCTTGTAAACATCAATATTAAGAATGAGGAAAATGTGATGAACACAACACATATTACTCATAGTTGCGTCTGCAAATAAAAGAAATCGCTATTCTGAACTTAGAACTACCAAATGGGGTTGGCTGAGTGATTTAAAGATATAGTGATCACATGTGTTAATAGCAATAGGAAGCTCTTTATTCAGAGCTTTGCAGCTGTCGGCAATCTGACCATCAGAAAAAGACCCGTCGAGCAAGTTTTTCAGCCATTTAGCTTCTTGACGCTCTAAGGGACGTGCTCCTGGATCATTACTCCCAGTCGTCGGCCTCCAGCTGCGTTGAACTTGAAAGCTCACACTTTCTATGTTATATAATAACTCAACTTATTCTGCGCAAAACTTCTGATCGATTCTGTTGTTCGTACGTAATCACACACAACAGTCATTGCTTTAACCTAGCACATCAATGTCCTCTTTGTGGTGACAGCAGTCTAAAATGGTTGTTCACTCTGCGTGACGTTCGAATATACTCTCATGGTTGCTGTTTATCAATCGGCACGGTGTGTTGGGTCGGTAGCTGATAACAAGTGATAACAATATGTCGGACTAGGAACTCCACTTCTTTGAATTGTTGGTATTGCAAACATTTGGTGTGAATCAAGCGCGGTTAATGTTTTAACTTCTTATCGCCTAAAAACATCCTAGCTCTCGGATTTGCAAAGATCAGACTGTTGAAGTTAATGTAACCTTTGGTCGAATGCAGAAGCAGTCGATGTGTATATGTAGGAACTCTAATCGACTAGTCCTCTGAACCTCGGTATATTCTTGTTTTGTTGATATGTTTTGGCGTCGCCTTGATGTTCTTTCGATTGGCTCAGCAATATCATCTATTGCTCTTGTTCACATTCCCCCTTAGTTCCTTGCCTCTTTATTAGGTGGTAGAGGGATGTAGCCGCGAGACCTCTGGCACTGACCTCCATAGCCACCATCCTGACTTGGGGTCCCAGTTTAAATATATGTTGTTCCTCTATCCTGTATAAGAATGGCACAGTGAGCTCTTTAAGGATGACGAGGGTTGTGGCTAGTGTGTACGGAGCAATATCTGGACGCATCTTAGATCTTTTGAGATGCGAGAGATGGTTAACAACGCAACTCGTCTCTAGGATCATGAAGCCAAAGAAAACTGGATTTACACTACGATCAGAGTTAGAACAGCCGCTATCACAGTGGAAAAAGACCTCACTCGTCAAGATCACATTTTCTGGTATATTTTTGTAAATCAAATCTCAAGAGCCTGGGGACGAAGTTCGCAGCAAAGTGGTACTGCTAGGATCTATTGTCGGAAACAATCATTGACTGCACCCATGAGATGGAGCTGATGGATTATTCACTGAAGTGGTATTGCTAAGATAGGATCTATAGATCGGACACAGTCATTGACTGCATCCATGTGAGAGAGCTTTCATACCAGAGCTGATGGATGGTTTAGCGATGTCCTCTCAGATCAATTCACAATATATTTTTGCCAACATTTTTGACGCTTTGCTGTCGACAGGAAGCCTGATAGCTTGCCATCGTGAACAGACACTCGACTAGCCTTGGAATGTGTGAACCAGCAAAGATCTAAAGATTCATCATCATGGACCAGAATAAACATTTTCATGATCTCGGATGCCGTTTTCCAAACTTTGTGCAAAATTTACAAATACTTTGCTAGAATATCTAGATTTTGTTCATCCTTGGCCCATACATAAGGTGGGATAACGGCGTGTACAAATCGACCACTTATACACAGCATGTTGTCAGGTGACACAGATGTTCAGCACACTTGGGAGTATTGCTTGCAGATTTTCATGCAAAAATATCTAGAGTTACAAGGCTACAATCGTGAACCTTTCTGATTGCCCACTTAACACTTAGTAATACTAATGTTTAAACTATCTTGTTTCTTCAATAAATGTTATAATCCCGCTCCAAATTAATAGATTTCTTTATCAAATTGTCTTCTGGCCATTTCATTTATTAACTGCTGTATGATATTAACTGTGTTTTATTATTTGCATGCCCATTTTATTATAAATTGCTTCGCGTAATTAGCAAGCATCACCAAGAAACACGTATTCAGGATGTGTAACAACTCCCAGAGAAGACACGTTTTGATTGTAACAAATTCGCAACGATGAAACAACTTTTCATTGTTACGTCAAACATTTCAGAATCTATGATCTCAACCTACCAGCAAATAAATTCGTTCAATAACTTTCTATGTCAACGTCACCGACATCACCAACGTCACCGACATCACCAACATCACCAACATCACCGACATCACCAACATCACCGACATCACCGACATCACCAACATCACCGACATCACCGAAATCACCAACATCACCGACATCACCAACATCACCGACATCACCAACATCACCGACATCACCAACATCACCGACATCACCAACATCACCGACATCACCAACATCACCGACATCACCAACATCACCGACATCACCAACATCACCAACATCACCGACATCACCAACATCACCGACATCACCAACATCACCGACATCACCAACATCACCGACATCACCAACATCACCGACATCACCAACATCACCGACATCACCAACATCACCGACATCACCGACATCACCAACATCACCGACATCACCAACATCACCGACATCACCGACATCTACTTGCCTCACCGGAACCACAGCTCAAGGCTAGACAACCCACAACCATGTCACAATACATTTCTGATCTGCTTCGCAAAGTTACCAGATTAGATTGTGACATTAAGCTTAACAGTACGTTTTAAAAAAATTAAATTAAAAGGCCTAATTCATGGAAGGTATAATGTCAACATTTTTGCAGTAGCAATGTAGTCTTAAAATATCAAGAAGAATCATTCTGGAGAGACTAAAAGAGGCCATAGAGAAACATTTGAGAGATGAACAA
This sequence comes from Megaustenia siamemsis, assembly GCA_032433765.1. Classification (NCBI taxonomy): domain Eukaryota; kingdom Metazoa; phylum Mollusca; class Gastropoda; order Stylommatophora; family Ariophantidae; genus Megaustenia; species Megaustenia siamemsis. The sequence continues at coordinate 55,461,329 of JAVIAB010000139.1, read as the reverse complement.
GCAGGTTTTAGGAAGAACAGATCATGTGCTGATCAAATAACTACTCTGCGTATAATAGTTGAACAAAGTTTAGAACTAAAATCCCCACTTTATATTGGATTCATAGATTACGAAAAGGCATTTGATAGTTTAGACAGAAGAATGCTTTGGAAGTTGCTGAGTCATTACGGAATCCCCATAAAGTTTATTAACCTGATAAAAAAAATGTATGAAGGAACAAAATGTAGTGTGGTGAATGAAGGACAGCTTACAGAAGCATTTGGAATAAGAACAGGAGTACGGCAAGGATGCCTTATGTCTTCATTTCTCTTTCTACTGGCCATAGATTGGATTATGAAAATAACTCAAAACAACAGAATTGGGATCCAGTCGTCACTGACCAAACAACTTGATGATTTAGACTTTGCTGATGACATAGCTCTCCTATCACACAGCCATCAACAGATGCAGGATAAAATGAGCATACTTAATGACAGATCACAACAGCTAGGACTGAAGATTAATAGAGATAAGACCAACATTATGAGAATTAATGCAGTTGGCAATAACCAAATAAAACTAGGAGAAATACCTCTACTAGACGTACAATCTTATATATATCTGGGCAGTAATATAGATAAAGAGGGAGGAACAGAAAATGATACCAAAATAAGGATATCAAAAGCAAGAGGAGCTTTCATTGCACTGGGAAACATATGGAAATCCAAAGAAATTAGGCTAAATACAAAAATAAAAATTTTCAACTCGAATGTTAAGTCGGTCCTATTATATGGCTGTGAAACATGGAGAATAACAAATTGACAATCACGAAGGTACAGACTTTCATTAATGGATGCTTGCGCAGAATAAAGGGATGGAAATGGCAGGACAAAGTCACTAACGTGGAATTATGGAAATGTACCGGTCAAATACCAGTGGATAAAGAGATACAGCGAAGACGATGGCGATGGATAGGACACACACTACGGAAGCCAACTGAGAGTATTACACAACAGGCCCTTTTTTGGAATCCCAGGGGAAAAGACAAAGAGGAAGACCAAGGAATTCTTTGAGAAGACAAATCGAAGCAGAGATGAAGATGATGGGAAGACATGGAATGATCTTAAACGAATTGCAAAAAACAGAACGACTTGGAAAGTGTTTGTTGAAGACCTATGTTCCACTGGGAGCTAAAAGGTAGAAGAAGAATGTAGTATTGAAACATTGTTGCAGTAGGAATGTAATCTTGAAACATTGTTGCAGTAGGAATGTAGTCTTAAAACATTGTTGCAGTAGGAATGTAGTCTTGAAACATTGTTGCAGTAGCAATGTAGTCTTGAAACATTGTTGCAGTAGCAATGTAATCTTGAAACATTGTTTTGCAGTAGCAATGTAGTCTTGAAACACATTGTTGCACTAGGAATGTAGTCTTGAAACATTGTTGCAGTAGCAATGTAATCTTGAAACATTGTTGCAGTAGGAATGTAGTCTTGAAACATTGTTGCAAAAGGAATGCAGTCTTGAAACATTGTTACAGTAGGAATGTAGTCTTGAAAAATTGTTGCAGTAGCAATGTAGTCTTGAAACATTGTTACAGTAGCAGTGTAGTCTTGAAACATTGTTGCAGTAGCAGTGTAGTCTTGAAACATTGTTGCAGTAGCAGTGTAGTCTTGAAACATTGTTGCAGTAGGAATGTAGTCTTGAAACATTGTTATAGTAGGAATGTAGTCTTAAAAAATTGTTGCAGTAGCAATGTAGTCTTGAAACATTGTTGCAGTAGCAATGTAGTCTTGAAACATTGTTGCAGTAGCAATGTAGTCTTGAAACATTGTTGCAGTAGCAATGTAGTCTTGAAACATTGATGAAGTAGCAATGTAATCTTGAAACATTGTAGCAGTAGCAATGTAATCTTGATACATTGATGAAGTAGGAATGTAATCTTGAAACATTGTTGCAGTAGCAATGTAATCTTGATACATTGTTGCAGTAGGAATGTAATCTTGAAACATTGTTGCAGTAGGAATGTAGTCTTGAAACATTGTTGCAGTGGGAATGTAGTCGTGAAACATTGTTGCAGTAGCAATGTAGTCTTGAAACATTGTTGCAGTGGGAATGTAGTCGTGAAACATTGTTGCAGTAGGAATGTATTCTTGAAACAAAGTTGTAGTAGTAATGTTTTCTTGAAACATTGTTGCATTAGGAATGTAGTCTTTAAACTTTGTTGCAGTTGCAATGTAGTTTTGAAACATTGTTGCAGTAGCAATGTAGTTTTGAAACATTGTTGCAGCAGCAATGTACTTTTGAAACATTGTTGCAGTAGGAATGAGTCTTGAAACATTGTTGCAGTAGGAACGTAATTTTGACACATTGTTGTAGTAGGAATGTAGTCTTGAAACATTGTTGCAGTAGCAATGTAGTCTTGAAACATTGTTGCAGTAGCAATGTAGTCTTGAAACATTGTTGCAGTAGCAATGTAGTCTTGAAACATTGTTGCAGTTGCAATGTAGTCTTGCAAAATTTTTTTTAACATGAAATCTTCATTTTTAGATTTTACAATATAGAAAGAAAATTGAGTTGCTCTCTATAAATCTTTATGTTCTACTTTTGTTTTAATTGAATCTACGAGAGAGAATATCCTCTCATAAACTTGATCACTGATTTACTGTTACAAAACAAAACAGAGGAGATTTCCAGTTCTTTGGCTGACGTTGGACATAACTGTCCATTATCTTTAGGTAGTATATCTTGATGATGGTGATTCGTATATTCCAATCTTCAAAATTGAAGTTATAAAATATGTTAAAACAAGATGATATGTAATTATTGTACAATTAACATTTTATAGAACCAGAAACAGACCACATAATACAATAAAACTTTCTTAAAGTGAACTACATTGACCAAAAAAAATTCTGAAATTTGGCCTAAAAACCCAATTTAACTAGGCTGTTTTGCATTAATCAATAGCAATAAATAGCATTGTCATTCATGTATTTTATCTGCTCATCGCAGTGGATAGGCAAAACGGGATATATTCTTTAATCGTTTTTGGCCATGTCGTTTTATGCTCGCCTCTTTTTTGTTCAGCATTTATGCTCAGCAATAAGCAGAAGATTTTTGTGCATCTTGGGACACCTTGTCAAGCGTCGAATCTTTGTTGTCATATAAGACGTGTCGGCCATCTATTGTGGAGTTGTAGTCTAGCACAGACAGGTTCCATGCCTGTTTTACGTATTTCAGTGTGCGATTATTCTCAGTCACAATAGTGTTTATACAACACATCTTTATCAATTCTATTTATTCTTGTTTAATGTACTAATTTCACATTTTCTCATTACGTTCCTTCTGTGTAAATTCTCTCAAAACAAAAGAGACTACAAGTCTCTACATCCTTATATCTTTCATGTCTGTCTCATATCAATAGTTTTAGTGATTGTTACTGTTGCTTCTTGACTGGAGGACAACAGCCATTGACAGTTTTGGTTCATCTGGAAATAAAGGTGCTACCGATCACATCGAGCTGCTAGTGGTGAGTAGTTTTCGTTTTCTTTTTTTATAAACACATTCAGCAGTTGTATGTATGATGGTGGCACGTTAGTCGCTGCTAATGACACAACATTCAATTGGTACTAAACATGTGCATCAGGATCCATAACACTTACATACGTCATCATCAGAAGATTGTATAGCTAGAGCAGACATCATCTAACGGACATAACAACTAGAGTCCAAGTGAGAGGGCACAGTACAACTGCTGGAGTCCAAGTGAGAGGGCACAACTGTTAGAGTCCAAGTGAAAGGGCACAACTGTTAGAGTCCAAGTGAGAGGGCACAACTGTTAGAGTCCAAGTGAGAGGGCACAACTGTTAGAGTCCAAGTGAGAGGGCGCAACTGTTGGAGTCCAAGTGAGAGGGCACAACTGTTGGAGTCCAAGTGAGAGGGCACAACTGTTGGAGTCCAAGTGAGAGGGTACAACTGTTGGAGTCCAAGTGAGAGGGCGCAACTGTTAGAGTCTAAGTGAGAGGGCACAACTGTTGGAGTCTAAGTGAGAGGGCGCAACTTTTAGAGTCCAAGTGAGAGGGTACAACTGTTGGAGTCCAAGTGAGAAGGCACAACTGTTGGAGTCCAAGTGAGAGGGTACAACTGTTGCAGTCCAAGTGAGAGGGCACAACTGTTGGAGTCCAAGTGAGAGGGTACAACTGTTGGAGCCCAAGTGAGAGGGCGCAACTGTTAGAGTCTAAGTGAGAGGGCACAACTGTTGGAGTCTAAGTGAGAGGGCGCAACTTTTAGAGTCCAAGTGAGAGGGTACAACTGTTGGAGTCCAAGTGAGAGGGCACAACTGTTGGAGTCCAAGTGAGAGGGCATAATTGATGGAGTCTAAGTGAGAGGGCATATTTGTTGGAGTCCAAGTGAGAGGGCACAACTGTTGGAGTCCAAGTGAGAAGGCATAATTGTTGGAGTCCAAGTGAGAGGGCGTAATTGTTGGAGTCCATGTGTGAGTGCATAACAGCGAGACTAACCAGTAAAAAAACACCGGAACAAGGCTTTGTTCTCAAAGTCGGGTCTTGAAAAGCACAGAAAATATCATAAATATTTATCAGTAAACCTGTGCATTTTTGTAGTCGCTAAGTTAGCTGGGACTTTATGGGTATGTTTTTTAGGATATCCTTTATGCATTTCTGCTGTTTACTGGCAGAGCAAAACTTTGTTTGGATAATCTATATCATATAATCTATATCGTATAATCTATATCATATAATCTATTTCATATAATCTATATCATATAATCTATATCATATAATCTATATTGAACTGAGAGAGGTTCAATGTAAAACAAACTGAAGATGAAAAAGATCTGATTTGAATGAAGTACGCCTTAAAGTGAAAAACAAACTGAAGATGAAAAAGATCTGATTTGAATGAAGTACGCCTTAAAGTGAAAAACAAACTGAAGATGAACAAGATCTGATTTGAATGAAGTTCGCCTTAAAGTGAAAAACAAACTGAAGATGAAAAAGATCTGATTTGAATGAAGTACGCCTTAAAGTGAAAAACAAACTGAAGATGAAAAAGATCTGATTTGAATGAAGTACGCCTTAAAGTGAAAAACAAACTGAAGATGAAAAAGATCTGATTTGAATGAAGTACGCCTTAAAGTGAAAAACAAACTGAAGATTAGAAGTAGAGTCCAATATTGTCCGTGATGAAATTAAAAGTAAAGGTAATGTGCGAGACTTGAACCGGCGTCTTAACACGCGAGTTTTCACCCATATGTGCTCAGCCGCCTACCCATATGTGGTCGGAGACTTCTGGATAGTGTCGCTTCAAGCATGATGCGAGGCGGAATTCCTCACCATCCCAGAGTGTTACCCTGGTACCCATTTCTGCCAGCTGCTGGGTATTGCTTTTTTCCCAACCACAACTCACGCTCCTTCCAGCGGGAATCAAATACGTGTTGTCTGGGGGGGGGGGGGGGACTGACAGTGCGAACATTCTACCAGTTTCAATAAGTACGTCATAGTAACTCTAAGGGAGATGATAACACAAAGTACTTTAATGTAAGAGCAAGCCTTGGTAGTTCAGGTCTCAACCCTCTATGTTGGTTGCCTTGGTAGTTCAGGTCTCAACCCTCTATGTTGGTTGCCTTGGTAGTTCAGGTCTCAACCCTCTATGTTGGTTGCCTTGGTAGTTCAGGTCTCAACCCTCTATGTTGGTTGCCTTGGTAGTTCAGGTCTCAACCCTCTATGTTGGTTGCCTTGGTAGTTCAGGCCTCAACCCTCAATGTTGGTTGCCTTTTTATAAAACGAAGACAAGCTGAAATAAAATGTGTTATATGAGTCTAGAGAGAGTCAGGCAGGTAACAAGTTCAGCAGTGAAGCAGGTCAGTCCCCACCACAGCCAGGGAGTCTGCAGTAAACCCTTAACTTCCACTGTCCAGAGCTCAGTCTATTTCTTGGTGTTACTCTCCCATCTAAAGTGATGACGTAACCTTCCATTTTACGTTCAAGGGATAAAAACGTAGAAAAAAATTATAATACAGTTCAAGTGGCATTCCAATTTTGTTATTATGAAAGTGACGGAAGCAAATTCAGAAGAAGTACGAACAGATGTTTCTCACTGACCATTTAATTGGGTTACGTATTTGCTCATTCAAAAATATATGTGTTATTCCCCGATGGTTTCCTCAAGTTGATTACAAGAAATTGTAACTTGAACAACAACACCATTGTTTGTATAGACATGCATAAATCTAATGTGTTGAATAAAGCCAAACTTAGATGGTTCTGTGCATATTGCTATATTATCTTGCTGTCTTGCCCTATCAAAGGTTGGCTACCAATGTTCGCCATTTTTTACAGTCTCTCGTACCTTGATGGTACACGTTTTCATAGGCTCTCCTGTTCCAGATGACGATTCTGTCAATCCAATCTTGTATCTGCTGAAATATAACTCACATAACATTAGAGTAAATCGGAAATTACGACTTTTGTCACAAAATAGAGTCACTTCTTGTAAACATCAATATTAAGAATGAGGAAAATGTGATGAACACAACACATATTACTCATAGTTGCGTCTGCAAATAAAAGAAATCGCTATTCTGAACTTAGAACTACCAAATGGGGTTGGCTGAGTGATTTTAAAGATATAGTGATCACATGTGTTAATAGCAATAGGAAGCTCTTTATTCAGAGCTTTGCAGCTGTCGGCAATCTGACCATCAGAAAAAGACCCGTCGAGCAAGTTTTTCAGCCATTTAGCTTCTTGACGCTCTAAGGGACGTGCTCCTGGATCATTACTCCCAGTCGTCGGCCTCCAGCTGCGTTGAACTTGAAAGCTCACACTTTCTATGTTATATAATAACTCAACTTATTCTGCGCAAAACTTCTGATCGATTCTGTTGTTCGTACGTAATCACACACAACAGTCATTGCTTTAACCTAGCACATCAATGTCCTCTTTGTGGTGACAGCAGTCTAAAATGGTTGTTCACTCTGCGTGACGTTCGAATATACTCTCATGGTTGCTGTTTATCAATCGGCACGGTGTGTTGGGTCGGTAGCTGATAACAAGTGATAACAATATGTCGGACTAGGAACTCCACTTCTTTGAATTGTTGGTATTGCAAACATTTGGTGTGAATCAAGCGCGGTTAATGTTTTAACTTCTTATCGCCTAAAAACATCCTAGCTCTCGGATTTGCAAAGATTAGACTGTTGAAGTTAATGTAACCTTTGGTCGAATGCAGAAGCAGTCGATGTGTATATGTAGGAACTCTAATCGACTAGTCCTCTGAACCTCGGTATATTCTTGTTTTGTTGATATGTTTTGGCGTCGCCTTGATGTTCTTTCGATTGGCTCAGCAATATCATCTATTGCTCTTGTTCACATTCCCCTTAGTTCCTTGCCTCTTTATTAGGTGGTAGAGGGATGTAGCCGCGAGACCTCTGGCACTGACCTCCATAGCCACCATCCTGACTTGGGGTCCCAGTTTAAATATATGTTGTTCCTCTATCCTGTATAAGAATGGCACAGTGAGCTCTTTAAGGATGACGAGGGTTGTGGCTAGTGTGTACGGAGCAATATCTGGACGCATCTTAGATCTTTTGAGATGCGAGAGATGGTTAACAACGCAACTCGTCTCTAGGATCATGAAGCCAAAGAAAACTGGATTTACACTACGATCAGAGTTAGAACAGCCGCTATCACAGTGGAAAAAGACCTCACTCGTCAAGATCACATTTTCTGGTATATTTTTGTAAATCAAATCTCAAGAGCCTGGGACGAAGTTCGCAGCAAAGTGGTACTGCTAGGATCTATTGTCGGAAACAATCATTGACTGCACCCATGAGATGGAGCTGATGGATTATTCACTGAAGTGGTATTGCTAAGATAGGATCTATAGATCGGACACAGTCATTGACTGCATCCATGTGAGAGAGCTTTCATACCAGAGCTGATGGATGGTTTAGCGATGTCCTCTCAGATCAATTCACAATATATTTTGCCAACATTTTTGACGCTTTGCTGTCGACAGGAAGCCCTGATAGCTTGCCATCGTGAACAGACACTCGACTAGCCTTGGAATGTGTGAACCAGCAAAGATCTAAAGATTCATCATCATGGACCAGAATAAACATTTTCATGATCTCGGATGCCGTTTTCCAAACTTTGTGCAAAATTTACAAATACTTTGCTAGAATATCTAGATTTTGTTCATCCTTGGCCCATACATAAGGTGGGATAACGGCGTGTACAAATCGACCACTTATACACAGCATGTTGTCAAGTGACACAGATGTTCAGCACACTTGGGAGTATTGCTTGCAGATTTTCATGCAAAAATATCTAGAGTTACAAGGCTACAATCGTGAACCTTTCTGATTGCCCACTTAACACTTAGTAATACTAATGTTTAAACTATCTTGTTTCTTCAATAAATGTTATAATCCCGCTCCAAATTAATAGATTTCTTTATCAAATTGTCTTCTGGCCATTTCATTTATTAACTGCTGTATGATATTAACTGTGTTTTATTATTTGCATGCCCATTTTATTATAAATTGCTTCGCGTAATTAGCAAGCATCACCAAGAAACACGTATTCAGGATGTGTAACAACTCCCAGAGAAGACACGTTTTGATTGTAACAAATTCGCAACGATGAAACAACTTTTCATTGTTACGTCAAACATTTCAGAATCTATGATCTCAACCTACCAGCAAATAAATTCGTTCAATAACTTTCTATGTCAACGTCACCGACATCACCAACGTCACCGACATCACCAACATCACCAACATCACCGACATCACCAACATCACCGACATCACCAACATCACCGACATCACCAACATCACCGACATCACCAACATCACCGACATCACCGACATCACCAACATCACCGACATCACCAACATCACCGACATCACCAACATCACCGACATCACCAACATCACCGACATCACCAACATCACCGACATCACCAACATCACCGACATCACCAACATCACCGACATCACCAACATCACCAACATCACCGACATCACCAACATCACCGACATCACCAACATCACCGACATCACCAACATCACCGACATCACCAACATCACCGACATCACCAACATCACCGACATCACCAACATCACCGACATCACCAACATCACCGACATCACCGACATCACCAACATCACCGACATCACCGACATCTACTTGCCTCACCGGAACCACAGCTCAAGGCTAGACAACCCACAACCATGTTCACAATACATTTCTGATCTGCTTCGCAAAGTTACCAGATTAGATTGTGACATTAAGCTTAACAGTACGTTTTAAAAAAATTAAATTAAAAAGGCCTAATTCATGGAAGGTATAATGTCAACATTTTTGCAGTAGCAATGTAGTCTTAAAATATCAAGAAGAATCATTCTGGAGAGACTAAAAGAGGCCATAGAGAAACATTTGAGAGATGAACAAGCAGGTTTTAGGAAGAACAGATCATGTGCTGATCAAATAACTACTCTGCGTATAATAGTTGAACAAAGTTTAGAACTAAAATCCCCACTTTATATTGGATTCATAGATTACGAAAAGGCATTTGATAGTTTAGACAGAAGAATGCTTTGGAAGTTGCTGAGTCATTACGGAATCCCCATAAAGTTTATTAACCTGATAAAAAAAATGTATGAAGGAACAAAATGTAGTGTGGTGAATGAAGGACAGCTTACAGAAGCATTTGGAATAAGAACAGGAGTACGGCAAGGATGCCTTATGTCTTCATTTCTCTTTCTACTGGCCATAGATTGGATTATGAAAATAACTCAAAACAACAGAATTGGGATCCAGTCGTCACTGACCAAACAACTTGATGATTTAGACTTTGCTGATGACATAGCTCTCCTATCACACAGCCATCAACAGATGCAGGATAAAATGAGCATACTTAATGACAGATCACAACAGCTAGGACTGAAGATTAATAGAGATAAGACCAACATTATGAGAATTAATGCAGTTGGCAATAACCAAATAAAACTAGGAGAAATACCTCTACTAGACGTACAATCTTATATATATCTGGGCAGTAATATAGATAAAGAGGGAGGAACAGAAAATGATACCAAAATAAGGATATCAAAAGCAAGAGGAGCTTTCATTGCACTGGGAAACATATGGAAATCCAAAGAAATTAGGCTAAATACAAAAATAAAAATTTTCAACTCGAATGTTAAGTCGGTCCTATTATATGGCTGTGAAACATGGAGAATAACAAAATTGACAATCACGAAGGTACAGACTTTCATTAATGGATGCTTGCGCAGAATAAAGGGATGGAAATGGCAGGACAAAGTCACTAACGTGGAATTATGGAAATGTACCGGTCAAATACCAGTGGATAAAGAGATACAGCGAAGACGATGGCGATGGATAGGACACACACTACGGAAGCCAACTGAGAGTATTACACAACAGGCCCTTTTTTGGAATCCCCAGGGGAAAAGACAAAGAGGAAGACCAAGGAATTCTTTGAGAAGACAAATCGAAGCAGAGATGAAGATGATGGGGAAGACATGGAATGATCTTAAACGAATTGCAAAAAACAGAACGACTTGGAAAGTGTTTGTTGAAGACCTATGTTCCACTGGGAGCTAAAAGGTAGAAGAAGAATGTAGTATTGAAACATTGTTGCAGTAGGAATGTAATCTTGAAACATTGTTGCAGTAGGAATGTAGTCTTAAAACATTGTTGCAGTAGGAATGTAGTCTTGAAACATTGTTGCAGTAGCAATGTAGTCTTGAAACATTGTTGCAGTAGCAATGTAATCTTGAAACATTGTTTTGCAGTAGCAATGTAGTCTTGAAACACATTGTTGCACTAGGAATGTAGTCTTGAAACATTGTTGCAGTAGCAATGTAATCTTGAAACATTGTTGCAGTAGGAATGTAGTCTTGAAACATTGTTGCAAAAGGAATGCAGTCTTGAAACATTGTTACAGTAGGAATGTAGTCTTGAAAAATTGTTGCAGTAGCAATGTAGTCTTGAAACATTGTTACAGTAGCAGTGTAGTCTTGAAACATTGTTGCAGTAGCAGTGTAGTCTTGAAACATTGTTGCAGTAGCAGTGTAGTCTTGAAACATTGTTGCAGTAGGAATGTAGTCTTGAAACATTGTTATAGTAGGAATGTAGTCTTGAAAAATTGTTGCAGTAGCAATGTAGTCTTGAAACATTGTTGCAGTAGCAATGTAGTCTTGAAACATTGTTGCAGTAGCAATGTAGTCTTGAAACATTGTTGCAGTAGCAATGTAGTCTTGAAACATTGATGAAGTAGCAATGTAATCTTGAAACATTGTAGCAGTAGCAATGTAATCTTGATACATTGATGAAGTAGGAATGTAATCTTGAAACATTGTTGCAGTAGCAATGTAATCTTGATACATTGTTGCAGTAGGAATGTAATCTTGAAACATTGTTGCAGTAGGAATGTAGTCTTGAAACATTGTTGCAGTGGGAATGTAGTCGTGAAACATTGTTGCAGTAGCAATGTAGTCTTGAAACATTGTTGCAGTGGGAATGTAGTCGTGAAACATTGTTGCAGTAGGAATGTATTCTTGAAACAAAGTTGTAGTAGTAATGTTTTCTTGAAACATTGTTGCATTAGGAATGTAGTCTTTAAACTTTGTTGCAGTTGCAATGTAGTTTTGAAACATTGTTGCAGTAGCAATGTAGTTTTGAAACATTGTTGCAGCAGCAATGTACTTTTGAAACATTGTTGCAGTAGGAATGAGTCTTGAAACATTGTTGCAGTAGGAACGTAATTTTGACACATTGTTGTAGTAGGAATGTAGTCTTGAAACATTGTTGCAGTAGCAATGTAGTCTTGAAACATTGTTGCAGTAGCAATGTAGTCTTGAAACATTGTTGCAGTAGCAATGTAGTCTTGAAACATTGTTGCAGTTGCAATGTAGTCTTGCAAAATTTTTTTTAACATGAAATCTTCATTTCTAGATTTTACAATATAGAAAGAAAATTGAGTTGCTCTCTATAAATCTTTATGTTCTACTTTTGTTTTAATTGAATCTACGAGAGAGAATATCCTCTCATAAACTTGATCACTGATTTACTGTTACAAAACAAAACAGAGGAGATTTCCAGTTCTTTGGCTGACGTTGGACATAACTGTCCATTATCTTTAGGTAGTATATCTTGATGATGGTGATTCGTATATTCCAATCTTCAAAATTGAAGTTATAAAATATGTTAAAACAAGATGATATGTAATTATTGTACAATTAACATTTTATAGAACCAGAAACAGACCACATAATACAATAAAACTTTCTTAAAGTGAACTACATTGACCAAAAAAAAATTCTGAAATTTGGCCTAAAAACCCAATTTAACTAGGCTGTTTTGCATTAATCAATAGCAATAAATAGCATTGTCATTCATGTATTTTATCTGCTCATCGCAGTGGATAGGCAAAACGGGATATATTCTTTAATCGTTTTTGGCCATGTCGTTTTATGCTCGCCTCTTTTTTGTTCAGCATTTATGCTCAGCAATAAGCAGAAGATTTTTGTGCATCTTGGGACACCTTGTCAAGCGTCGAATCTTTGTTGTCATATAAGACGTGTCGGCCATCTATTGTGGAGTTGTAGTCTAGCACAGACAGGTTCCATGCCTGTTTTACGTATTTCAGTGTGCGATTATTCTCAGTCACAATAGTGTTTATACAACACATCTTTATCAATTCTATTTATTCTTGTTTAATGTACTAATTTCACATTTTCTCATTACGTTCCTTCTGTGTAAATTCTCTCAAAACAAAAGAGACTACAAGTCTCTACATCCTTATATCTTTCATGTCTGTCTCATATCAATAGTTTTAGTGATTGTTACTGTTGCTTCTTGACTGGAGGACAACAGCCATTGACAGTTTTGGTTCATCTGGAAATAAAGGTGCTACCGATCACATCGAGCTGCTAGTGGTGAGTAGTTTTCGTTTTCTTTTTTTATAAACACATTCAGCAGTTGTATGTATGATGGTGGCACGTTAGTCGCTGCTAATGACACAACATTCAATTGGTACTAAACATGTGCATCAGGATCCATAACACTTACATACGTCATCATCAGAAGATTGTATAGCTAGAGCAGACATCATCTAACGGACATAACAACTAGAGTCCAAGTGAGAGGGCACAGTACAACTGCTGGAGTCCAAGTGAGAGGGTACAACTGTTGGAGTCCAAGTGAGAGGGCGCAACTGTTAGAGTCTAAGTGAGAGGGCACAACTGTTGGAGTCTAAGTGAGAGGGCGCAACTTTTAGAGTCCAAGTGAGAGGGTACAACTGTTGGAGTCCAAGTGAGAAGGCACAACTGTTGGAGTCCAAGTGAGAGGGTACAACTGTTGCAGTCCAAGTGAGAGGGCACAACTGTTGGAGTCCAAGTGAGAGGGTACAACTGTTGGAGCCCAAGTGAGAGGGCGCAACTGTTAGAGTCTAAGTGAGAGGGCACAACTGTTGGAGTCTAAGTGAGAGGGCGCAACTTTTAGAGTCCAAGTGAGAGGGTACAACTGTTGGAGTCCAAGTGAGAGGGCACAACTGTTGGAGTCCAAGTGAGAGGGCATAATTGATGGAGTCTAAGTGAGAGGGCATATTTGTTGGAGTCCAAGTGAGAGGGCACAACTGTTGGAGTCCAAGTGAGAAGGCATAATTGTTGGAGTCCAAGTGAGAGGGCGTAATTGTTGGAGTCCATGTGTGAGTGCATAACAGCGAGACTAACCAGTAAAAAAACACCGGAACAAGGCTTTGTTCTCAAAGTCGGGTCTTGAAAAGCACAGAAAATATCATAAATATTTATCAGTAAACCTGTGCATTTTTGTAGTCGCTAAGTTAGCTGGGACTTTATGGGTATGTTTTTTAGGATATCCTTTATGCATTTCTGCTGTTTACTGGCAGAGCAAAACTTTGTTTGGATAATCTATATCATATAATCTATATCGTATAATCTATATCATATAATCTATTTCATATAATCTATATCATATAATCTATATCATATAATCTATATCATATAATCTATGATAATTGCTCATAACTTTGGGCAAGAGCAGAATTTTTATTTAACAAAATTCACGGTCTCCATGTCCAAATTTCATATCACAACAGGGTGCAGTTGCACTTGAGTGGGTGCTTAGAAATCCGATGTCATCCCCGGACTTCAATTAAGGGAATGTAAGTGAGCCGGTGAGGAAGATGTGGACTTCGATGCACTCTCAGACCATCCATGCAATAGAAAATGAATCAGTTATGTGGAGAAATATTCTTGAGAAATTACTTATCCTTCCAGGTTAAAGGAGACATTATTTTTTTTTAATTAATTACGGTGTTGTCAAACCCTATTTTGGAGTTGGTAGGTGGGTAAATAAGTCGTTCGGTCATAACAAATCATGGGTCAAGATTCATAGATCAAGATTCATAGATCAAGATTCATAGATCAAGATTCATGGATCATGGATCCAACATTCAAGAAAATTGTTTCATTCGTAAATAAAATGCACAGAAAACATTAGAATGGCTGAGACAATGAAATATGTTGAATGACATGTTAAGAGTCGAAGACACTAAAGAGAACTGTCATAAAATCAACACCTTAACATGGGGCTATTTAAATAACACGGCTGCATTTAATGGAATGGTGCTCTCGGAAAAATAGTGGGTACGCTATAGTTTTATGAAGACAAGCTTAGGGTAGATCAAACAGTAGGTGCTGTCAAGATATCTAAGAGAGCTTGAAACCAACAACTGGGGTCGGAGATTTGTCTTCAGAGGTTTTATTAACCTCTATCAGACGAGCTAAAATGAGAGCAACGTTCTGCACAACACATGCAACTAAATGATGATTACATAATACATAACGCGAGCCCGTTTAAGGAAGATAATAGTTGTCGATTCCAGCCAAGAACGCCAACAACCATACTTTTACAGGTCCCTTATTTTCTAGTATTACTTCTCCAACAGCAAACCTCCACATTTATTGTAGTAAGGTATCAACGGCGAGGATCACCCACAACAAATCTCCCAAATCTAGGGCCCATTGTGGAGCCGCGATAGCTCAGTGGTTAGTGAACTGGACTACCACGGACAAGGGTAGGGTTCGATCCCAACCGGCGGCTTCCGGGTTCACCCAGCCTTAAATGGGTACCGGATTTTTTTCTGGGAAAGTAAAGCAGCACGGGCGTAATACTGACCACATTACCCCAAAAATCATGTGCTGAAGGTCTGTAAATTATAGGGTCACTAACACCATATTTCCCTATACGCCTCTTGGCGTGGCGGGGGTACTTTACTTTACTTTACTAGGGCCCATTGTGACCACTTCCCTATATATAGTTCTTTACATTCTCCCATAATTTCCTAGTCTTATACAATTCTATTAGTAACGTTTTTTTTTTAAGATGGAGATTAAAGTAGTAGATAAATATATGCGGGATAAAAAATAAAGAAGTCGAACTTATAGAAGAAATGACAAAAAGGAAGATTAAAATACTAGGATTAGCGGACACCAGAGTAAAAGGACAACAGATAAAGAAAACACACATGAACTACAAGAAAATATTCTCAGGAGTCGACAACACAGAAAGAGCAACACGGAAAGAACAAAACACAACACAACGAGCTTTCAACAAACGTTGTGAGAACGTCAGACCCAAGGGTCGACCACGAAAAAGATGGGTCGATGGAATATTAGAAGCACTAGGAAACATAACAGCAGCAGAGGCGGACAGAAGAGCAAAAGACCGCAAATTATATCTACCCTCGACGCTGAAAGGCAGATGAGGAAGGAAAGAAGAGAAGATTTAGCGGATGCTTAGAGTGTAACACTGAAATCGTCATTTAGCGGATGCTTACAGTGTAACACTGAACCTATCATTTAGCGGATGTTTACAGTGTAACACTGAACCTATCATTTAGCGGATGTTTACAGTGTAACACTGAACCTATCATTTAGCGGATGTTTACAGTGTAACACTGAACCTATCATTTAGCGGATGTTTATAGTGTAACATTGAACCTATCATTTAGCGGATGTTTACAGTCTAACATTGAACCTATCATTTAGCGTATGTTTACAGTGTAACACTGAACCTATCATTTAGCGGATGTTTACAATGTAACACTGAACCTATCATTTAGCGGATGTTTATAGTGTAACACTGAACCTATCATTTAGCGGATGTTTACAGTCTAACATTGAACCTATCATTTAGCGGATGTTTATAGTGTAACATTGAACCTATCATTTAGCGTATGTTTATAGTGTAACATTGAACCTAACATTTAGCGTATGTTTATAGTGTAACATTGAACCTATCATTTAGCGTATGTTTATAGAGTAACAATGAACTCGTCATTTAGCGGAAGTTAACAGTATAACATTGAACCTATCCTTAGCGGATGTTACATTGCAACACTGAAACCTACCATTTGGCAGATGTTTACAGTGTTCTTTCGAGTAAAAACAAGTGTTATCTTTCGTTGTGCAATGTTTCCACATTGTCTGTATTGATTACACACATAGCACATCCGAATACAAGTTTCCTGATCTCTACCACCGTGTTAGAATGTGAATTATATATTGTCTGCATTGTTTCCTGATCTCTACCACCGTGTTAGAATGTGAATTATATATTGTCTGCATTGTTTCCTGATCTCTACCACCGTGTTAGAATGTGAATTATATATTGTCTACATTGTTTCCTGATCTCTACCACCGTGTTAGAATGTGAATTAGATATTGTCTGCATTGTTTCCTGATCTCTACCACCGTGTTAGAATGTGAATTATATATTGTCTACATTGTTTCCTGATCTCTACCACCGTGTTAGAATGTGAATTAGATATTGTCTGCATTGTTTCCTGATCTCTACCACCGTGTTAGAATGTGAATTATATATTGTCTACATTGTTTCCTGATCTCTACCACCGTGTTAGAATGTGAATTAGATATTGTCTACATTGTTTCCTGATCTCTACCACCGTGTTAGAATGTGAATTAGATATTGTCTGCATTGTTTCCTGATCTCTACCACCGTGTTAGAATGTGAATTATATATTGTCTACATTGTTTCCTGATCTCTACCACCGTGTTAGAATGCGAATTATATATTGTCTACATTGTTTCCTGATCTCTACCACCGTGTTAGAGTGTGAATTATATATTGTCTACATTGTTTCCTGATCTCTACCACCATGTTAGAATGTGAATTATATATTGTCTACATTGTTTCCTGATCTCTACCACCGTGTTAGAATGTGAATTAGATATTGTCTACATTGTTTCCTGATCTCTACCACCGTGTTAGAATGTGAATTAGATATTGTTTGCATTGTTTCCTGATCTCTACCACCGTGTTAGAATGTGAATTATATATTGTCTACATTGTTTCCTGATCTCTACCACCGTGTTAGAATGTGAATTAGATATTGTCTGCATTGTTTCCTGATCTCTACCACCGTGTTAGAATGTGAATTATATATTGTCTACATTGTTTCCTGATCTCTACCACCGTGTTAGAATGTGAATTAGATATTGTCTACATTGTTTCCTGATCTCTACCACCGTGTTAGAATGTGAATTAGATATTGTCTGCATTGTTTCCTGATCTCTACCACCGTGTTAGAATGTGACTTATATATTGTCTACATTGTTTCCTGATCTCTACCACCGTGTTAGAATGTGAATTAGATATTGTCTACATTGTTTCCTGATCTCTACCACCGTGTTAGAATGTGAATTAGATATTGTCTACATTATTCACCACTCTCAAATTAGTTGTCAACATGAGATTATCCCCGCTCTAAATATGTGATCACTCACAAACGTCACATTTGGAAATCGTCACTGTTAAATTTGTTTACCACTTTGAAGTTGTGTTTATTACTTTTAGAAAAAGAAAAAAAAAAGTAAAGTACCCCTGTCACGCCAAGTGACTATAAATTTTACAGACCTTCAGCACATGATTTTTGGGGTAATGTGGTCGGTATTACGCCCGTGCCACTTTACTTTCCCAGAAAAAAATCAGGTACCCATTAAAGGCTGGGTGAACCCGGAAGCCGTCGATTGGGATCGAACCCTACCTCTTGTCCTTTGTAGTCCAGTTCACTAACCACTGAGCTATCGCGGCTCCCTATTACTTCTATACTGCCTTGTAATTAAACTCTTTATATGTCTGTGTAAGTAAAAAAAACAATGAATGTAAAGGTTCCCATCACACCTTCCTTGACGTATGTGGAATACGGTGCTAGTGACTATATTTTTCTATGACCAGGGAATATTTTTGATTGATGTGGGAATCATTCCAGTCCACATTTACTTCCAGAAAGATCTCTAGTACTCATCTATAAAGACTGGGTAAACTCTGGAGCTTGTCGGTCAGAAATACACACCTCTGGGGATGGAACACTAACCCTTCTGAACAGGAAGCAAGCGCACTAAACACTCAGCCATCAAAAATGTATGCTTACCTACACAGAATGTATTATTGTTTTCTTATTTTCATTCTCTTTCTTCTATATTTCTTCTATCTTCTTGCTAATATCGATTTTCATTTAGTCTGAACAGTGCAGCTAATAAAAAAAATTGCCGATATTTCAACCCTCAAGTTTCACTCATAATTAAGCAAAGACGAGACCACAATAATCAATCCTTAGATGGACACCAAATTACCATATGAACAAATTGCTTCCTTTCGGTTACACTGCCCTATGCACTTATTGATATGTTCATTCATTATGGTTATAATTATTCATTCAAATATGTATTCATGGTTTTATGAATAGCCCATTGGCAGAAAACAACTTTCAGAACCGCATTCGCTATTTCTGTATGGTTTAGGAGAACTTTGGAGCCGTCAATGTGAAGCAACACCTAGCATGATACTGTCTGCTTAACTAAAGAAAGAAAGAATGAAAGAAAGAAAGTAAAGGATAGAAAGAAAGAAAGAAAGAAAGAATGAAGGAATGAAAAGAAAGAAAGGAAAGGATAGAAAGAAAGAATGAAGGAATGAAAAGAAAGAAAGAAAGAAAGAAGAAAGAAAGAAAGAAAGAAAGAAAGAAAGAAAGAAAAAAAGAAAGAAAGAAAGAAAGAAAGTTAATCTGTGTATACCGTTATAAGGAACGGTATAACATCATTTGAGACTGTTCTAAGGCAAAACTTAGAAGAAGAGAAAAGAGTAATGAAGAAGGATGAACAAACCCTGTGGACCGGTGGACCTGACTTGTTCTTCCTGTGGCCGCGTGTGTTTGTCAAACATTGCTAGAATTAGCCACGAGAGAAGCTGTTCAACAAAAACAAAACCTAAAAAAATACACAATAGCCTCTACAAAACCGTCTGATAAGACGAAAAGGGCCATATATTTACAGACAGATCGGAGAAGGCGGTCTGACCGTTGTTGTCCCCATAGAGATTTATTTTCTTCCTATTTTTACCGCTTCTGGTGTCGAGGGGGACACAAAGCTCCATGCTCTGCTGGCAGGCCTAGACATTTGATGCTGTTCTAGAGACTACATTGTCACTTCTATGCTGAGTTTTTCTTCTGTGTGCCTTCTGCAGTCTGGTCTAAATTAGACTTTCTTTGCATGTAACATAATGAAGCAGTGTAACATAATGAAGCAGTGTAACATACTGAAGCAGTGTAACATACTGAAGCAGTGTAACATACTGAAGCAGTGTAACATACTGAAGCTGTGTAACATACTGAAGCAGTGTAACATAATGAAGCAGTGTAACATACAATTGCCTACTTGTTCAACGTCTAAGCTGAGGACATTATGACAAATGTCAGAATCAATGACAGATTTGTGAAGTGCTACTTTTTCACATTAAATAGCAACATAATATCATAGCTCAGATGCGCTAATGACACATCCCCCTCTCTAAAAGTGCACAGTAATTAGAGGAACTAATTATGTGAATTACAAATAAACAGTGAAAATAAAAACCTTTGTTTAAATATGCAGAAAACAAAGATAATGTCCATTGACAAAGCAGAAAACCAACCCGAAATCATCAACACCGAAGAACTTGAAATTGTAAGAAATCACGAATAACTAGGATCTGTAATAACTAAAAATGGAGACTGTCAGAAGGTGATCAAAAGAAGATTAACAACGGCAACACAGTAATCAGACGCCATGAAAAACATATGGCACAGTACCGACTAGGCATTACTATTAAAATTACTTATGGTCTGTATCTTCCCGTTAGCAACATACGATTGTCAATCATGGACAATATCACAAACAGCAAGTACGAAAATTGATTCATTCGAAACAAAATGCCACAAAAAAATCATTAAGATACCTTGGATAATGAAAGAGAACAATGAAGACAAACGAAAAGATGTAAACATTAAAAAAAATTGGCTTATAAACACCATTCTACAAAGGAAATAAAATACTATGCTCACGTAAGAAGACATAGTGGACTAGAAAGAACAATAATGAAAGACATTGTTCCTGGGCGCCGCATCAGAGTCAACTAAGAAGAAGGTGGTTTCAAGACATCAAGGAGACATTGAACATGACAACAGAGGAAGTAGGAGATCTGGCTAGAAACAGAGATACTTTCAGACAGGCTGTGGTGAATGCAACTTTCTGTGGGAGATCTGGCTAGAGACAGAGATTCTTTCAGACAGGCTGTGGTGAATGCAACGTTCTGTGGGAGATCTGGCTAGAGACAGAGATTCTTTCAGACGGGTTGTGGTGAATGCAACGTTCTGTGGGAGATCTGGCTAGAGACAGAGATTCTTTCAGACGGGTTGTGGTGAATGCAACGTTCTGTGGGAGATCTGGCTAGAGACAGAGATTCTTTCAGACGGGTTGTGGTGAATGCAACGTTCTGTGGGAGATCTGGCTAGAGACAGAGATTCTTTCAGACGGGCTTTGGTGAATGCAACGTTCTACAAGGGACATGCGACCTGATGATGATGAAAATCAATGATGATGATCTCAGGATGAACAAACAACAACAATTGAATTTCTGCTGTAAATATGCCATCCTTTATTCATTTTGTAATTTCTCATTGTTTTCTACGCTGGCAACGCTATAAGACTTCAAACTCTTTCTTCTTCGTCTACCTTTCCAGCTCCCTGTGGAGCATAGGTCTTCAACAAACACTTTCCAAGTCGTTCTGTTTCTTGCCATTCTTTTAAGATCACTCTATGTCTTCCTCATCATCTTCATCTCTGCTTCTATCTGCCTTCATCAGGAATTCCTTGGTCTTCCTCTTTATCTTTTCCCATGGGGATTCCGAAAAGGGCCTGTTGTGTAATATTCTCAGTTGGCAACCGCAGTGTGTGTCCTATCCAGCGCCATAGTCTTCGCTGTATCTCTTTATCCACTGGTATTTGACTGGTCATCATCATCATCATCATTGAGTACCGTCTCCGCATCGAAGGTTGGCTACCATGGAGCGCCATTCCATCCTGTCTCTTGTTTTGATGGTGCAAATTGTCATAAGCTGACTTGTCCATCTTTTGATGTTTCCTCGTTCATGTTAGTCTTGGTCGGCCTCTGTCTCTTTTACCTTGTATTTTTCCTTCCAATAATATTTTTAGTAGGATGTTGTGTCTTTTAACATGCCCCAAAAATCTCATTGGCTGGTACATTTACATAATACTATGTTAGTGATATTGACCTGTCGATATTTCCATCCTTTTATTCTGCGTAAGCATCCTTTATAAAAATAACGACAACAACGTTCAGGGGGATTCCAATGGAAAACCCTCGTTCAGTAGGGGAGATCATGTGCTACAGGTTATACTCGATCGTCATCAAGCTACTGTAAGCAAAATAAAGATGTTCTTAAATGTTACGTAGAGCCAGTCTTAACATATGGATGCGAATCATGGACAATAGGACAACAGACAAGAAAATCACTAGAGTCTGTAGAAATTGGTTTTACAGAAGAATGTTGAGAATACCATGGACAGCTAAAAAGAGTAATGAAAAAGTTCTGAAAGAGGTCAAAGCAAAAAGAGAGATAATTTCCAATATTAGGAAGAAACAATCATCATTTTTTTGGCCATGTAATGAGAAGAGAACAACTGGAATATATTGTAACAACTGGAAAAATTGAGGGACGAAGAGATAGAGGGAAGCAAAGAGAAAAAATAACAGACAGCTTAAGAGAATGGCTTGGCAGAATTTCAACAACAGAAATGATAAATAACTGTCGAGATCGAAAGTTGTGTAGAGACATGATCACCTACGCCAGCAGGTCCGGTACTTGATGATGATGATGATGAAGCATCCATTAATGAAAAGCTATATCTTCATGATTGTCAGTTTTGTTGCTCTCCATGTTTCTCAGTCATATAATAGAACTGACTTAACATTGGAGTTGAATATTTTTATTTTTGTATTTAACCTATTTTCTTTTGGACTTCCATATGTTTCCCAGTCCAACAAAAGCACCTCTTGCTTTTGATATCTTTATTTTGGTATCATTTTCTGTTCCTCCCTCTTTACCTATATTACTACCCTGATATATGTAAGATTGTACGCCTAGTAGAGGTATTTCTCCTAGTTTTATTTGGTTATTGCCAACTGCATTAATTCTCATAATGTTGGTCTTACCTCTATTAATTTTCAGTCCTAGCTGTTGTGATCTCTCATCAAGTATGCTCATTTCATCCTGCATCTGTTGATGTCTGTGTGATAGGAGAGCTAAGTCATCAGCAAAGTCTAAATCATCAAGTTGCTTGGTCAGCGACTATTGATTCCATTTATGTTGTTTTGAGTTACTCTTATAATCCAATCTATGGCCAGTAGAAAGAGAAATGGAGACAGAAGGCATCCCTGCCTTACTCCTGTTCTTATTTCAAAAGCTTCTGTAAGCTGCCCTTCATGCACCACACTACATTTCATTCCTTCATACATTGTTTTTATCAGGTTAATAAACTTTATGGGGATTCCATAATGACTCAGCAACTTCCAAAGCATTCCTCTGTCTAAACTGTCAAATGCCTTTTCGTAATCTATGAATCCAATATAAAGTGGGGATTTTAGTTCTAAACTTTGTTCAGCTATTATACGCAAAGTAGTTATTTGATCAGCTCATGATCTGTTCCTCCTAAAATCTGCTTGTTCATCTCTCAAATGTTTCTCTATGGCCTTTTTTAGTCTCTCCAGAATGATTCTTCTTGATGTTTTTCCTGGCACTGATAGTAGCATAATTCCCCTATAATTTGTGCACTCCTGTAAACTTCCTTTCTTTGGTAGTTTGATCATATAAACTTCTTTCCAGTCTTTAGGTATTTCCTCCCTCTCCCAAATTTTATCTAACAATTTATGCAACATCTTGGTAGAGGTGTTAATATCTGCTTTGATGATTTTCGACGAAATTTCATCTGGTCCTGTGGCTTTACCACTTTTTAATAGTTTGATGGCTTTCATTATTTCTTCTTTGCTTAGTTTTCCACTGTTAACGTGTAACTCTTCATCTGCTGGTAGTATATCTGGAGGATTATTTGAGCCGGGTCTGTTCAAAAGTTCTTCAAAGTGCTCTTTCCATCTCTCCATTTGTTCCTTTATATTACTAAGCAGATTTCCTTTCTTATCTTTAATAAAGGCATTGCTCTGTTTGTATTTTACACTTAATTTCTTTGTGATGTTGTACAGTTCTTTCATATTCCCTTTATTTGCTGCTTCCTCTGCTTCATTAGCTAGTTCATCTATATATTTCCTCTTATCCCTTTTAATGCATCTTCTTACTTTGTTCACCTCTGTGTAAGCTTCCTGTGTCTTGGCTTTATTACTTTTCGTTTTGCTTTATTTTTGTCTGCTTTCTTGTTCTTTCTTTCTTTAATTTTATCCAGGGTCTCTGCTGTCATCCATGCCTTATTCTGGCGTTCTCTTTTCCCCAACGTTTCTTCGCATGTCTCTTTCCATATATCTTTTACCTGTTTCCAGTGATCTTCAATATTTATTGTATTTTCTAGTTGTTGGAGGACTTGGTATTTGTTTGATATTGTGACTGCGAATTTATCTTTAATTCCTTGTTCTTTGAGAAACCCTACATTGAAATACTTTCTACCCTTATTCGCTGTAGTAAATTTTTGTGTGTTTAATTTTAAGTCTGGCTATGAGAAGATGATGATCTGAAGCCACATCTGCTCCTCTATATACTTTTACATCCTGTAAGGATGATTTAAACTTATTATTAATACATATGTGATCAATCTGATTTTCTGTTCTATGATCTGGTGAAACCCATGTAGCTTTATGTATTCTTTTCTGTTGGATTATTTTTCCTCCTAGGCTCACTTAATTAAGGGCACAGAAATTCACAAATATATCTCCATTCTCGTTTATATCTCCAAGTCCATGTTTTCCCAAAATCTCTCCGAAGCCTCTGTAGTCTCATCCTAATTTAGCATTTAGATCTCCCATCAAGATTATAATATCCTTGGCTCGTCTGTCATCCATCTGACATTGTAACTGTTTACAGAATTCATCTTTAACTAAATCTTCCTTATCATTGGTTGGTGCTTAGCATTGGATAACGTGTAATTTTATTTTGTTTTTTGTTGTTTTAAATGTTGCAATGAGGAAGATACTATGCAATCCATTTTTGACAATAGAAACAAGAAAAAGTGTTCTTAAATGTTATGTAGAGCCAGTCTTAACATATGAATACGAATCATGGACAATAGGACAACAGACAAGAAAATCACTGGAGTCTGTAGAAATGTGGTTTTACAGAAGAATGTTGAGAATACCATGGACAGCCAAGAAGAGTAATGAAAACGTTCTGAAAGAGGTCAAAGCAAAAAAAGAGCTAGTTTCCAATATTAGGAAGAGACAATCATCAGTTTTTGGCCTTGTAGTGAGAAGAGAGCAACTGGAATATATTGTAACAACTGGAAAAATCGAGGGACGAAGAGATAGAGGGAAGCAAAGAGAAAAAATAACAGACAGCTTAAGAGAATGGCTTGGCAGAAGGTCAAGAACAGAAAAGATAAATAGCTGCCGAGATCGAAAATTGTGGAGAGACATGATCACCTACGCCAGTAGGCCCGGTACTTGATGATGATGATGAAATGGTGCTCTCATTAGTCTTGGCGCTACCGCTTCCCATTCTATCAGTGTCTTGATGATGAAATCATTTCTCCTGTATTTAGTTTTATTTTTTCCTTTCCTAGGCATTTTGTTTCACACATTCCCAGAATACCTATTTTGTAATTTCTCATTTCTGCTGCTACCTGTGCAGCTTTTCCTTGTTCGTTTAGGGTACGTACATTCCAGGTACCAATTCTGGAGGATTTCCTGGTAGACAAAAGATGGGTCGGCAACCCGGACTCCTTACGACTTTTTTCGGCTTGAGTCATACGTCTCTTAGACAGAGAGCCTTTATCTTTCCTGGATGGCGAATTTACTTTTATTCTTTTCTTTGACATGTCCATGTTTGTGAAGTGTTTTCGGCTTTTGTTACAGTATGAGATAACCAGTCCCATGCCCAACCCTTTTTTCTTGCCTCTTACGAGCATGCCTGGTAGGATACAGCCCCACTATTCTTTACTCCCCTTTCGGGCCCCGGCAGCACAAACTCACTTTGTTTTCCTCGAAATGTATTCATGTAGGCATCCTTTGTTGTTTGAGTGTCCGAGATTCGCTTCACCAGTCAATCTGTTGATCAAACTCAATAAAAACACATCCGGTATTCGCCTTAAGGAAGGACGTCTTCTAAAGTACATACCCACGATGTCTTCCATACATGCTATCCGCCTTAAGGAAGGACGTCTTCTAAAGAACATACCCACGATGTCTTCCATACATGCTATCCGCCTTAAGGAAGGACGTCTTCTAAAGAACATACCCACGATGTCTTCCATACATGCTATCCGCCTTAAGGAAGGACGTCTTCTAAAGAACATACCCACGATGTCTTCCATACATGCTATCCGCCTTAAGGAAGGACGTCTTCTAAAGAACATACCCACGATGTCTTCCATACCTGTTATCCGCCTTAAGGAAGAACGTCTTCTAAAGAACATACCCACGATGTCTTCCATACATGCTATCCGCCTTAAGGAAGGACGTCTTCTAAAGAACATACCCACGATGTCTTCCATACATGCTATCCGCCTTAAGGAAGGACGTCTTCTAAAGAACATACCCACGATGTCTTCCATACCTGCTATCCGCCTTAAGGAAGGACGTCTTCTAAAGTACATACCCACGATGTCTTCCATACATGCTATCCGCCTTAAGGAAGGACGTCTTCTAAAGAACATACCCACGATGTCTTCCATACATGCTATCCGCCTTAAGGAAGGACGTCTTCTAAAGAACATACCCACGATGACTTCCATACATGCTATCCGCCTTAAGGAAGGACGTCTTCTAAAGAACATACCCACGATGTCTTCCATACATGCTATCCGCCTTAAGGAAGGACGTCTTCTAAAGAACATACCCACGATGTCTTCCATACCTGTTATCCGCCTTAAGGAAGAACGTCTTCTAAAGAACATACCCACGATGTCTTCCATACATGCTATCCGCCTTAAGGAAGGACGTCTTCTAAAGAACATACCCACGATGTCTTCCATACATGCTATCCGCCTTAAGGAAGGACGTCTTCTAAAGAACATACCCACGATGTCTTCCATACCTGCTATCCGCCTTAAGGAAGGACGTCTTCTAAAGAACATACCCACGATGTCTTCCATACCTGTTATCCGCCTTAAGGAAGAACGTCTTCTAAAGAACATACCCACGATGTCTTCCATACCTGTTATCCGCCTTAAGGAAGAACGTCTTCTAAAGAACATACCCACGATGTCTTCCATACCTGCTATCCGTCTTAAGGAAGGACGTCTTTTAAAGTACATACCCACGATGTCTTCCATACCTGCTATCCGCCTTAAGAAAGAACGTCTTCTAAAGTACATACCTACGATGTCTTCCATACATGCTATCCGTCTTAAGGAAGAACGTCTTCTAAAGTACATACCCACGATGTCTTCCATACATGCTATCCATTAAAGAGGAAACTACACTCTTCCCTCCTTCTCCGCTCAACAAAAAAAAAGAAAGGAAAAAAAGTCCAGCATAAAAATCTCACGTATGTCATCTTTTGATAATGATGTCATAACAGATGTCGTTTTTTAAAATCATTTTTTAAATGTGTTTATGATAATCAAAGAACCTGACATTGAAAGAGCTAATCTCGCTATAGATTTGGCTGATATTTCTGTTAATGAAGGAGCTGTTCGGCTTAACATATCACCTCTACTGACATAGCGAATGAATCCTCAACAACCACACAAACAAATTACTGGTAGGATACGAAAATCTGCTGACACAGGGAAATGAGAAGAACTTAATGAGAAGCTTGCACGTATTAGCATCGAAGATTTAACAGAAAACAAGGACAAAAAGCATAATGAACAATTATCAAGCAGAAGTAATAATTTTTTGCCATATTAGATTGAAGCAGTTGGAATATATTGTGACAACAGGAGAAATCGTAAGTGGAAAAGATGTGGAGAAATCAGAGAGAAAAGATACGTAAGAGTATAAAAATGTTTGTTTTTTTAGGAAGTAGACAGCTAATAAACAACGTAGAAAGTTGTGAAAAGACAGTATCATCTAAGCCAGTAGACATAATTCTTGAGGATGATAATTTAAAAAAAAAACTATCTTTACAGCATTATTCCATTTCTGGGCTCTGTCTGGGGAACACATAACATATAAGCCGCGATAGCTCAGTGGTTAGTGAACTGGACTACAAAGGACACGAGGTAGGGTTCGATCCCAACCGACGGCTTTCGGGTTCACTCAGCCTTAAATGGGTGCCGCATTTTTTATGGGAAATTAAAGCAGCAGAGGCGTAATACCGACCATATTACCCCAAAAAAATCATGTGCCTAAGGTCTGTAAAATTTATGGTCACTAACACCATATTTCCTATACGCCACTTGGCGTGACGGGGGCTCTTTACTTTACTACTTTATATAACATATAAGGGGGGACAAGTCAGTCAAATAATTAGAGTAGAAATCGGATTAAATTGGGAGGTGATAGTAAGAGGTGTGAAAATAGATCATGAATGAGACGGTAACCAGCTGAAGATGGAGAAGGGTGTAATGTAGAGTTAAAACATGAGCAAACAAATCCAGGCTTGACTCAGGAAATAAGGGGATAAATGCGGCGTCATAGGGGAATTATGGAAGACTCGCGTAAACACGGGCTGGGATATACGAGGAGCGATAGGATGGTGGTGTGTCTGACAGAAGTAGTATAATAGTAGCTATACGAGGAGCGATAGGATGGTGGTGTGTCTGACAGAAGTAGTATAATAGTAGCTATACGAGGAGTGATAGGATGGTGGTGTGCCTGACAGAAGTAGTATAACAGTAGCTATACGAGGAGCGATAGGATGGTGGTGTGTCTGACAGAAGTAGTATAATAGTAGCTATACGAGGAGTGATAGGATGGTGGTGTGTCTGACAGAAGTAGTATAATAGTAGCTATACGAGGAGCGATAGGATGGTGGTGTGTCTGACAGAAGTAGTATAATAGTAGCTATACGAGGAGCGATAGGATGGTGGTGTGTCTGACAGAAGTAGTATAATAGTAGCTATACGAGGAGCGATAGGATGGTGGTGTGTCTGACAGAAGTAGTATAATAGTAGCTATACGAGGAGTGATAGGATGGTGGTGTGTCTGACAGAAGTAGTATAATAGTAGCTATACGAGGAGCGATAGGATGGTGGTGTGTCTAACAGAAGTAGTATAATAGTAGCTATACGAGGAGTGATAGGATGGTGGTGTGTCTGACAGAAGTAGTATAATAGTAGCTATACGAGGAGTGATAGGATGGTGGTGTGTCTGACAGAAGTAGTATAATAGTAGCTATACGAGGAGTGATAGGATGGTGGTGTGTCTGACAGAAGTAGTATAATAGTAGCTATACGAGGAGCGATAGGATGGTGGTGTGTCTGACAGAAGTAGTATAATAGTAGCTATACGAGGAGCGATAGGATGGTGGTGTGTCTGACAGAAGTAGTATAATAGTAGCTATACGAGGAGTGATAGGATGGTGGTGTGTCTGACAGAAGTAGTATAATAGTAGCTATACGAGGAGTGATAGGATGGTGGTGTGTCTGACAGAAGTAGTATAATAGTAGCTATACGAAATTGAATTTTAAAACAAAAAGAGTAAGGTAGAACTGTAATAAAAAGTGATGGAGGAGAATCTAGCAGAATCGATGGATCATATATTTTAAGTAGAGAGCAGGCAAATAATAGCGATACTGCTGTAATTATAAATATAAGTTGGCAAATAGGGATCATAACTCATGTAGATGGTTGCTTTTTTAAGCAACTTCTTGATATGGTCATGTATAAAATAAAGGGTATGCCTAGAGGTTAAATTTACTATTTTTATCAATTTCATAGGCGATTCCCTAAAAAATGGTTAGGGTGTAAAAAGCATAAAAGTGATTTTTAAGCAAATTTTTGCTAGGGGGATGTCTAAAATAAAGTTTAGGGTAAGCCTAGAGGTTAAATTTACTATTTTTATCGATTTCATAGGCGTATGAAAAGAGTATTTAGGGGTAAAAATCATAAAATTTGTTTTTAATGCAAATTTGATACATGGACGTGTCAAATATAAAGTTTGGGTAAAGTCTAGTGTGTAAATTTAAGATTTTTAACAGTTTCATAGGCGTATCCCTAAAAAAATTATCAGGGGGTAAAAATTATAAAAGTGATTTTTTAAATTCAAATTCTTGATATGGGGATGTATAATATACAGTTTGCGGTAAGCCTAGAGTGTAAATTACGATTTGTATTGATTTCATTGGCGTAGCCATAAAAGTGGATATTGTAAGAAACATAAAAAGTGATATTTTAAGCAAATTCTTGCTATGGTGGTGTCTAATATAAAGTTTGGGGTAAGCCTGGAGTGTAAATTTACTATTATTTAATAATTTCATATGCGTATCCATCAAAAATGGTCTGGGGTAAGAAGCATAAAGTGCTATTTTAAGCAAAATCTTGTCTTTTGGTGAGATTGTGTCAGGGGTGTAACCTACGTGTTTGGTAATACTTTCGTTTAGTAGAATTATAGCAGGGGACGTGACTTTCATGCTTTGCATTACTTTTCTTAGCAGAGTTGTGACAGGGGCGTGAACTTTGAGTTTAGTCTTTCAATGTGGTGTTTTTAGTGTGTTAGGTTTTTTTTTTATTGTTGTAGGAATATTTTCAATAATCATTTATACACAGTCCTAACTAGCATCATGTGCAAAATTTTAGTAAATTCGAATTAATTGTCAGGGTTTTCTCAACTGTATTAAAGTCTTTGGCTGATAAGTGAAAACGTTGGTATTGTATCATAGGTCAAAATATAATTTCAGTAACTCATCCGATATTGCGTCATAGGTCAAAATCTGTTTTAGTAACTCATCAGGTATTGCATCAGCGGTCAATTCTATTTTTAGAAATACCTCCATCCCCATTTCTTCCCCCTCCCCCCCCCCCAACGATAGGCTTGCGGGATTTTAGTATAACTCCACTGTGAATCTTGTAATCAGACATATGTTGACAGTTGTTGACGAAGAATTTGTCTCGCGCCTTCAGACACATAAAAAGTAAATGTTATCTTAGTTCTTTAATATTATAGTATGTTATTTTAATAACGTATTTTCGATAAGTTGAGGTTCTAGTATCCACGTGTTATTTTTGTAACCTAATTTCGATAATTTGTGAATCTAGTTTGTATCATAGGTCAAAATATATATTTTTTTAAACGCATCCCATCAAAATCAAGACACACTAGACAACATACATACAGCCATCATGACAAACTAGACAACATATATACAACCATCATGACAAACTAGACAACATACATACAGTCATCACGACACACTAGACAACATACATACAGCCATCACGACACACAAGACAACATACACACAGCCATCATGACACACTAGACAACATACATACAGCCATCACGACACACTTGACAACCTGTATACAGCAATCACGACACACTAGACATCCTACATACAGCCATCACGACCCACTCGACAACCTGCATACAGCCATCACGACACACTAGACAACTTGTATACAGCCATCATGACACATTAGACAACCAGTATACAGCCATCACGACACACTAGACACCCTGTATACAGCCATCACGACACACTAGACAACATATATACAGCCATCACGACACACTAGACAACATATATACAGCCATCACGACACACTAGACAACATAAATGCAGCCATCACGACACACTAGGCAACCTCCGTACAGCAATCATGACACGCAAGACAACCTACATACAACCATCATGACACACTAGACAACATACATATAGCCATCACGACACACTAGACAACATATATACAGCCATCACGACACACTAGACAACATAAATGCACCCATCACGACACCAGACAACAGACATACACCCATCACGACACACTCGACAACCTACATACAACCATCATGACACACTAGACAACATACATTTAGCCATCATGACAAACTAGACAACATACATACAACAATCACGACACACTAGATAGCATACACAAAGTCATCACGACACACAAGACAACATACATACAGCCATCATGACACACTAGATAACATACATACATACAGCCATCATGACAAACTAGACAACATACATACAGCCATCACGACACACAAGACAACATACACACAGCCATCATGACACACTAGACAATATACATACAGCCATCATGACACACTAGACAACATACATACAGCCATCACGACACACTAGACATCCTTCATACAGCCATCACGACCCACTCGACAACCTGTATACAGCCATCACGATACACTAGACAACCTGTATACAGCCATCACGACCCACTAGACAACCTGTATACAGCCATCACGATACACTAGACAACTTATATACAGCCATCATGACACATTAGACAACCAGTATACAGCCATCACGACACACTAGACACCCTGTATACAGCCATCACGACACACTAGACAACCTGTATACAGCCATCACGATACACTAGACAACCTGTATACAGCCATCACGATACACTAGACAACTTATATACAGCCATCATGACACATTAGACAACCAGTATACAGCCATCACGACACACTAGACACCCTGTATACAGCCATCACGACACACTAGACAACTTGTATACAGCCATCATGACACATTAGACAACCAGTATACAGCCATCACGACACACTAGACACCCTGTATACAGCCATCACGACACACTAGACAACATATATACAGCCATCACGACACACTAGACAACATATATACAGCCATCACGACACACTAGACAACATAAATGCAGCCATCACGACACACTAGGCAACCTCCGTACAGCAATCATGACACGCAAGACAACCTACATACAACCATCATGACACACTAGACAACATACATATAGCCATCACGACACACTAGACAACATATATACAGCCATCACGACACACTAGACAACATAAATGCACCCATCACGACACCAGACAACAGACATACACCCATCACGACACACTCGACAACCTACATACAACCATCATGACACACTAGACAACATACATTTAGCCATCATGACAAACTAGACAACATACATACAACAATCACGACACACTAGATAGCATACACAAAGTCATCACGACACACAAGACAACATACATACAGCCATCATGACACACTAGATAACATACATACATACAGCCATCATGACAAACTAGACAACATACATACAGCCATCACGACACACAAGACAACATACACACAGCCATCATGACACACTAGACAATATACATACAGCCATCATGACACACTAGACAACATACATACAGCCATCACGACACACTAGACATCCTTCATACAGCCATCACGACCCACTCGACAACCTGTATACAGCCATCACGATACACTAGACAACCTGTATACAGCCATCACGACCCACTAGACAACCTGTATACAGCCATCACGATACACTAGACAACTTATATACAGCCATCATGACACATTAGACAACCAGTATACAGCCATCACGACACACTAGACACCCTGTATACAGCCATCACGACACACTAGACAACCTGTATACAGCCATCACGATACACTAGACAACCTGTATACAGCCATCACGATACACTAGACAACTTATATACAGCCATCATGACACATTAGACAACCAGTATACAGCCATCACGACACACTAGACACCCTGTATACAGCCATCACGACACACTAGACAACATATATACAGCCATCACGACACACTAGACAACATATATACAGCCATCACGACACACTAGACAACATAAATGCAGCCATCACGACACACTAGGCAACCTCCGTACAGCAATCATGACACGCAAGACAACCTACATACAACCATCATGACACACTAGACAACATACATACAGCCATCACGACACACTAGGCAACCTCCGTACAGCAATCATGACACGCAAGACAACCTACATACAACCATCATGACACACTAGACAACATACATATAGCCATCATGACAAACTAGACAACATACATAAAACAATCACGACACACTAGATAGCATACATAAAGTCATCACGACACACAAGACAACATACATACAGCCATCACGACACACTAGACAACATACATACAAACAGCCATCATGACACATTAGACAACATACATACAGCCATCACGACACACTAGACAACCTGCATACAGCTATCACGACACACTAGACAACCTACATACAGCCATTACCAAAAACTGGACAACCTGCATACAGACATCACGACACACTAGACAACCTATATACAGCCATCACGACACACTAGACAACATACATGCAGCCATCATGACACACTAGACAACCTGTATACAGCCATCACGACACACTAGACAACATACATACAGCCATCACGACACACTAGACAACATACATACAGCTATCACGACGCACTAGACAACATAAATGCAGCCATCACGACACACTAGACAAGATACATACAGCCATCACGACACACTAGACAACCTCCGTACAGCCATCATGACACACTAGACAACATACATACAACCATCATGACACACTAGACAACATACATACAGCCATCATGACACACTAGACAACATACATACAGCCATCATAACACACTAGACAACATACATACATACTGCCATCATGACACACTAGACAACATACATACATCCATCACGACACACTAGACAACCGTCGTACAGTCATCATGACGCACTAGACAACATGCATACAGCCATCACGACACACTAGACAACCTTTGTACAGTCATCATGACGCACTAGACAACATGCATACAGCCATAATGACACATTATACAACATACATACAGCCATAATGACATACTAGAGAACATGCATACAGCCATCATGACACATTATACAACATACATACAGACATCACGACACACTAGACAACTTTCGTACAGTCATCATGACGCACTAGACAACATACATACAGCCATCATGTCATACTAGACAACATACATACAGTCATCACGACACACTAGACAACATGCATACAGCCATCACGACACATTAGACAACATACATACAGCCATCATGACATACTAGACAACATACATACAGCCATTACGACACACTAGACAACATACATACAACCATCATGACACACTAGACAAATTACATACAGCCATCACGACACACTAGACAACATACATACAGCCATCATGACATACTAAACAACTTGTATACAGCCATCACGACACACTAGACAACCTCCATATAGCCTTCAAGACACACTAAACAACATACATACAGCCCCAAGACACACTAGACAACCCCCATACAGCCATCATGCCACACTTGACAACCTCCATACAGCCAGCATGACACACTAGACAACTTCAATACAATGAGCAATACACACTAGACAGCCTCCATACACCCATCACGACACATTGGACAACCGGCATACAATTATCAATACACACTGCACATCATGTATACTGCCATCACTACACACTAGACAACCTACATACAGCACTCATGTCACAATTGACGAACTACATACACCCATCACGACACCAGACAACAGACATACACCCATCACGACACACTCGACAACCTACATACAGCCATCATGACACACTTGACAATCTACATATAGTCATCATGACACACCAGACAACCGGTATACAGACATCATCGCACACCAGACACCCTGCATACACCCCTCAAGACACACTAGACAAAAAACATACAGCCTTCATGCCGTAGTAGGCAACATACATACAACCATCATGACACACTCAACAACCGGCATACAGCCCTGATGACACACACGACAACCTGCATACAGCCCTTATGCTACACTAGACAATCTACATACTCCCATCATGACACACTAGACAACCTGCATAAAGCATCAAGACACACTAGACAACCTCCATACAGCCATCACGACACAATATACAACCTACCTACACCCATCAAGACACACTTGACAGCCTGGATACAGCCATCATGCCACACTAGACCACATACATACAACCATCATGAAACACTCAACAATCGGCATACAGCCCTCATGACTCACTAGACAACCTGCATTTTCAACTTTTTGACTATGTGTTGAGATTTTTGTGTTTTGTGGTTAAATTATTTTTTCTTTTGAACTTTTGGATATACCTTCTTGATGTTTTGTGTCTAATTTATGCGACTTTGGTGCTAGATTTTTTGAGTTTTCGGTTCATCTTTTGGAGAATGCGATGAAATGTGTGTGTTTTAGTGTTACATTATTTCTGTTTTGTTGTAACTTTTTTGGACTTTGGATATACCTTTTTGACCTTTCGTATCTAACTATTTTGACTTTGGACCTAAATCTTTTAGGGTTTTGGGTCCAAATTTGTGACTATGAGCCGAAATTGTGTGGGTTTGAAACTAAGTTTTCTGACCTGTAATGATCACCTTTACTGTTGTCTGTCATTCGTTGAAGTGATAAAGATATGGAACTCCAAAGTCAAAGCTTTTCGTAAGTTTGGGAGTAACGTTTTGGTTTTTGGTACTAAATTATTTTCTGAGCTGTAATAATCACCTTTAATGATGTCTGTTATTCGATGAATTGGGAAACATTGGTATTACAACCTTCAGTGCTCAAAATGGGGTCATAGAACTCCTCTGGTATTGCAGCAGGGGTCAGTTCAAGTAACTCACCACCCGCATTACCTGGCCCCACCGCTGAACCAACAGCCACTACATATGCTTCGGCTAATGCTGAAATTTTACCACCATCCCAATTCGCGTGACTCATCGTACAAGGTGGCTGTCTGAACATGTCTCAACACGTCGAATAACGTATTGCACTATTTACTATAAATAGACAGGCCATGCCCCCTTGTTACAGGGTATTTAGGGCAGCCGTTCTCAGTGCTACTACACACAGAAAGTTAGAGCCCAGCTACCTAGTGGTGTGTTTATAAAATGGAGTCGTCTAGCGTTAATATGCCAGCTTCATTTGATGTTTGTGATCAACGGATTTTCATGTCTCGTACCAATGAGAATATAATTCCATTGTCAAAAGATGATCTTAAGGCAGTCTCAGTTTCTGCTTTTCATAACAGACCATTGATAAACATAAGGAAATATCGTTGTAAAAGTCTACTTAAGTTTCCTACCAGAACTGGAATAACACTCTCGAAAGATGAATTTACCACACTAGTTGATATGCGAGATAACATTTTATCAGATTATGATAACATCAACTACACTACGCATCTTGATAACCAACCGAAAGATCCTAGAGACATGGATACCCCGAGTGATTCAATTCCCATACCGTTATTAGTTACCTATGCCGTCTTTGATCAAGGGTTTGTCAAAATGGAGGGTGGTTGTGTTTTGAAAGCTAATCAACCTTTCTATTCACCAGTGTTTGATAGCCATTTAGCTCAAACAGACAGCTCCAACAAAGCAAGATAGCCCAGACGAGTAAAAGTAATAAATTCTGCAGCCGGACAGTGACATTTTTATTATTTAGTCTATACACATGACTATGTTGCTATATGTGTACTTATTCAGTTGTGTTTTATTCATATTTGTACTATTTAAATCATCATTGTTCAATTATAAATATTTGAATGTGTAACATGTGTTGTCTACGTTGATGTTTTAAAATAAATTTATGTTTTATTGTGAAAATAAAATTATACAGAAAAACTACATATTTGTTTGTTTTATTTGACTTGTTTTAATTTTAAAATTATTTTAGACTATTCCTATTTTGTTGTATTAAAATAATCAATAGTATAGAATCTTTGATAAAAATAAGTTTCTACTTAGGGTTTGCAAAGAAATTCAATTGTATACAAGATATTCGTTGACACTACTTCAAAGACTGTTGTGAGAATATTTGACATGCGGCTTGAATCTACTTATATACAGTTCTAAACTCTCTGTGTGATCAATTACTTTCCATTAAAAACATATTAATTTCCCCCAAGCGTATCACTTTAAAACACCGGCACAGTAAAATTCCCCTGTTAGATGTCATTCCATCGTGCAGACGTTAAACTCATTAACGCTCCCCTGGCCAGTCTCACGGGCAAGCTCTCAGTTTATCCTTTAATGTCCGTCTGCCGTTCAGGTGTTTAACTCATTAGCACGCCCCAGCGGTCAGTCTCTTTGGCAAGCGCTCAATTTATCCTGTAATGTCCGTCTGCCGTTCTGATGTTAAACTCATTAGCGCAGCTCATGTAGACGACTAGGATGGTTTAAGTTGCTCAAGCGAAAAATTTCACAGAGAAACGGGGTCTTTGACGGCGTACCTACTAAAGTCATTAGAGGTGTTGGTTACGCTTTGGCGGGCAACTGCTAAAGTCATTAACGTGCCTTCGTGTACATACCTAGGCATGTTTAAGTGTTACGGACAAGTACTGAGTAAGTTGTTACCTTTAGCTGCAAGAAATTTTAGGTATACATTCACTCTCTCTCTCTCTCTCCCTCTCTCTCTCTGCGATCAGGACTCAATCTGAGTAGGACTCCATACTCTCACAAGAAGACAGCTGTCTGTTTAAGCCTGTTAGATCCACTCTGCTTGAATACCTGTTAAAACGTTGCACTGTGTTCTGTGCCAGTGGCCCAGTGCATCCGGTTTCAACCAGCATTTTGTTCAGGTTTGCTTTCCTTAGCCATTGATTGTCCCCAATCTTGCTGCAAGACAGCAGATAGTCCTTTCTGTAGGGGAATTCTGCCCTTAGATGGTCTGCCCTCCCAGGTTTACGAGCACCATCTGCCCGAGTCATTAGAGGAGACTAACACAGACATGCGACTTGGAACATGAGGATACTGCAACAAGGAACACTTTACATGCATAGTCT
This sequence comes from Megaustenia siamemsis, assembly GCA_032433765.1. Taxonomy (NCBI): domain Eukaryota; kingdom Metazoa; phylum Mollusca; class Gastropoda; order Stylommatophora; family Ariophantidae; genus Megaustenia; species Megaustenia siamemsis. Next base: position 55,422,910 of record JAVIAB010000139.1, on the reverse strand, counting down.
TCACTTGTTCCCGCCGCCTATCCCCATATACCGGTAATTCACGTCCTCTTGAAAATGATAATCGTCGTAGCACTTGATGATGTTAGGCCATCGTTGTTGACTATACAATAAAAATTATCTTGAATAAGTTTGTTTTGAAAGTACAAAGCTATGTCACCCCGACGACGACACATTTCATGAGACCCCACCACGACGAGAGATCACCCACCCTATTCCCCCAAAATTTCCCCCATCTACGATTAGAGGTCAACGAGAGGTCACCACGACCCTCGGGTATACTAAATATATAAGAAAAAAAATCTTCGGGTACACTAAATATATAAGGAAAAAAAATCTTCCGGTAGACTAAATATATAGCAACAAATCTTAGGCTGCATTGTTTAGGAGTTCTAAAGCCATAATACACTACTGACAGCTCACTTTTTTTACATTACTAAGCAGATCTATGTCGCACTCTAATGCTCGGTAAGTCAAGTAAGTATCTAATTTTAAAATAACCTTTGTAAGTGATGTAACGACTTGTCCATCTTTTGCTGTTACTCGTCCATGTTAGTCTTGGTCTGCCTGTTTTACCTTGTATTTCCCCCTTCCAAGCTAGCTTTTAGTAGGCTGCTGTGTCTTTTAAAGTAATCCTAAAAATCATATCTGTCTTGTTTGAATTGTGTTTAGTAGTTCTCTTGTCATTTTTTGTGTTCTTCATCGTCAATTGTTTTCCTTTTCTTCCACTTCCGATTCCATCTTGTCTTCTATAAAATCCACATTTATAGGCCTTCAGTTGTCTCTTTTCTTGTCTAATTTCCATGTTGCTGCACCACACAGAAATGTTAAGAAGATTCTTAGTTTCCAGTCATCCTTTTATAATCCCATATGTTTGTATATTTTTCAACACATTAAAATTGTTGTAATATTCATCTTTCGTTTTTTTTTTTTTATATATAGCGTCAGTCATTTACTTTTTTCTGTTCTTTTTCCCTTTTTGGGTAAGATGCCATAAGTTTCGTGTATGATTTTTCCTTATTCATTGTCACTAGTTATAATTTGTTTCTCTTCTTAGCGCTCAATTCTCTTCTTCTACCAGCTTGTAACATGTGTTCATTACTTGTATTGTTACTTGTATCTTTAACATCTTTCTGATTTAAAACTGGTATTTAGTGGTATTGTTGATGGTTTAGTCTTATGTTTATTTCCTTTTTATTCTTTTTTCAGTTTCCTTCTTTTAAACTTGTACTGGTGTTACTACCACCCTCTTTTATTCTGCTCTTTCTGTTTTCCATATCTATCTCTCTTTCATCTCACTCTCTTTCTCATCTTTCTCTTCTTCGCTTTTTGCATTTCAATTCGAGAACGAACAAAGTGAGAACACGCAATGAAAATACCCAATAATAATGAGTCTTCTTATATTTCACTATCATTTCTCAACTATTATTTCCCGTTACCAGCACATTTTCACGATTATCTCCCCCGTTAAAAAAATTGTGTTATGACTATCGACCACTTTTCCATTGTCTCCCCTTTCTGTGTCCATCATAATCTGTGAGGTTGTCTAGGGAGTACCTGATATATGGGTATGGGTAGGTGTGGGGGTGTCCGTGTCGATCGGTGTCTATCAAAATCCATCAAAACCCCTGAATATCCATCAATATCCATAATTCCATTTCATAATAATACGATGGTTTGAGTATACATGACTAGTGACGTACACCTGTGAATAAACACGACATAAATTGTTGTGGTTGTGTATCACGATTATCTAGCCAGCCACTCTGTAGGGAATTGTGAAAGGAATCTGAGGCGTGAGTAGACAGGGAATCGTATCGTATTTCCGATAATGAAAAACTGTATCAACATTTTGCAAAATTGAACGTCTGTATCATGACAAGTATGCTAAATATATTCATATGGACAACAAATATAGATATGGCTTTTGGTGTCTTGACAGACGGTTGGTAGCAAGCAATCATGATAAGTCAGTAGTTTGGTAAACATATGAATGTCTTATGCTGCATCTCCTTTGTGAGATCAGTGAAGGCGATAAATAGAGGATTTCTCTGTTCCTCGCATTTTTCCTGCAGGAAGTACAGATATTGAGAATACAATTATACATAGCATACTTTTAGAACAAACACACGCACACGAAAACATACACGCGCACACACGCGCAGACACACACACATATACATATATATGAGAGAGCCATGTACAACCATCACGTTGAATTGTTCACGATCTGTTTCCAATCATCCCTGTTCTGTCTGCAGGTCTCTGCTGTGCTTTTTTTTCCTTATGTTTATGAGTATGAGTGTTGTTGTCTTTTTAAACGAAATATAATGTTCATTGTGTTTAATTTTTCTTAGATGAAATGTCCATTAGCTTTGATTGTCTGTGTTTTAAATTTTGGAAAAGATATATGTGTTATTTTGCACGTACGTCATTCCATCATTAAATGTACAAGGTCACTATTTATAAAGATTTAACTCTTTGTTAATCACAATTTCAAATCAATTTGGCCATCTCCTGAGTGTACAGCGCTAACAGACTTCAGCCTCGTTTCCAATGATGCCAGAAAATAAAAATACTTGCTTTTCGCTACAGAGCATAAGTTATCAAGATCCCCATTTTAATATAATGTTTTAAAATGTCATTCTTTAATTTGACGAATCTCTATTTGTTTCCTTTGTGGATTATTGTTTCAGTCTGAGTCCTTTTAAATGATTTGGATTTCATTTCTCATTTTGTTTGTTCTTTCTTGTTCCTATTTTGATTCACTCTGTGTAATCAAACACATTGCAAAGACGTTTTCTTTGTTTTCAGTTTAGTTTAAATTGCATCGCTCTAATTATAAAAGCATCATTAACTATAGCAATGATATGTCTATTGTAAAAGTCTTCTCTTTTGTAAAAAAAAGTGTTGTCTGTTTCATCTTCCGAGAATAAAATGGTGTACATAATAAAATAAAAAAACTAAAACCCACCGTTATCTTTTGATTTGTACATCTAGTGAAGGACAACCAATACGACTTCATTCATCAAGTTATAAGGTGGTTTCAACATTTGATTGCATTTCCACTATCAGATGCCACCATATACTCTTAAGCCAAGGCTGTTTCAACAAATATTTGCGATATCATAAGTTTCACGAGTTCACAAAAGTGTCACGACATTAGGAAGTTGATGCCACTCTTCTGTCTTACCCAACAGAGAAATCAAAACGGTTCTCTTGCTTGTGAGCGAATCATTCCCTGCACTCAGATGCACCGATATCAATCAGATTTGTGAAGTGTTGATTATTCCATTTCAGCACTGTTGACATATGTAAAGAAAGCTAGTCACATGTAAAAATTAAAAAAACCATGTACACGAAGTTAGTCCCATGTGAAGATTGAAGCCTATTATACAAGAGAACATTCCTATCAACAGATTCAAGCTTCGATTACAGAAGAACAGTTTCATCAATAAATTCAAGCCTCAATTTCAGGATAGTATCATCAACCTGACAATTAAAACAAGTGGGGGGGGGGGGAATTTTTTAAACCAGGAAGTCTAGCAGTTCAAATTGACAAACAGCAGGACCAGAACAAACTCAAGATGAAGCAATACTTGTCAAAACATCAGAGAAATGCCATCAACGCTGTCCAACAAAGAAATGTAACAACAGGCAAAATGTCACTATATAACACAATCTTCATCCCAATGCTGTGCTACCAATGCCAAGGACGTAACGCCTAATCAGGAACCGCAACATCGTTCTGGTTTTGTGTTGTCCCAAGCCGACGTAAAGCTGTAACCACGCCACTCGTTCTGTCCCTCCAATGGTAGGGTTGGGCGCTAAACTCAAGACTCTGAGATAAACAACCTCTCATCATCATGTGCCGTACCGTTTGGCGTAGACGATCATGTCCTTCCACAATCTTCTATCCACGGTGCATCGTATAAATTCTGTTGTTGACTCATTTTCCATGCCATGACACCAAGCTATCTAGTATTTCCCATCTTTGTCTTCCGCGATCTCTCTTTCCCTGTATTTTACCAGTTGTAACCAAGTATTCTAGTTTCCCTCTTCTCATGATGTGCCCGAAAAATGTCGATTGTATCTTTCTGATGTTTTTTAATGTCCTTTTTTGTATTAGCTTCTTTGAGAATTTCCTCCTTAGTCTTTTTTAGATGTCCAGGGAATTCTAAACATTCTTTCGAGAAATCCCAACTCTGTGGCCTCTAAACATTTTTGCATTTGTTTGTTTACGGTTCATGTTCGCATCCATAGGCCAGAATTGGCTCTATTAAGCACCGATGAACTCTTTTTCTCACATCTATTGACATGGATTTGTTGCTTAAGATGTTTTTCCGTTTCTGAAATGCTATTTTGACATGAGCTATTTCACATTTTTTTTTAAATTTCTGTGGTGCATCTTCCATCTGATGTTGTTATTGTGCCCAAGTATTTAACGCGTTACACTAGTTTAAGATTTGCCCTGTTTATTTTTATGCTGCATGATGTTGATGATTGTTTCTTTTATATGACCATTACTTCTGTCTTCTTACTATTCATACTGAGACCTTTCTTGTTGTTTTCTTTTACTGTTATGTCTATGATTTCTTGTAGTTCATTATCTGTCTCTCTGGTTGTTAGGACTGTCATCCTCATATCGCAAATTCTTTATATTGTGACCGTTGACTTCAATTCCTTTTATATCTATTATTTATTTCGTAATATTTTCGCTGTAAAATTAAAACAAATTCGGCAACAGAACACATCCTTGTCTGACTCCTTGTTTTAAATATTGGAACTGTCCTGTTTGGTTGCTAATTCTTACATCAGCTGCTTGTTGCCAGTACATGTTTTTTTTATGATTCTCAGATCATTGCCATCAATGCTTACTTTCTCCAGCATATTGATTATTTCCACATGCTTTACTTTGTCAAATGCTTTTATATAGTCTATAAAGACATATATTGATCTTTCTTTACCTAATAAATAAATAAATGACCACTACAAAATTAAAATCTTTAGATTCTTGAAAGGAAATAACCGAAGAGTTAAGATCAGAAATTAGGATCTGAGAAAAAAAGCTAGAAATAATTCTCACCATAGAATACATAAAGTAACATATTTTTTTTTTAAAACTTAGCTTTGTGATAAGACAGACAGACCAAAATATACCACAACGAGCTTCTAATGAACGTTGCAGGAACACAAGACCCAAGAGTCGACCACGAAAAAGGTAAATTGATGGAGATTAGAAACACTAGAAAACATAAAATCATCACCGCCCAACAGAAGAACAAAAGACGGCAAACTCCTTTGGCCTGGACGCTGAAAGGCAAATAAGGAAAGAGAGACGACTATCCTCCGCAAAAATATCTCTCTTTGTCTCATTAACAAATGGACACCTCATGTACAAAGTATCTGTCTCATTAACAAATGGACATCTCAATGCACAAAGTATCTGTCTCATTAACAAATGGACACCTCATGTACAAAGTATCTGTCTCATTAACAAATGGACATCTCAATGTACAAAGTATCTGTCTCATTAACAAATGGACACCTCATGTACAAAGTATCTGTCTCATTAACAAATGGACATCTCAATGTACAAAGTATCTGTCTCATTAACAAATGGACACCTCATGTACAAAGTATCTGTCTCATTAACAAATGGACATCTCAATGTACAAAGTATCTGTCTCATTAACAAATGGACACCTCATGCACAAAGTATCTGTCTCATTAGCAAATGGACACCTCATGCACAAAGTATCTGTCTCATTAACAAATGGACATCTCAATGTACAAAGTATCTGTCTCATTAACAAATGGACACCTCATGCACAAAGTATCTGTCTCATTAACAAATGGACACCTCATGTACAAAGTATCTGTCTCATTAACAAATGGACATCTCAATGTACAAAGTATCTGTCTCGTTAACAAATGGACACCTCATGTACAAAGTATCTGTCTCATTAACAAATGGACATCTCAATGCACAAAGTATCTGTCTCATTAACAAATGGACACCTCATGTACAAAGTATCTGTCTCATTAACAAATGGACACCTCAATGTACAAAGTATCTGTCTCATTAACGAATGGACACCTCAATGTACAAAGTATCTGTCTCATTAACGAATGGACACCTCAATGTACAATAAAGTATCTGTCTCATTAACGAATGGACACCTCATGTACAAAGTATCTGTATCATTAACGAATGGACACCTCAATGTACAAAATATGTCTCATTAACAGACACCTCAATGTACAAAGTATCTATCTCATTAACAAATAGACACCTCAATGTACAAAGTATCTGTCTCATTAACAAATGGACATCTCATGTACAAAATATATGTCTCATTAACAAATGGACACCTCATGTACAAAATATATGTCTCATTAACAAATAGACACCTCATGTACAAAATATATGTCTCATTAACGAATGGACACCTCAATGTACAAAGTGTCTGTTTCATTAACAAATGGACACCTCATGTACAAAATATATGTCTCATTAACGAATGGACACCTCATGTACAAAATATCTGTCTCATTAACGAATTGACACCTCATGTACAAAGTATCTGTCTCATTAACAAATGGACACCTCATGTACAAAATATATGTCTCATTAACAAATGGACATCTCATGTACAAAATATATGTCTCATTAACAAATAGACACCTCGTATACAAAATATGTCTCAATAACAAATAGACACCTCATGTTCAAAATATATGTCTCATTAACGATTGGACACCTCATGTACAAAGTATCTGTCTCATTAACAAATGGACACCTCATGTACAAAATATATGTCTCATTAACGAATGGACACCTCATGTACAAAGTATCTGTCTCATTAACAAATAGACACCTCATGTACAAAATATGTCTCATTAACAAATAGACTCCTCATGTACAGAGTATCTGTCTCATTAACAAATAGACACCTCAATGTACAAAGTATCTGTCTTATTAACAAATAGACACCTTAATGTACAAAGTATCTGTCTCATTAACAAATGGACAATTCATGTACAAAATATATGTCTCATTGACAAATGGACCCGTCATGTACACAAGTTCTGTCTCATTAACAAATTGACGCTTCATGTACACCAGTTCTGTCTTATTAACAATTGGACGTCTCTTATACAAAAGATCTGTTTCGTTAACAAAACAAATATTGAATCTCCTGGACAAACTTAAGCCTCAAATCAAAAGTTGAATCTCATCAACAAACGTAAGTCTCGTTTACAAGAGTTGAATCTCATCAACAAATGTAAGCCTCAAATATAAAAGTTGAATCTCATCAACAAACGTAAGTCTCGTTTACAAGAGTTGAATCTCATCAACAAACTTAAACCTCAAATACAAAAGTTGAATTTCATTAGCAAACTTAAGCCTTAAATATAACAGTTGACTCTCATTAACAAACGTACGCCTCATGTAGATGTGGCTGTTTTCCTGCTGGGATCCTAAAGATGGTAGTCGATTCTTCGTGTCACCACACGTGCTAGAGTGTACTGATATTGATGACATTTTGCACTAGTAATGAGTATCCAATAATTAACATACGGTCACGTGTTCATCTTCCCAGCATGCATATGTGCTGCAGAAGACTGTTAACAATATGGCGGGTGTGATTCCGAACCCGTCCAAAGTGAATCAGCGTGCTGTGATCCAGTTTCTTTCATTTGAAGGATGTCATGCAGTAGACATTCATCGGAGAATGAAGGCAGCATATGGTGACGTTTGTCGAGGACCAGAGTGATGGAAGGATGTCATGCAGTAGACATTCATCGGAGAATGAAGGCAGCATATGGTGACAAATGTTTGTCGAGGACCAGAGTGATGGAATGGGTGCGTATGTTTAAAGACGGACGTGAGTTAACGGCAGATCTTGCACGGCCAGGTCAGGCGCATATTGTTGCAACAGAAGAAGCCATAGCCGTGCTTGATAAAGCAGTACTGACCCGTCGGAGCATTCGTTCGCTTGCAGAAGAATTCCATATGTCAATTGGGACAGTCCACATGGTTGTTCGGAAGAAATTGAACTATCGGAAGGTGTGTTCACAGTGGGTCCCACGGATGTTGACTGACCACCATAAGGAAGAACGGATGGGGTGGAGTTTGAACCACTTGATGCGTTACAGGGCAGAGGGTGATGCATTTCTGTTGAGCATTGTGGCAGGTGATGAATCGTGGTACCACCACTATGAACCGAGCAGCAAAATTGACAGCATGCAATGGAAACATCCAGGTTCACCAAAACCCAAAAAATTCAAGACACAGGTTTCTGCTGGGAAGGTTATGGTGACTGCATTTTTTGACCATGAAGGGTTTTTGTTGGCTTATTTTAAGGAACCTGGTGTCAACATCAGTGCCGCCCATTATAAAGACACTTTAGACAAGCTGCATAAGGCCATCAAGGCTAAGCGACCAGGCAAGCTTTCTCAAGGTGTGATTCTTCTCCACGACAGCGCTCGTCCGCACGTCGCAAAAATTGTGCAGGAAACATTGGCAAAGAAGAATTGGGAAGTTCTTCATCACCCAGCCTATAGTCCCGATTTGTCCCCGTGTGATTTCCATTTGTTCGGACCGTTGAAGAGAGCACTAAAGGGACAGCGATTCAACAGCGACGCAGACGCGAAGACAGCGGTGACCACATGGTTCAGAGAGCAGCCACGCACCTTTTTTCTCGGACGGCATTCGACGTCTACCTAAACAGTGGGATGCTTGCCTAAATGCATACGGAGATTTTTTCTGATGAACCCAGGTGCATTCTTATTCACAAGTGCTTGTTTTATTTAATTCCGTTGAAACTATTAAATTGCGTATGATACTTTTTAAATAAATCCACACGTCCCGTTTTCAGTTGAACACGCCGTATATTTTCTCTCTATTCCACTTTTCAACCGAATCATCCATAGTGACAAATACTCGTAGAGCATTTATTTCAGAAATTGCACGGAGCTTTCCTTTGTCATGATTTATTAAAGGACAAAGTATGTCCTCAATGTTCTATTTATGCTGACAATGGAATCAACATGATGATGTTGTCAATGAGACTAATGCTTGACGTGTTGAAGATTGCTTTGTTCACTTCTTTAAAAATTACAATCGATGAGAATTGGGCGATATTGTTGTACATATCCATGGCAACGGCGGTTGTGTACATTTGTAGCTGGTGCTCGTTATATTCTGATGTTATCATTGTGTGTCTCTTTACACTCGACATGGCCTGCTCTTTGCAATTGGTAGGACCAACTAATTGCTATATTGAAAATAGGAACAAAACAAACATAATTACACTGTATGTCATACTATCCATCGGGAACTAATTTATTTAACTTCTCGGCTAAAAAAAACAATCATTTTTGGAGATAAAAATGTGCCGGTTATTTCGTGAGGTCAAAGCGCTGTTCAGCAGGTCGTAATAATTTGATAATAATCTCGATTACGTCAAAGTGGGTATATGATTGTCCATTATGAGACACTGAGATTCACATTCTGAAGACAAGAATTCAATCATTTCCAAGCACGTAGTCGACACTATGCGGCGCCATCTTTGTTTGCAAGAAAAAACTCTGGTACCCAAGACTGTGTGAACCTCGCCACCAGGAGTTCCGTGCCACCTTAGGTCCTCAATAAACCAGTTCACTAACCTCACAAAGTTATGAATTTCGTCGTACTCTTTAGTTTGTGCGACCTTCACTTGTTTTATTGTATATATCGTGTTTCTGAAAGTGTCGTTACTGATTCCTTGGTGCTTCTTTAGACAATCATTGGAAATGTTTGTTCTCATTTCATTACAAGCTGCAATAGCTGTGTTGTTATTGTGCCCACTACTGATTACATAGGTCCGTCATTCAATTCTCAAATTTAGGACGTTATTTTTGTTTCAAAACTACATGTTATCGTTGCTTACCCCGCCGGTGTAAATAGGTTACAAATATATTGTTTCTCTGGTAACATAAGATGGCGTGTTGCAACATCACCCATAAAATGTGTCCTGGGTAAAACGTGAATACCAACACCACGTTCTCTTGGTTGAAAGCTACACATATCTGAAACATGTCATGTATTAAATAGAGCTACAAATATATGAAACATGTTATGTATTAAATAGAGCTACAAATATCTGAAACATGTCATGTATTAAATAGAGCTACAAATATCTGAAACATGTAATGTATTAAATAGAGCTACAAAAAATATGAAACATGTCATGTATTAAATAGAGCTACAAATATCTGAAACATGTCATGTATTAAATAGAGCTACAAATATCTGAAACATGTCATGTATTAAATAGAGCTACAAATATATGAAACATGTCATGTATTAAATAGAGCTACAAATATATGAAACATGTCATGTATTAAATAGAGCTACAAATATATGAAACATGTCATGTATTAAATAGAGCTACAAATATATGAAACATGTCATGTATTAAATAGAGCTACAAAAAATATGAAACATGTCATGTATCAAATAGAGCTACAAAAAATATTAAACATATCATGTATTAAATAGAGCTACACAAATATGAAACATGTCATGTATTAAATAGAGCTGTACAAATATGAAACATGTCATGTATTAAATAGATCTACACAAATATATCAAACATGTCATGTATTAAATAGAGCTGTACAAATATGAAACATGTCATGTATTAAATAGAGCAACAAATATATCAAACATGTCATGTATTAAATAGATCTACACAAATATGAAACATGTCATGTATTAAATAGAGCTGCACAAAGCATGGGAAGGAAACACAAATGTATTACGCAACTAAACCTGTAGGAGAGACAAGACAAACAACGACGTTTCAGCCAAGGCCTTCGTCAGATACAAAACAGAAAATACAAAATTGCAGGAATACTTAATTTATCAGCAAGACGATGTGTGTCTGTGGATTGAGAAAGTCCCAACTAAGAAAATATGGACAGAGATTAATCGGCCAGAAGAAGACATTTACCAAGATCCATAGGGCAGGTGGTTAAATATTCGTGTAATCAAAACAATAATACGTGTCGCTTTTTATAGAAGAAGGATTTGGAAATACATCGATCATGTGCACAGAATGAATGAAGAAGTATTTCCCCGTCAGGCATTCACGTGGTAACCATCTAGTAAAACAAGGGCAGATAAAGAGAATCGCTACACGGAAGAATTATATGGAAGGCTCAACCATGGGACTTAGAAACAAGCAAGAACTACAAGAATTAGCAGCAGATCGTCAATCATGGAGAACTTTGACTTGATCTTTGAACCGTCTTCGGCCCGAGGGGAAAATAAATGAATGATCTGACGACGACCGTGGCCCAAACGTCGTCATTTGTCTTGTCTCTCTATAGGTCAAGCTGCTTAATACAATATTATATTTATTTCATATGTTCTCTATATACCTTCATACCTTCTAATATATATATATATATATATATATATATATATAATATATTCTTTATATACCATCAAAAGTTGAGAAAAACCTTTACTTTATTTTCCCACTTAATTCTTCTGCTCCACGCACAAAATGTAATCTACGTTCCTTCCGTTAATCCCCTATCTTGCAGACATAGGTGGCAGTTTATGCGATTCTCAAGTCCTAATTAACAAGAGAATTGTTCTTTCACTGACTAAGCATCTAGTTTACTTTTTTTCAGTTTTGTACTTCCAAAACATTCATGGTCAGACATGATCTGTGAGGGACATGTGATTGTCGTCACTGTTCTATTGATTTCTACCAACCCGAACACGAACCCTACTCAAACCTGACCACGTGCCTCTAGCATCACCTTAATCTTCTGCATATTCTGGACAGCAAATCCGTAATAGCCCCCGAAGGTTTCAGAATTCTGTGCCTTCTGTTCGCTCACGTCTCGGCCCCTGTTTTCAACTTCTCGATAAAATCTGATTGCATCTCATGGACGTTCCAGGCAAAATATGAGGAAATGCATTTTTATTTTTACGTTTTTTTCTTATTTAAAAGAAACAAAATGGCAAAAAGAAGCCAGCTCATTCGTTCCATAATTTCAATGTAAAGTTTTGTGCTGACAAATATCTGTCTGAGCATTTCTGGTCAACTGTTTATATCCCCGGAGCGTGCACTGAAAATATTGATTGTCTGTCTATGCGCCTTTTGTCTGATTGATTGTCTGCCTTGTAATTGTGTCTACCTCCACCATGTAATTCATTCTTCAGTCCAACTTTAAAAAGTCAGCTATGACAGCACTAATTTCCTGGTCAGTAAGTCATTTGGTAGCCATATTTGACGTGCAGTTAGATGTCGAATATAGAACGTATACCAATGTTAATATGGATGAGCTTATTAGTCTGTGTGTGTAAATAACATGCGTTATAACGCATTACGTTATTTTAAGTTGTAATTCAAGAGTAGGTCGCATATTTTAGATATGGAAAGCTTATGTTAACAGAACTGATGCGATGCACTGTAGATAGAAGATTGTGGAAGGACATGATCGCCTACGCCAACCAGTATGGTACATGATGATGATGAAAGCTTATGTTTTCGGTTGACACACAAACACAATGAAAATGTGAGATCACTGTATTTAATGAACACATTGAACTGAGGGTATTCAGGCCAGTTTTTATTGTCAACTTTCATTTTTTAAATCCAGTAATATCCACCTTTTAGGGGGCTGCGTGGTCCAGAGGCAAGACGTCGGGCTTTAGACAAAGACGGTCCTGGGCTCGATTCCCGCCACAGGCCATGGGAAATATACACAAATAATTATATAAAATCGAATTTGTGGCTTTACCTTCCACTAGTCTCTGGGTAATGAGATTTCATGTCTAGCGCTCTCGGAAAACCGCGAAGAACGGGAGCCCAGTGTGTATTCTGCGCACGTTAAAGAACTCTTGGTAGTTGGAAATCAAAAGAGTAGACAAAAAATGGCCGGTAAAATTAATAGAAAAAATCTACCCACTACGTTAAAACTCTCGACGATGCAAATATGAGAGTACCTATGTGGTATGAGAATATCTGCCAGTATGGCGGAGGACACATGAACACATATCTGCCAGTATGAAAAATAGGAAAAAGTGATATTAACACAAATTCCATCACTCAGGACTTGGCTGGAGATAGAAAGCTGACGAACGCAAACAAACAAACAACAACATCCACGTTTTTCTTGTGAAAGACACCTACTTGTTTATTTATTTTTTCATACTCAGTTATATACACGCGCATATTTTTTTTTATTTACCTATTACCATACTCATATTTGCCGCGATAGCTCAGTGGTTAGTGAACTGGACTACAAAGGACAAGAGGTAGGGTTCGATCCCAACCGACGGCTTTCGGGTTCACCCGGCCTTTAATGGGTACCGGATTTTTTTTTGGGAAAGTAAAGCGACACGGGCGTAATACCGACCACATTACCCCAAAATCATGTGCTGAAGGTCTGTAAAATTGATGGTCACTAACACCATATTCACTATAATCCAATTGGCGTGACAGGGGTACTTTACTTTTTTACACTCATATTTTGAAAATCAACATTTCCAACATTCGTAGTTCATAGATCAACTATCTTCCATTCATTTAAAAGTCTACTATTTTCGCACTTATATTTGAAGATCAACTATCTTCCACTCTTTTGAAAGTCAACTATTTTAGCACTCATATTTAAAGATCATCTATCTTCCACTCATTCGAAAATCAATTATTTTAGCACTCATATTTAAAGATCAACTATCTTCCACTCATTTGAAAGTCAACCATTCCCACAAAAATTGTTTTCAACTCAACCATTTACCATTTCCACGTTGATATTTTAAAAGCCAATCATTTCTAAAAAAAAAGTCTGAAAGTCCGTTACATCGACAGTTATATTTGCATATCAAACTAGTCACGATCAAAATGTGTGGCTTTATGGAATCAAAGACGTTACCATTACGTGAGTGCAATGTTTTATAAAAAGATGAACAATAAATAATTGTGTGCTGACAAGTGCGCAAATCATGAGTATCGTATAATGCACTAAGTGGGTGGGTATGAGTGTCAGTGATCGTGTGAAGTGGGGGGGGGGGGGTGAGTATGTCATGGAGGTAGTCATGTTTCATGAATCACTAATGTATGTAGAAAGAGGAGACCACTTTCATATTATCACATACGAATAAGGTCTTCTTGTTTGTGACTACCTCCATATACACTGTTGGCATATTCTCACGCCACAATGTTACACACTCTACTCATTTTGTCTTCATCTGACCTTCTTTAATTGGACCTTTAAACCTGTAGAATTGTCTAAATCTCTTATATTGTTTTAAATATCACTATTATGATTCTATTTTTTTGTTCAATGTAGTCACCATTTTTCTCATTTTTTATTTATTTTAGATAGTTATGTTTACAGCTTATGCGTTTAATTGAGCACGTTGTTATTTGATGTTTATGTCTTTCACGAACTAGCCTTTAGTCTTTAGTTCAAATTGACGACATTGCATTTCCATATCCACTCTGACAATCCGTTCCAGTAACCATCGAAGTGTTCGTTTACTGATTGTTCCTCTCCTGTATTGATTGAATGTGTTCGTCTACTGATTGTTCCTCTCCTGTATTGAATGAATGTGTTCGTCTACTGATTGTTCCTCTCTTGTATTGAAGGAATGTGTTCGTCTATTGATTGTTCCTCTCCTGTATTGATTAAATGTGTTCGTCTACTGATTGTTCCTCTCCTGTATTGAATGAATGTGTTCGTCTACTGATTGTTCCTGTCCTGTATTGATTAAATGTGTTCGTCTACTGATTGTTTCTGTCCTGTATTGAATGAATGTGTTCGTCTACTGATTGTTCCTGTCCTGTATTGATTAAATGTGTTCGTCTACTGATTGTTTTTGTCCTGTATTGAATGAATGTGTTCGTCTACTGATTGTTCCTGTCCTGTATTGATTAAATGTGTTCGTCTACTGATTGTTTTTGTCCTGTATTGAATGAATGTGTTCGTCTACTGATTGTTCCTGTCCTGTATTGATTAAATGTGTTCGTCTACTGATTGTTACTCCTGTATTGATAGAATGTGTTCGTCTACTGATTGTTCCTGTTCCTGTCCTGTATTGATTGAATGTGTTCGTCTGCTGATTGTTCCTGTCCTGTATTGATTGAATGTGTTCGCCTACTGATTGTTCCTGTCATATATTGATTTAATGTGTTCGCCTACTGATTGTTCCTGTCATGTATTGATTGAATGTGTTCGCCTACTGATTGTTCCTCTCCTGTATTGAATGAATATGTTCGTCTATTAATTGTTCCTGTCCTGTATTGATAGAATATGTTCGTCTACTGATTGTTCCTGTCCTGTATTGATAGAATATATTCGTCTACTGATTGTTCCTGTTCCTGTCCTGTATTGATAGAATATGTTCGTCTGCTGATTGTTCCTGTCCTGTATTGATAGAATGTGTTCGTCTACTGATTGTTCATGTCCTGTATTGATAGAATATGTTCGTCTACTGATTGTTGCTGTTTCTGTCCTGTATTGATTGAATGTGTTCGTCTACTGATTATTGCTGTTTCTGTCCTGTATTGATTGAATGTGTTCGTCTACTGATTGTTCCTGTTCCTGTCCTGTATTGATAGAATGTGTTCGTCTACTGATTGTTCCTGTCCTGTATTGACAGAATGTGTTCGTCTACTGATTGTTCCTGTTCCTTTACTGTATTGGTAGAATGTGTTCGTCTACTGATTGTTCCTGTCCTGTATTGACAGAATGTGTTCGTCTACTGATTGTTCCTGTCCTGTATTGACAGAATGTGTTCGTCCACTGATTGTTGCTGTCCTGTATTGACAGAATGTGTTTGTCTACTTGATTGTTCCTGTCCTGTATTGACAGAATGTGTTCGCCTACTGATTGTCCCTGTCCTGTATTGACAGAATGTGTTCGCCTATTGATTGTTCCTGTCCTGTATTGACGGAATGTGTTCGTCTACTTGTTTGTTGCTGTCCTGTATTGACGGAATGTGTTCGCCTACTGATTGTTCCAGTCCTTTATTGACAGAATGTGTTCGTCTACTTGATTGTTGCTGTCCTGTATTGACAGAATATGTTCGTCTACTGATTGTTCCTGTCCTGTATTGACAGAATATGTTCGTCTACTGATTGTTGCTGTCCTGTATTGACAGAATGTGTTCGTCTACTGATTGTTCCTGTCCTGTATTGATAGAATATGTTCGTCTACTGATTGTTCCTGTCCTGTATTGACAGAATGTGTTCGCCTACTGATTGTTCCTGTCCTGTATTGATTGAACGTGTTGTGTTCTATGCCACTGAGGATGCTTATCCTACTTTCGCACCACGTGGTGCAGTGTTTCTCTATTCTTTTGAAGTGTAGATTATCCTCAGCTTCCTTGTTGCTATCCTATGGTTGGTGTTCTTTTAAAGCCCTCACAATGTCACATATGTCAAATTTTAAGGTTTCCTGCGCAATGGCAGACCCCGCCAACCTGTCAGCTATCTCATCGCCGCAAATTCCCGCGGGTCTGGGACAATATCCAAGTTAGACCGTCAACAAGAAACATGTCCTGTATGTGGACTTCCTGCGAATTGTATTCTTGTCAATCCGGAGAATGTGCTTTGTGAATCAGTCAAGATGACAGCATATGTTGTTGGTCTTTTAACCAACCACGTGATAGCTTCTGTCACAGCCTCAATCTCCATGCATGTGCTGGAGGTAGTAGTCTTGTAGGTTCATGCACCTTTATCTATCACCTTTCCATTAGAATATGCAACAAAACCCCATCCGCTCCTAACACTCCTGGTGACCGAACCATCAATGTAGAAGATCAGGTCTTGAGGCTAGTAATAAAAATCAACAACCTATAGGATTTCAAAGTCTATACTGGCTTGCGTCCACCCCTTGCGCCAAGTTACGGCATTTCCTGTCCAAGTTCATTATGACCCTGGTTAGCCCACAACTGTCATTTGTATCTATTCCTCCCAGTAGGCATGTTCTCCTTGTTGCCCTGTTGTGTTGTCTCAGCCGCTGCCAACCAAGAATTAACCATGCCCGACACTGGTAGTACAGTGTGGGTGTACGTAATGTTTCTATTCATTTCTTCTCATATTTTTGCACAGTCGCGTTAAGATTTTGTTTAATGCTGATGCTAATTGGTAGCTTATTTTATTTTTTCTTTCAGGATTCTAGTTCCAATGTCTTTCTAATGTTCCGTCCTCTATAAAATAAACAAAACTGTGTAAGTTCTTATACTCTCTTGACAAAGGATAAAAGAGCCTTTTTCTAGACAAATTCCTGCTGGTTTGATTGTAATTGATTATTTCTGTCTTTTCGTTGTTAAACTTCGTTTCGTAATCTTGGCATAAAGAATTGATACAGTCGTTGGAAGTTCTTCCGTCGCGATTTAAATATGTTGTAGTCGAGAGCGAACAATCAATCATGTTTCCTTTCAAATATATGCTATTCGCTGTATCGGCTTCTAATCATGCGCATGTCTACATTTCTGAAACTCCCAGTGTCCCCCTATTTTCATCGTCAGTGACCTCGTCTCCTATACACCAGTGCCTAGATTTCTACATCGCAGACAAACTCCATTTGGCTGAGTTACTCTTGTGTTCTCATTAACGGGAAGCCCCAGTCACACTCGTCCATGATGTCACATATTTTCTATCCATTATCCAACGCTATATTCCATGCTGGAACTCGTAGGCTAGAGAGGTCGAGTGATTTGTGACAACATTCTTTTTCTATTCTATCCTCATTTTACTCCCTACACGAACTGTGTTCGTTAACCGGTTTTTCCCTCTGAAAACAGGACAATTTTTAAAAAAATATGCTAGAGACGAAAATGTATTTGATATATATGACTAGAAATGAAAATATATTTGATATATATGACTAGAAATGAAAATATATTTGATATATATGACTAGAAATGAAAATATATTTGATATATATGACTAGAAATGAAAATATTTGATATATATATGACTAGAAATGAAAATATTTGATATATATATGACTAGAAATGAAAATATTTGATATATATATGACTAGAAATGAAAATATTTGATATATATATGAATAGAAATGAAAATATTTGATATATATATGACTAGAAATGAAAATAGTTGATATATATATGACTAGAAATGAAAATATTTGATATATATATGACTAGAAATGAAAATATTTGATATATATATGACTAGAAATGAAAATATTTGATATATATATGACTAGAAATGAAAATATTTGATATATATATGATTAGAAATGATAATATATTTGATATATATGACTAGAAATGAAAATATATTTGATATATTTATGACTACAAATGATAATATAATTTATATATATGACTAGAAATGATAATATATTTGATATATATGACTAGAAAAAAAATATCTTTGATATATGACTACAAATGACAATATATTTAATATAAATATTCAATGAGTCTTTATTTGTAAATAAAATTATACAAAGTTACTATTTTAAAATTATAAGAAAAACAAACAATATATATATATATATAGTTATTTTTTCTAAGTAATTGTTTTTAATATTTAAAAGCATACACAACGTTGTATGGAATTGTAATCTAAGAGATGCTGATGATACCGTATTTCTGCTTCTTTTCTCTTTTCACTGATACCTAAAAGGTGTCGTGGTTATATCATTTGTCGTTCTTGAGCTGCTCGAACTGTCTGAATTAGTGATTTTCCTGTGTCTCTATCACTGTTTCTATCCATCTTCTTCTAGGTCTTCCTCTTGGTCTTTTTCCATGCAATATCGAGAAGAACGCCCTTGATGGTGATTGGTAAGGGTTCATTCTGACCAGGTGGCCAAACCATTTAAGTTGTTATTGTTCTATATAGTCTTGGCAGGGTTTTATTCCAACCATTTTACTTATGGCTTCATTTGGTATTCTATCTCTTCTTGTGTTGTTTGTTACTTTTCTCAAGCATCGTATCTCACATGTATTGATCTTTCTTAATTGTGATTTAGAAAGGGTCCATGTTTGACTTTCATAGCACAAAGTTTGTATGACAATGTTGTTTATCATTTGTTGTTTAGCTGCTTTAGAAATGTTTGGGTGTCTTAACGATGGTGAAAGCTGGTATGTGACAGCATTTGCTTTTTGTATTCTCATGTCAATTTCTCTCTAGTTTTCCATCTTCTGTAAGCATTGACCCCAAATACTTGCATTTCCTCTACTTGGATACCGTACTAATGGCAGCAAACCCAGAAGACCTACAACAAAATGTGAAAACAATAGACAACAAGCAAAGAATATGGATTAGAAATAAATACTAAAAAGACAAAAACTATGGAGGAGGAAAGACACAAAATATACAAAGAGATATTCAGGGAGGTGGAAAGAACCTAGAAATAGTTCAAGACTATCTAAGAAATAGTGTAAGAGATGATGAAGGCACTAGAATACTGTGCATTGATGTGATCACAACATGAGCAGCGACATATACCATACAGAATACATACCAAATGGGAGCCGCGATAGCTCAGTGGTTTGTGAGCTGGACTACAAAGGACAAGGGGTAGGGTTCGATCCCAACCGACGGCTTCCGGGTTCACACAACCTTAAATGGGTACCGGATTTTTTTCTGGGAAAGTAAAGCAGTACGGGCGTAATATCCAACCACATTACCCCAAAAATCATGTGCTGAAGGTCTGTAAAATATAGGGTCACTAACACCATATTTCCGTATACGCCACTTGGCGTGACTGGGGTACTTTACTTACTTTTTTTATACATACCAAATGAACTGAACATATCAACGTTCATTGCATTGTCTAAAAATAATGGTACATTTGCTAGTTTGTTTGCTTTCGCCCCAAGACTAAAGGAGCACACAATTTCATCATTCGTCTTTAAAAGGACTTTAAGTGGGCGTGTCTGCGTTGTGTTGCGGTTTGCAGTATAACTGTGATATTTGGGCCTTTCGGCCCAACACATCCGACTTTAGCACTATATTTGTGAGTATCGGGTTGTCTTCCCTCTTCGATCCTTACTCGCCCAGACAGACTAGACAGGTTAGTCTGTTAGTGGAGGCACCACGGAGAGGTGGAGTAGGGTCTGGATGGTTCCGAATCACCGATCCTGGAGCAGGCCATCAGCTGTGGGTCGCTGACAACTTCCAGTTCTGTTACTGTGAGGTGCGCCATCGCCTCCAAATGGTGCGGTTGAATGCAGTGATATTAGAACAATATGCCTAATGAGCCATGTAAAAAAAAATCTTGCTAAAGTTATACGAGGAAGGAGTAACAATATAATCAATATGGATTTAGAAGAATAACAATTTGGATTTAGGAAAAACAATGGGACAAAAGAAGCCATATTCTGCATAAGGACATTAATCTAAAAGTACACAGAATTAAACAAACTTATATACGCCTGCTTCATAGACTGCAACAAAGCTTTCGATAGAATACAGCATAGTCAACTTATAGAATGCCTAAAAGAGATACATCTAGATGGCATGGACATACGACTAATATGTAATCTATACTGGGAGCAAAGAACAATAATGAAATATAACAAAGAGAACTCTACACCCATTGATATAAAAAGAGGAGTAAGACAGGAATGCATTCTATCACCAAGCTTGTTCAATCTATACACTGAGCAAATCTTTAAAAACATAACAGTGGTGCCAGCCTTAAACATTAACGGAAAGTTATCAATCAACTATGATATTCTGATGATACTGCATTACTAGCAGAAAAGATCTATAACAATTACTTAATGAAATCAACATGACAAACAAAAAATATGGACTAGATATGAATATCAAAAAGACTAAAATTATGATCATAACCAAAGATATACTCCAAACCTGCAAATGGATATCAAAGTTGAAGGAATAGACCTTAAGACAGTTCAGAGCTACAGCTACCTTGGACGTACTATAAACAGTGATAGAAAATGTAAAACTGAAATTAACAAAGGAATAGGAATGACAAAAATTAATTTTAATGCCATAAAAAATATACTAACATCAAAACAAATAACACCAGGGCTAAAACTAAGAATAGTAAAATGTTATATTTTCTGAACATTCCTGTATGGTGCAGAAACATGGACATTAGACAATAAGACAGAGCATATAATTGAAGCCTTTAACATGTGGATTAATAGAAGGATAGAAAGAATTGGATGGAAAGAAAACAAAACAAACTATGAAGTCTTAAAACAACTAAAAATTAAAAGAGAACTACTAAACACAATTTTTTAAAAAAAATTAATGAAATTTTTAGGGCATGTTAAAAGACACAGCAGCCTACTAAAATTAATCTTGGAAGGAAAATACAAGGTAAAGGAGACAGACCAAGACTAACTTGGACGAGTAACATCAAAAGATGAACAAGTCAGCCTATGGCAACCTGCACCATCAAAGCAAGAGACAGAGCGGAATGGCGCTTCATGGTAGTTAAATGTCGATCTGGAGACAACATTCAATGAGTGAATGAACTTTCTAATTCAGACCCCACTGACATAGCAATACACTCACCTGGCGATCTAAAGACTAAGGGTTTAAATCCCAGTTGATGCAACCAAATGTTCGACATGAGAGGATCACCCAGCGTCATTACATGGCTACCAGTACAATTGTATGGGAAGGTAGGAGTGCGATCAACTCGCCTCATGAAGCTTAGTACAATGACGTCAGGGAAAATATTAAAAAAATGGTATGCTAAAAGCTTTACGTGATTAGTATACGACACAGATTTGAACGACGTTTCGGCTCAATAGGCCTTCATTAGGAACAAACAAACAACACGCACGCACAGATATGTAAGTAAATAAAACTAATCCTACATTTATTTATTTGCATATCTGTGTGTGCGTGTTGTTTGTTTGTTCCTGCTGAAGGCCTATTGAGCCGAAAATGGGTACCGGATTTTTTTCTGGGAAAGTAAAGCAGCACGGGCGTAATACTGACCACATTACCCCAAAAATCATGTGCTGAAGGTCTGTAAAATATAGGGTCACTAACACCATATTTCCCTATACGCCACTTGGCGTGACGGGGGGGGGGGGGTGTTTGCTGGGGGGGGGGGGGGGTTACTTTCCATTTTTTTTTTTACAAACAATGTCCAATCGTCTTGAGATAAGTTTTATCAGTCCAACTTTTCATTTTTCTTCAACCTTTAGATGTATCCGGCTTGCTAGATTCTGACGGTTTAAGAGCAAATTTTAGCCTGGGGTCACGTTGTTATCTGGTTGAGACAGGCCAAGTCGGGGACTTCAGCATTTTCCGGTTGGCTTTACACCACATCAAGGTGAGAATTAGTTTAGAAAGGGCGAAACACCATATGGCTACCCATTTTGAATTTCAGATATCAAAGCCTTGAACAAGAACCGCCCAATCACAACATTGCAATTCGCATGATAAAGATGTGATAATAAAAAATAATCGAGCTATAGAAATACACGTGTAAACAAGAATAGGAGATTATATCTCAAACATCTCAAATTAAATATCATATTCCCTATTCGCCGCATGAGTCATACTTAATTTTCTCTTACTTAATTTTTTAGCCTTTTCTAGCAACGGCATATACTGAAGCCAGCGGCATTTACTGTAACCCAGCAGAATATAGAGCCCACATTTGAACGGCATTTATCATCCACATTGTGTTGGTAATGTGGCCAGCACTACACCAAGAAGTCTTTCTTTCATATAAAACAAAAAACCCAAGGCTCCTGTTTACGACTGGATCAGCCTAGAAGCTGATCAGCGGAGGGAATAAACTAGGTCTCCTGTGCTCAGCGATGACGTCACTGTTCTACCATTAATTTAGTATGGAGAGAAAGCAAATTCTATGTAGATGGAAATAGTAAGGTCACAGCTTTACGCAGGTCAGAGACAACAGAAAATAATTAAAATGACGTCCGACTCAATAGCTGGAACAATGGACGAAAGATAAAAATATATAAATAAACAAATTAAAGTTCAATAATTGATTAGAGAATATCAGAAAAAGAAAATATTATGAGAACGAACTGAATGAAACCTCTTTGCGTGTTCTGCTGCAAACAGGGTCATATGGGTCTAACTGTTTATAATAATAATTTGTTTAGAGGCCTCTGTAGCCTCGTTGGGAGAACCACCCGACTGGGTTACCTGTGTTCGATTTCCCCTGGAAGCAGTGTCAATTGTACTCGTGGTTGGAAAAAAAATAGCCCCGGAGTCGACCCAGCTGCTGGTAGAAATGGGTCCCAGGATAGCACTCTGGGAGGGTGAAATGTAGAGATATAAAACCGTAAGTGTAGAGAAATGATGAATAGCTGAAAACTAAAGAATGAAAAGTATATTATATATCTATACAATATATATTGAAAATGACTTAGCTGAGGTGACTTGACTATCCGTTGTGGGGGAATCCATCCAATGAAAGGTCCGGACAAGCCACGTGGAGAAACAGTCACGTGGTATAAGTAACAGGAACGGGACCCGGGAGCTGCAGGTGATAATTGGGTAAGAGAAGATCAGGTGCGGAGAGACGAGCCGGCTTGACAGATTCGTAAACAAAAGGCGTTGGACAATGGATGAGGCAGTAGGGCAATACACTAGCCCGAGAGAGACATGCCAGGGAGCAAACAAACTATCAGAGGAGGAAAGAATGCCAAATGCGCTATAGGTTAGTGCATAGAGAGGTAGAAATGTAGGGAAAGGGTGAAACTGAAGTGAATACACAGAGAGATGGTGTGTAAGTTGCTGATGAATAGACAGGTGGAGTCCTAGAAGGGGATTCAAAGTGGATACTGTGATAAGTGGGGTACTGGATGGGTAGACATAGAGAAGTAGTTACTAAAACTTAATAGAAAGGAAAGGAGTGGACTAGAAGTAGATCAACAGAGAAGTGGTATGTTAGAAGTAGATATATAGAAGTGAGCGGAGAAATGGTGCAGCCAACACAGAGAAGTAGTATACTAGGAGTAGATATAGTAACAGGGAAGCGGTGAATTAGAAGGTAGTTCGGAGAGAAGTGATGCACTAGATGAATAAGACCCGAGAAGGGATTACTGTAAGTGGATAGAGAGAGAAAGGGTAGACCAGGAAGAATATATGTAATGGGTAGTGGAGTACAGAGGCAGGAAGAAGTAGTAGGAGGAAGAGGGGCCTTCACAGGGACAAGGACAGGGATACATTAATGCCACGAGGGGTGAGGCAACCACAACAGGCGATCAGGCGATTCTCTAGAGTTAATCGACTATGGCTGCCTAAAGGAGTATGAAAACACGCCGGTGACCACGATGACCCCTAGAGTTATAGTGGGCTGCTATGGGGGTGCCAGCATCGCGGGTGATGTCATACACATGTTCACGGCATCTTACACGAGACGGCGCAGATTCACCAATGTAGGTCAACTTGTGTCGCTTGCAAATGATGGCATGAATGATGTTTCACGATGTACAAGTGAATCCCTCTCTGATTTCGAAAGGGCCATAGGGGAAGAGAACAGTATTCGTCCGGAGAACGTGGAAGTATTGCGGATAGTAAGTACCCCGATGGCCAATAGGGGAAGCAGTTTGGCGGCTCCTAACAAGAAAGTCACGAAGGTTCCGGTCACGCTAGGCCACTAATGGGGGGGGGGGGGGGGGAAGGGAGAGAAAACGAGTAGTGCAGTCAGATCGGAGAATAGGGAGGTAGCGGTGAATGATCATAATCACCGCGTAGTGCTGATGGTGATGGGTGAGGGCGAGCACTACTCAGAGGGGGGGGGTGAGTAAACGGGGTGAGAGCAGTCTGACGTGAGGTGCGGAGAACACGACGGAGGGTAGGGAGGAGAGTTGATTTGAGGATAGTTACGTGGGCAGAAGAAGTCGAGCATGAGGAGGGCATGAGGGGAGCATGAGGAGGGCAGGAGGAGGGCATGATGAAGGAAATCTTCATTATCCTGGCAAAGACGACAAAGTCAGAGAATCTGAGAAAACGGAATAGAGTTCTTACAGGATGAAGGGTGAGAGTTCTTACAGGATGTAGGGTGAGAGTTCTTACAGGATGTAGGGTGAGAGTTCTTACAGGATGTAGGGTGAGAGTTCTTACAGGATGTAGGGCGAGAGTTCTTACAGGATGTAGGGTGAGAGTTCTTACAGGATGTAGGGTGAGAGTTCTTACAGGATGAAGGGCGAGAGTTCTTACAGGATGTAGGGTGAGAGTTCTTACAGGATGTAGGGTGAGAGTTCTTACAGGATGTAGGGTGAGAGTTCTTACAGGATGAAGGGTGAGAGTTCTTACAGGATGTAGGGTAAGAGTTCTTACAGGATGTAGGGTGAGAGTTCTTACAGGATGAAGGGTGAGAGTTCTTACAGGATGTAGGGTAAGAGTTCTTACAGGATGTAGGGTGAGAGTTCTTACAGGATGTAGGGTGAGAGTTCTTACAGGATGAAGGGTGAGAGTTCTTACAGGATGTAGGGTAAGAGTTCTTACAGGATGTAGGGCGAGAGTTCTTACAGGATGTAGGGTGAGAGTTCTTACAGGATGAAGGGTGAGAGTTCTTACAGGATGAAGGGTGAGAGTTCTTACAGGATGTAGGGCGAGAGTTCTTACAGGATGTAGGGTGAGAGTTCTTACAGGATGTAGGGTGAGAGTTCTTACAGGATGTAGGGTGAGAGTTCTTACAGGATGTAGGGTGAGAGTTCTTACAGGATGTAGGGTGAGAGTTCTTACAGGATGTCGGGTGAGAGTTCTTACAGGATGTAGGGTGAGAGTTCTTACAGGATGTCGGGTGAGAGTTCTTACAGGATGTAGGGTGAGAGTTCTTACAGGATGTCGGGTGAGAGTTCTTACAGGATGTCGGGTGAGAGTTCTTACAGGATGTAGGGTGAGAGTTCTTACAGGATGTAGGGTGAGAGTTCTTACAGGATGTAGGGCGAGAGTTCTTACAGGATGTAGGGCGAGAGTTCTTACAGAATGTAGGGTGAGAGTTCTTACAGGATGTAGGGTGAGAGTTCTTACAGGATGTAGGGTGAGAGTTCTTACAGGATGTAGGGTGAGAGTTCTTACAGGATGTAGGGTGAGAGTTCTTACAGAATGTAGGGTGAGAGTTCTTACAGGATGTAGGGTGAGAGTTCTTACAGGATGTAGGGTGAGAGTTCTTACAGAATGTAGGGTGAGAGTTCTTACAGGATGTAGGGTGAGAGTTCTTACAGGATGTAGGGTGAGAGTTCTTACAGGATGTAGGGTGAGAGTTCTTACAGAATGTAGGGTGAGAGTTCTTACAGGATGTAGGGTGAGAGTTCTTACAGGATGTAGGGTGAGAGTTCTTACAGGATGTAGGGTGAGAGTTCTTACAGGATGTAGGGTGAGAGTTCTTACAGGATGTAGGGTGAGAGTTCTTACAGAATGTAGGGTGAGAGTTCTTACAGGATGTAGGGTGAGAGTTCTTACAGAATGTAGGGTGAGAGTTCTTACAGGATGTAGGGTGAGAGTTCTTACAGAATGTAGGGTGAGAGTTCTTACAGAATGTAGGGTGAGAGTTCTTACAGGATGTAGGGTGAGAGTTCTTACAGAATGTAGGGTGAGATTTCTTACAGGATGTAGGGTGAGAGTTCTTACAGGATGTAGGGTGAGAGTTCTTACAGAATGTAGGGTGAGAGTTCTTACAGGATGAAGGGTGAGAGTTCTTACAGGATGTAGGGTGAGAGTTCTTACAGGATTCAGGGTGAGAGTTCTTACAGGATGTAGGGTGAGAGTTCTTACAGAATGTAGGGTGAGAGTTCTTAAAGGATGTAGGGTAGAGTTCTTACAGGATGTAGGTTAAGAGTTCTTACAGGATGTCGGGTGATTGTTCTTACAGGATGTAGGGCAAGAGTTCTTACAGGATGTAGGTTAAGAGTTCTTACAGGATGTAGGGCAAGAGTTCTTACAGGATGTAGGGCAAGAGTTCTTACAGGATGTAGGTTAAGAGTTCTTACAGGATGTAGGGCAAGAGTTCTTACAGGATGTAGGTTAAGAGTTCTTACAGGATGTAGGGCAAGAGTTCTTACAGGATGTAGGGCAAGAGTTCTTACAGGATGTAGGTTAAGAGTTCTTACAGGATGTAGGGCAAGAGTTCTTACAGGATGTAGGTTAAGAGTTCTTACAGGATGTAGGGCAAGAGTTCTTACAGGATGTAGGGCAAGAGTTCTTACAGGATGTAGGTTAAGAGTTCTTACAGAATGTAGGTTAAGAGTTCTTACAGGATGTCGAGTGAGAGTTCTTACAGGATTCAGGGTGAGAGTTCTTACAGGATGTCGGGTGAGAGTTCTTACAGGATTCAGGGTGAGAGTTCTTACAGGATGTCGAGTGAGAGTTCTTACAGGATTCAGGGTGAGAGTTCTTACAGGATGTAGGGTGAGAGTTCTTACAGGATGTCGAGTGAGAGTTCTTACAGGATTCAGGGTGAGAGTTCTTACAGGATGTAGGGTGAGAGTTCTTACAGGATTCAGGGTGAGAGTTCTTACAGGATGTCGAGTGAGAGTTCTTACAGGATGTCGAGTGAGAGTTCTTACAGGATGTCGAGTGAGATTTCTTACAGGATGTCGAGTGAGAGTTCTTACAGGATTCAGGGTGAGAGTTCTTACAGGATGTAGGGTGAGAGTTCTTACAGGATTCAGGGTGAGAGTTCTTACAGGATTCAGGGTGAGAGTTCTTACAGGATGTCGAGTGAGAGTTCTTACAGGATGTCGAGTGAGAGTTCTTACAGGATTCAGGGTGAGAGTTCTTACAGGATTCAGGGTGAGAGTTCTTACAGGAAGTCGGGTGAGAGTTCTTACAGGATGTAGGATAAGAGTTCTTACAGGATGTAGGGTAAGAGTTCTTACGGGATGTAGGGTAAGAGTTCTTACAGGAAGTAGAGTGAGAGTTCTTACAGGATGTAGGGTGAGAGTTCTTACAGGATGTAGGGTGAGAGTTCTTACAGGATGTAGGATGAGAGTTCTTACAGGATGTAGGGTGAGAGTTCTTACAGGATGTAGGGTGAGAGTTCTTACAGGATGTAGGGTGAGAGTTCTTACATGATGTAGGGCGAGAGTTCTTACAGGATGTAGGGTGAGAGTTCTTACAGGATGTAGGGTGAGAGTTCTTACAGGATGTAGGGTGAGAGTTCTTACAGGATGTAGGGTGAGAGTTCTTACAGGATGTAGGGTGAGAGTTCTTACAGGATGTAGGGCGAGAGTTCTTACAGGATGTAGGGCGAGAGTTCTTACAGGATGTAGGGTGAGAGTTCTTACAGGATGTAGGGTGAGAGTTCTTACAGGATGTAGGGTGAGAGTTCTTACAGGATGTAGGGTGAGAGTTCTTACAGGATGTAGGGTGAGAGTTCTTACAGGATGTAGGGCGAGAGTTCTTACAGGATGTAGGGCGAGAGTTCTTACAGGATGTTGGTGAGAGTTCTTACAGGATGTAGGGTGAGAGTTCTTACAGGATGTAGGGCGAGAGTTCTTACAGGATGTAGGGCGAGAGTTCTTACAGGATGTTGGTGAGAGTTCTTACAGGATGTAGGGTGAGAGTTCTTACAGGATGTTGGTGAGAGTTCTTACTGGATGTTGGTGAGAGTTCTTACAGGATGTTGGTGAGAGTTCTTACAGGATGTTGGTGAGAGTTCTTACAGGATGTTGGTGAGAGTTCTTACAGGATGTTGGTGAGAGTTCTTACAGGATGTTGGTGAGAGTTCTTACAGGATGTTGGTGAGAGTTCTTACAGGATGTTGGTGAGAGTTCTTACAGGATGTTGGTGAGAGTTCTTACAGGATGTAGGGCGAGAGTTCTTACAGGATGTTGGTGAGAGTTCTTACAGGATGTAGGGCGAGAGTTCTTACAGGATGTAGGGTGAGAGTTCTTACAGGATGTAGGATGAGAGTTCTTACAGGATGTAGGGTGAGAGTTCTTACAGGATGTAGGGTGAGAGTTCTTACAGGATGTAGGGTGAGAGTTCTTACAGGATGTAGGGTGAGAGTTCTTACAGGATGTAGGGCGAGAGTTCTTACAGGATGTAGGGCGAGAGTTCTTACAGGATGTAGGGCGAGAGTTCTTACAGGATGTAGGGCGAGAGTTCTTACAGGATGTAGGGCGAGAGTTCTTACAGGATGTAGGGCGAGAGTTCTTACAGGATGTAGGGCGAGAGTTCTTACAGGATGTAGGGCGAGAGTTCTTACAGGATGTAGGGCGAGAGTTCTTACAGGATGTAGGGCGAGAGTTCTTACAGGATGTAGGGCGAGAGTTCTTACAGGATGTAGAGTGAGAGTTCTTACAGGATGTAGGGCGAGAGTTCTTACAGGATGTAGGGCGAGAGTTCTTACAGGATGTTGGTGAGAGTTCTTACAGGATGTAGAGTGAGAGTTCTTACAGGATGTAGGGTGAGAGTTCTTACAGGATGTAGAGTGAGAGTTCTTACAGGATGTAGGGCGAGAGTTCTTACAGGATGTAGGGCGAGAGTTCTTACAGGATGTTGGTGAGAGTTCTTACAGGATGTAGAGTGAGAGTTCTTACAGGATGTAGGGTGAGAGTTCTTACAGGATGTAGGGTGAGAGTTCTTACAGGATGTAGGATGAGAGTTCTTACAGGATGTAGGGTGAGAGTTCTTACAGGATGTAGGATGAGAGTTCTTACAGGATGTAGGGTGAGAGTTCTTACAGGATGTAGGGTGAGAGTTCTTATAGGATGTAGAGTGAGAGTTCTTACAGGATGTAGGGTGAGAGTTCTTACAGGATGTAGGGTGAGAGTTCTTACAGGATGTAGGATGAGAGTTCTTACAGGATGTAGGGTGAGAGTTCTTACAGGATGTAGGGTGAGAGTTCTTACAGGATGTAGGGTGAGAGTTCTTACAGGATGTAGGGCGAGAGTTCTTACAGGATGTAGGGCGAGAGTTCTTACAGGATGTTGGTGAGAGTTCTTACAGGACGTAGAGTGAGAGTTCTTACAGGATGTAGGGTGAGAGTTCTTACAGGATGTAGGGTGAGAGTTCTTACAGGATGTAGGATGAGAGTTCTTACAGGATGTAGGGCGAGAGTTCTTACAGGATGTAGGGCGAGAGTTCTTACAGGATGTAGGGTGAGAGTTCTTACAGGATGTAGAGTGAGAGTTCTTACAGGATGTAGGGCGAGAGTTCTTACAGGATGTAGGGCGAGAGTTCTTACAGGATGTTGGTGAGAGTTCTTACAGGATGTAGAGTGAGAGTTCTTACAGGATGTTGGTGAGAGTTCTTACAGGATGTAGAGTGAGAGTTCTTACAGGATGTAGGGTGAGAGTTCTTACAGGATGTAGGGTGAGAGTTCTTACAGGATGTAGGATGAGAGTTCTTACAGGATGTAGGGTGAGAGTTCTTACAGGATGTAGGATGAGAGTTCTTACAGGATGTAGGGTGAGAGTTCTTACAGGATGTAGGGTGAGAGTTCTTATAGGATGTAGAGTGAGAGTTCTTACAGGATGTAGGGTGAGAGTTCTTACAGGATGTAGGGTGAGAGTTCTTACAGGATGTAGGATGAGAGTTCTTACAGGATGTAGGGTGAGAGTTCTTACAGGATGTAGGGTGAGAGTTCTTACAGGATGTAGGGTGAGAGTTCTTACATGATGTAGGGCGAGAGTTCTTACAGGATGTAGGGTGAGAGTTCTTACAGGATGTAGGATGAGAGTTCTTACAGGATGTTGGTGAGAGTTCTTACAGGATGTAGGGTGAGAGTTCTTATAGGATGTAGGGTGAGAGTTCTTACAGGATATAAGGTGAGAGTTCTTACAGGATGTAGGGTGAGAGTTATTACAGGATGTAGGGTGAGAGTTCTTACAGGATGTAAGGTGAGAGTTCTTACAGGATGTTGGTGAGAGTTCTTACAGGATGTAGGGTGAGAGTTCTTACAGGATGTAGGGTGAGAGTTCTTACAGGATGTTGGTGAGAGTTCTTACAGGATGTAGGGTGAGAGTTCTTACAGGATGTAGGGTGAGAGTTTTTACAGGATGTCGGGTGAGAGTTCTTCAGGATGTAGTGTGAGAGTTCTTACAGGATGTAAGGTGAGAGTTCTTACAGGATGTAGGGTGAGAGTTCTTACAGGATGTAGGGTGAGAGTTCTTACAGGATGTAAGGTGAGAGTTCTTACAGGATGTTGGTGAGAGTTCTTACAGGATGTAGGTTGAGAGTTCTTACAGGATGTAGGGTGAGAGTTCTTATAGGATGTAGGGTGAGAGTTCTTACAGGATGTAGGGTGAGAGTTCTTACAGGATGTAGGGTGAGAGTTCTTACAGGATGTAGGGTGAGAGTTCTTACAGGATGTAAGGTGAGAGTTCTTACAGGATGTAGGGTGAGAGTTCTTACAGGATGTAGGGTGAGAGTTCTTACAGGATGTAGGGTGAGAGTTCTTACAGGATGTAAGGTGAGAGTTCTTACAGGATGTTGGTGAGAGTTCTTACAGGATGTAAGGTGAGAGTTCTTACAGGATGTAGGGTGAGAGTTCTTACAGGATGTAGGGTGAGAGTTCTTACAGGATGTAAGGTGAGAGTTCTTACAGGATGTTGGTGAGAGTTCTTACAGGATGTAGGGTGAGAGTTCTTACAGGATGTAGGGTGAGAGTTCTTACAGGATGTAGGGTGAGAAGAGTCAAAGCGGAGGAAACAATGGGAGTCGGTAGCCTTATAGAAAACCGAGGTGAGTAGATGAGATGTACCTAAGGAGAACGATAATAATTTGTGTGATGGTGCTCGCTGTCAGAGGTTTACCTGGGAGGGTGAAAAATGCCGCCTCCCATCATGAGTTTCAATGTTTGAAGCGACACTATCCATAAGTCTCCGAACACTTCTTAATATGCGACCGAGCACACATGGGTGGAAACTCGCGTGCTGCGACGCCGATTCAAGCCTTGTACTTTACCTTTTCCTAATAATTTGTTTTCAAATATTCTATAAGCAAGTCTTTATGCGGTTTCAATTTGTTTATTTATATACTTTTGTAGATCGTCCTTTGTTCCTGCTGAAGACCTATTAAGCCGTGATGTCGCTTCGGTTTTGTGATGTTGTAAACATAAGTAAAGATGTAAGCACTCCAATTGTATCTACATATTTTTTTCTTTGCATTCTTATCGTCAGCTGTACAGCAGCCTTGTATTTCAGTGCCTTTATCTCCGTGCTCCAGTAGCTAAGTTTGCAGCCAACAAAGTAAGTAGCTAGTTAAGCTAATAGCAGTTAATGATCCAGAAGAAATAATTCATTAAATAAATGAAATAGCTTTGTAGCAACGAACTAATCAACTGATTAACTTGTTATTGACTCAGTAAGTAAACACTGGATTAACTGAAGAGAAAAAAAACCGAAACAACTAGCTATTTCTACAACTAACTAATTACATAAATAATTAAATAAATAATTAAGTAATTAATCATTAACTTAGATCAACCATTAATTAACAAACTAAACAAATAACTACGGTTATGGCTAGAAATAAATTAATGAACTTGAGAGTAATTAAGTAAAAAATTAAAAGTGGCGAAGCGGAAAATAATGCACAGAAGCCAAGTAAATAACTAGTTGTCTAACCAATACAAAATAAAAGTCTAATAAAGCATCCATCCAACAGGTACCACATAACCAAAGTTAAATGAATAAATCGTACATAATCCACATAGTGTTCTGGTCAATGCCATCTGTTCTATTTTGTATGGGTCACTAAGCGTGCAACAATCGCTATGGGTATAATGCCTCTGACACTAACGAGACAAATATTGACGAGTAGTCGCAGCCTTTATTTACAGCTTGACAAATTCTACAAAACTAGCCATTAGTCTGTTGCTGTAATGATAGTACTGCCATCTATCGCGTGAGATGAACCAGCTCCAGTGGAAGATGATAACCAGGAACAAAAGCAGCTTTATTTTCCCAGAAATAGTCCATGTTTCATTTTTCCTTTATCCCAGCGTCTTCACTCTTTCATTATCTACCGCTACCGCCTCGACGCTTCTATGTGGTTCTATCCACCCTGATGCCTTTTGTCATAGGTTCTCCTGTGTGATGATGCTTGCTGTCATAGGTTCTCATGTGTGATGATGCTTGTTATCATAGGTTCTCCTGTGTGATGATGCTTGCTGTCATAGGTTCTCCTGTGTGATGATGCTTGCTGTCATAGGTTCTCCTGTGTGATGATGCTTGCTGTCATAGGTTCTCCTGTGTGATGATGCTTGCTGTCATGGGTTCTCCTGTGTGATGATGCTTGCTGTCATAGGTTCTCCTGTGTGATGATGCTTGCTGTCATAGGTTCTCCTGTGTTATGATGCTTGCTGTCATAGGTTCTCCTGTGTGATGATGCTTGCTGTAATGGGTTCTCCTGTGTGATGATGCTTGCTGTCATAGGTTCTCCTGTGTTATGATGCTTGCTGTCATAGGTTCTCCTGTGTGATGATGCTTGCTGTCATAGCTTCTCCTGTTCATCTTTCAATATTGACATTCCTTCTAGGCTTTTTTAGCCTCTCCTTTTTTTTACATACATTTGTCCTCATCGAGACGACTTTCAGTTAGGTGTGTCTCTTTATGTATCATTGAATTTAGTTTGTCTTGCTTGAATTGTGTTAAACAGTTCTTCCATCACTTTTAGGTGTATCAAAACTTCGTTATTTGTCTTTTTTTTTTTTTTTAAATCTGTCCTCCCAACACCTCCACTCTTCTATAAATCAACATTTCAACGGCTTCAATTGTGTTTGTTTTTTTTTTTAATTGTGCGTGTTTACGTGTGTATGTTCGCGCGTGCGTATTTTTCTCGTGTGCGTGCATGCGTGTGTGTGTGTGTGTTTCTACACCATAAATAAAAATGTTGAGTAGATGAAATATTCAAGCGTTATTCCTTTGCTGTAAATATTTATTTTAAGTTGATAAAATTACTTTTTGCGATATATATTATTTTGTTTATTTCTGTATAGCATTTTCCATCGCTTGTTATGTTCACTACTTAGACTTCATTGTTGATTCGTTACAGTATTATAGCAACAAAGAGAACACTACCACGATGCGACCTCATGGCAGGGGCGTGATAAAGGAAGTGTTAACAAGATGCTGAGTTTGTGTAGAACACGACAAAATAGAACGTCTGCCTCCTTTTCTAGTTTCACCGCAGTCACTTATTGGTGTCCTTCAGCAAGTCTGACACACTCAGTGTTCGGCTAAACAACTCACAAATATTCCCATTATTTCTTTCTCTCGCAACACAAGGTCCTTATATTTTGACCGTAATCTGTGCCTATCTTTGAAAGGGCGACATTTTTAAAGTGTCTTTACGTATCAGAATTTGAAAGACTTATTCCCAGCTGTCACTTGTCCTTTGACCTTTGACCAAACCAGTTCTATTGGATTGAAGTGTGAGTAGTAAACTCATAGTGTCATTCATCTATGTCTATGCCTTTGAATTAACTTATTTATATGAAATATTTGTGTCCGCTGTGTCTACGTTACAAGGGATAGCAATTCAAGTTTCAGGTACATTTCGTTAACAGGTAGTGTTCTTTGTGAGTCACATCTTTATTGCATTTTTGCACTCGATGATGTCGAAACTTGATTTTCTTGTGCAACGACGTTGTGGTATGATGTATTGTCCATTATGAGACTAGAGAGTGGATCTAATAAGGAAATAACAGTTGTCTCAATCCACTGTCTTAATATGTGCCCATTCATCTCTGGAGTGATAGTCGTGATTCTCTGTCAATCTTGAAGGAAAAAAGATTCCTGCATTCTTGACCTGTCCATTATGACTGCTACCTGCATGTACAACAGCCAAGTGCTTTCCTTTGCTGATAGGTACTAATCTTTTAATCGTTCCAACTGAAGGCAGCCATTCCTTTCCTCTTATTTGGTGAGCATTGATTCAAGTTTCATTTAAATATACGATATCGTAACGTTCCTTACTCATTTCCTTGACTTCATGTAAATACTTGCTTGGATTGGCTACTAAACGTGGTTTCTCATGGCTATTAGATTGGCTTCTTATGGCTACTAGACGTGGCTTCTTATGACTACTAGATATGGCTTCTCATGGTTACTAGATATGGCTTCTCATGGCTACTAGACGTGACTTCTTATGGCTCCTAGATATAGCTTCTCATGGCTAATAGACGTGGCTTCTCATTGCTACTAGACGTGACTTCTCATGGCTACTAGACGTGGTTTCTCATGGCTACTAGGCGTGACTTCTAATGACTACTAGACGTGATTTCTCATGGCTACTAGACGTGGTTTCTCATAGCTATTAGACGTAACTTCTCATGGCTAATGGACGTGACTTCTCATGGCTACTTGACTTGACTTCTCATGGCTGCTAGAGGTGGTTACTCATGGCTACTAGACGCGGTCTCTCATGTTTACTAGACGTGACTTCTAATGGCTACTAGACGTTGTTTCTCATGGCTAATAGACGTGATTTCTCATGACTACTAGACGTGATTTATCATGGCTACTAGGCTTGGTTTCTCATGGCTACTAGGCGTGACTTCTCATGGCTACTAGGCGTGGTTTCTCATGGCTACTAGGCGTGGTTTCTCATGGCTACTAGGCGTGGTTTCTCATGGCTACTAGACGTGACTTCTCATGGCTACTAGACGTGGCTTCTCATGGCTACTAGACGTGGTTTTTCATGGCTTGTAGACGTGGTTTCTCATGACTACTAGACGTGGTTTCTCATGGCTACTAGACGTGACATGCCATGGCTACTTGCCTTGACTTCTCCTGGCTACTAGACGTGGTTTCTCATGGCTAGTAGACGTGGTTTCTCATGGCTAGTAGACGTGGTTTTTCATGGCTACTAGACGTGGTTTCTCATGACTACTAGACGTGACTTGTCATGGCTACTTGACTTAACTTCTCATGACTACTAGACGTGGTTTCTCATGACTACTAGATGTGACTTCTCATGACTATTATACGTGACTTCTCATGGCTTCTAGATGTGGCTTCTCATGGCTACTATAAGTCATTTCTCATAGCTACTAGACGTGTCTTCTCATGGCTACTAGACGTGGTTTCTCATGGCTACTAGATATGACTTCTCACAAATGATATTTCTTCCTCCAGTATACTTTCTAAAGATGAAGTCTCCACTTATAACAGTTCTTCTCCATCATGTGTAACCTTAAACTTCAATGCAGTTTTTCATTTTCAAAGAAAACTTTAATTTGTTTTAATGTCACTGCTTCTATCAAAGAGACGTGGTTCGTTCGCAAAAATCACCAGAGAATGTGTGCAAATTAAAGTTTCTTTTTTCAAATGAATCTTGTAATTTTGACCAGCAGAAACTATAGAAATGTAGCTTGACTAGCATTATTATGTGTTTGTGTTTACGTACTCCATTAAATCAAAATAAAAACCATACTGTTTCTTTACAATAAAATTAATAATTTTCATATAATATCACGATTAACAGGTTAAATGCACAAATTCAATCATTTCAAGCGAAATGTTAATGAATCACAGCATTTTGAGGAGCTGAACAACTTTTGTAACAAAATGAAAAATATCTTATGCAACAAGTCTATGTCAATAGAAGTGAGAAAGAGAGTTCATCGGTGCTATATAGAACCAATTATGTCCTATGGAAGCGAATCATGGACAGTAAACAAACAAATGAAAAGACGATTAGAGGCCACAGAGATGGGATTTCTCAGAAGAATGTTGAAAGTTCCCACAGCTAAGACGGCTAATGAAGAAAGTTCTCAAAGAGGCCAACACAAAAAGGGAGCTCTTAAAAAACATCAGAAAGAAACAATCAACATTTTTCGAGCACATCATGAGAAGAGGAAAGGTTGGAATACTTGGTTACAACTGGCAAAATAAAAGAAAAGAGAGATCGATGACGACAAAAAGAGAAAATACTGGATAGCTTGGAGTGATGGCATGGAAAATAGTCAACAACAGAAATGACACGATGCGCTGTAGATAGAAGATTGTGGAAAGACATGATCGCCTACGCCAACCGGTATAGCACATGATGATGCTGATGCTGATGATGATGATGATGATGAACGACTTTTGAAACACACAACTATACGCTGTCTACTGACATCAAATCCCAAATGTCTTTTTTTTTATTAATTTTTATTAATTTATTGGGGTATACGTGTTCAGGATTCACTCAGTCTCTGAAAATGGGAATTTGAGATTTTGTCTGGAAATCGCAAGACGACATTACGTGATACATCACCTATTAATCATGCCGATGAACAAATCGCAAGACGACATTACGTGATACATCACCTATTAATCATGCCGATGAACAAATCGCAAGACGACATTACGTGATACATCACCTATTAATCATGCCGATGAACAAATCGCAAGACGACATTACGTGATACATCACCTATTAATCATGCCGATGAACAAATCGCAAGACGACATTACGTGATACATCACCTATTAATCATGCCGATGGACAAATATAGCGTTATCATTAGCCATATTAACTGCGCAGGGCATGGCGGGAGCTCCTTACTACTTTTATATTTACGCTATGAAAATGGGAAAAGCATAGGACAAGGAGAGTTCTCATAAGATATATTTTTTAATTATTAAATTCATTTTAAACAATGTTCGTAATGCTAATTTTTATTTTCCATTTGATCGTTACAACATAGCTACATAATAAAATGCAGGCTATTTAAACACAATGTTATCGAAGGGTTTTCAAAATCTTTTGTACGATCATACCACGAATGAAAAAGTAGCAAATTAAAGAGAGATAGTCAGTATTCTGCTCTGTTTTACGTGTTTCATAACAGCAAAAAGTACTGAGTGATTGCTTTGTTCCAGAATTCGAACCTGTATGTCATCAAGAATCTGCGCATCACCATTTGTTATGAAGGTCTTTGATAATGTAAACTTGGTCTTAATTGTCCAATCCTTCAAGATTCTGTATCATAAAATAGCAATATGGGGACTACAAATATGCTGTACCTTTGTTCCTCGCACTTCTCTTATAAAAGTCTAATGAAAAATATCATGAAACTAACAATAACCTGCCAACAAAGATGGAAGGAAGTAAAACGATGGTAAATAAACTGGTTTTTAACAAACAATGCTTTATAACTTGTTTAAAAAGAAAAACTTTCTTCCTCTGTGAGAATTCTCTCCCTTAGCATTACGATTTCTCATTGCAATTTTTTTTTATGTTAATGAAACCAAGCTCAAAACAGAATACATATTTGAACAGGTTGGCTGTGCTGTTGTTGAAGACGGTCAACCAATGAGTCAGGCGGACGTCATCAATGCCCTCTGAGATGTAGGAAGGACGGTCAACCAATGAGTCAGGCGGACGTCATCAATGCCCTCTGAGATGTAGGAAGGACGGTCAACCAATGAGTCAGGCGGACGTCATCAATGCCCTCTGAGATGTAGGAAGGGCACAAGACTTCGATAACCATGAGTCCACGTCATTCCTTCAGATGAAAGAGATGGGAATTAAGATGGGCACAGCCAGAAACGAGAAACTTAGTGGACATATAAGAAAACTTATCAACCAACACAAAACTGGAGTCATCAGTGGCTGAATACTGTCGAACTTGTTAAGGATCTGAACACCTATAGACATGTTAGAAGTGCAATGGCGATGACCCGCCATTAATCTAATGCCATGTTTTAGACGGTCATAAAACTGGCATCAATTGTTACTAAATTCATGAACTCTTCTCTCTTTCTAACGTTCACCGGACGTCTAATAAAGGAATGAAGAACCATCCTAGTCATCATGCCGTAGAAGGATATTCAATGACCCTATATGTGTTGTATTGTGGTTTAAAGAACAATTGTGATATATGCCACTTTCGGTCCAGCTCATCCGACTTCAATAATTTTGAGTATTCGGTTGTCTTCCCTCTCGATTGTTGCTTACTTGCACAGACTTGTTAGACTATTTCAATAGGTACAGGGGAGAGGTGGAGGAGGATGTGGACTCTTCTGGTTCACTGGTCCTTGGGAAAGCAGGAGTCGCTAACTGCTTTCAGCTCTAGTTTTGACAGACGTCTCTGCCCCTTATTGTTAAATCTAGCAATGACACAATTAAATTCACTACACTTATGTCATAAATATTAAGTGTTGTTTTAGGTATTAACACTGTTATGTTTTAGATATTTTTTTGTTGTAAAGAATTCTTGCCCATGATGTAATAACTTGTTGACAGAAATAAAAACAGAAAGATATTTTATTTTTTAAAAATAAAACCCTACAGGGAAATATACAAATAAATCAGGGTATTAGGCAAGGTTATGGGCTGTCACCAGATTTTTTATATGTATAGTGAGATTATTTTAAGATCCATAAGGATCATGTCTTGAATACCAATCGGAGGTCATAATATAAATAATCTAAGGTATGCTGATGATACAGTCTTAATCCCTAAGAGTGAAAATGAGTTACAAGAAATGTTAGACATTATAGTGAAGGAATGCATAAATAAAGGACTCAGCCTTAATAGCAAAAAGACAGAAGTAATGGTAACAACACAGAAAAAGACATCACCTCAGTGCAAAATAAAGACAAGTGGAGCAATATTAAAACAGGTAAATGAATTTAAATATTTGGGAACTTTGGGAACTTCAGACGGAAGATGTACAACAGAGGTGAGATGCAGAATGGCTCAGGCAAAAGCAGCTTTCCAAAATAAATGAGGTAGATACTGTGCAACCCATTTCTGACAACAGAAGCAAGAAAAAGAGTCTTAAATGTTATTTGAAGTCAGGAATAATAGAACAAAGAAGTATGTGTTAGCACTCGGAAAAAATGACAGACAAACAACAATAGAAAAAAACGAAGAACAATATATGGTCCGAAGTGGGATCGAACCCGTACTCAGTGGTACCGCGCCTTGCCACGAGAAGCCGAACGCTTGGTACACTGCCACGCAGCCAACTAAAAAATTGGCTATTGCAGTAGTGTCTTCCACGAAAGGCGATCTCAATGACTATAGCATAGGGTAACGATCACAGACCGGAAATAAATTGTATATTTGTACTTTCCTATTAATGCAAGTATCTCCCAGTAGGGCTGAATACTTGTGTTGTAGACAAACATTTATTGGACGAAACAGCACGAATAGTAGTTCCCAGTGGTTATATACTGGGTACAAATAATAATACATAAATATTATTATATGGGGAACTTCCGAGGCGATAATAGGGAATAATAGAACAAAGAAGTATGTGTTAGCACTCGGAAAAATTGACAGACAAACAACAATAGAAAAAAACGAAGAACAATATATGGTCCGAAGTGGGATCGAACCCGTACTCAGTGGCACCGCGCCTTGCCACGAGAAGCCGAACGCTTGGTACACTGCCACGCAGCCAACTAAAAAATTGGCTATTGCAGTAGTGTCTTCCACGAAAGGCGATCTCAATGACTATAGCATAGGGTAACGATCACAGACCGGAAATAAATTGTATATTTGTACTTTCCTATTAATGCAAGTATCTCCCAGTAGGGCTGAATACTTGTGTTGTAGACAAACATTTATTGGACGAAACAGCACGAATAGTAGTTCCCAGTGGTTATATACTGGGTACAAATAATAATACATAAATATTATTATATGGGGAACTTCCGAGGCGATAATAGGGAATAATAGAACAAAGAAGTATGTGTTAGCACTCGGAAAAATTGACAGACAAACAACAATAGAAAAAAACGAAGAACAATATATGGTCCGAAGTGGGATCGAACCCGTACTCAGTGGCACCGCGCCTTGCCACGAGAAGCCGAACGCTTGGTACACTGCCACGCAGCCAACTAAAAAATTGGCTATTGCAGTAGTGTCTTCCACGAAAGGCGATCTCAATGACTATAGCATAGGGTAACGATCACAGACCGGAAATAAATTGTATATTTGTACTTTCCTATTAATGCAAGTATCTCCCAGTAGGGCTGAATACTTGTGTTGTAGACAAACATTTATTGGACGAAACAGCACGAATAGTAGTTCCCAGTGGTTATATACTGGGTACAAATAATAATACATAAATATTATTATATGGGGAACTTCCGAGGCGATAATAGGGAATAATAGAACAAAGAAGTATGTGTTAGCACTCGGAAAAATTGACAGACAAACAACAATAGAAAAAAACGAAGAACAATATATGGTCCGAAGTGGGATCGAACCCGTACTCAGTGGCACCGCGCCTTGCCACGAGAAGCCGAACGCTTGGTACACTGCCACGCAGCCAACTAAAAAATTGGCTATTGCAGTAGTGTCTTCCACGAAAGGCGATCTCAATGACTATAGCATAGGGTAACGATCACAGACCGGAAATAAATTGTATATTTGTACTTTCCTATTAATGCAAGTATCTCCCAGTAGGGCTGAATACTTGTGTTGTAGACAAACATTTATTGGACGAAACAGCACGAATAGTAGTTCCCAGTGGTTATATACTGGGTACAAATAATAATACATAAATATTATTATATGGGGAACTTCCGAGGCGATAATAGGGAATAATAGAACAAAGAAGTATGTGTTAGCACTCGGAAAAATTGACAGACAAACAACAATAGAAAAAAACGAAGAACAATATATGGTCCGAAGTGGGATCGAACCCGTACTCAGTGGCACCGCGCCTTGCCACGAGAAGCCGAACGCTTGGTACACTGCCACGCAGCCAACTAAAAAATTGGCTATTGCAGTAGTGTCTTCCACGAAAGGCGATCTCAATGACTATAGCATAGGGTAACGATCACAGACCGGAAATAAATTGTATATTTGTACTTTCCTATTAATGCAAGTATCTCCCAGTAGGGCTGAATACTTGTGTTGTAGACAAACATTTATTGGACGAAACAGCACGAATAGTAGTTCCCAGTGGTTATATACTGGGTACAAATAATAATACATAAATATTATTATATGGGGAACTTCCGAGGCGATAATAGGGAATAATAGAACAAAGAAGTATGTGTTAGCACTCGGAAAAATTGACAGACAAACAACAATAGAAAAAACGAAGAACAATATATGGTCCGAAGTGGGATCGAACCCGTACTCAGTGGCACCGCGCCTTGCCACGAGAAGCCGAACGCTTGGTACACTGCCACGCAGCCAACTAAAAAATTGGCTATTGCAGTAGTGTCTTCCACGAAAGGCGATCTCAATGACTATAGCATAGGGTAACGATCACAGACCGGAAATAAATTGTATATTTGTACTTTCCTATTAATGCAAGTATCTCCCAGTAGGGCTGAATACTTGTGTTGTAGACAAACATTTATTGGACGAAACAGCACGAATAGTAGTTCCCAGTGGTTATATACTGGGTACAAATAATAATACATAAATATTATTATATGGGGAACTTCCGAGGCGATAATAGGGAATAATAGAACAAAGAAGTATGTGTTAGCACTCGGAAAAATTGACAGACAAACAACAATAGAAAAAAACGAAGAACAATATATGGTCCGAAGTGGGATCGAACCCGTACTCAGTGGCACCGCGCCTTGCCACGAGAAGCCGAACGCTTGGTACACTGCCACGCAGCCAACTAAAAAATTGGCTATTGCAGTAGTGTCTTCCAGGAAAGGCGATCTCAATGACTATAGCATAGGGTAACGATCACAGACCGGAAATAAATTGTATATTTGTAATTTCCTATTAATGCAAGTATCTCCCAGTAGGGCTGAATACTTGTGTTGTAGACAAACATTTATTGGACGAAACAGCACGAATAGTAGTTCCCAGTGGTTATATACTGGGTACAAATAATAATACATAAATATTATTATATGGGGAACTTCCGAGGCGATAATAGGGAATAATAGAACAAAGAAGTATGTGTTAGCACTCGGAAAAATTGACAGACAAACAACAATAGAAAAAAACGAAGAACAATATATGGTCCGAAGTGGGATCGAACCCGTACTCAGTGGCACCGCGCCTTGCCACGAGAAGCCGAACGCTTGGTACACTGCCACGCAGCCAACTAAAAAATTGGCTATTGCAGTAGTGTCTTCCAGGAAAGGCGATCTCAATGACTATAGCATAGGGTAACGATCACAGACCGGAAATAAATTGTATATTTGTAATTTCCTATTAATGCAAGTATCTCCCAGTAGGGCTGAATACTTGTGTTGTAGACAAACATTTATTGGACGAAACAGCACGAATAGTAGTTCCCAGTGGTTATATACTGGGTACAAATAATAATACATAAATATTATTATATGGGGAACTTCCGAGGCGATAATAGGGAATAATAGAACAAAGAAGTATGTGTTAGCACTCGGAAAAATTGACAGACAAACAACAATAGAAAAAAACGAAGAACAATATATGGTCCGAAGTGGGATCGAACCCGTACTCAGTGGCACCGCGCCTTGCCACGAGAAGCCGAACGCTTGGTACACTGCCACGCAGCCAACTAAAAAATTGGCTATTGCAGTAGTGTCTTACACGATGACGTTCTCAATGACTATAGCATAGGGTAACGATCACAGACCGGAAATAAATTGTATATTTGTACTTTCCTATTAATGCAAGTATCTCCCAGTAGGGCTGAATACTTGTGTTGTAGACAAACATTTATTGGACGAAACAGCACGAATAGTAGTTCCCAGTGGTTATATACTGGGTACAAATAATAATACATAAATATTATTATATGGGGAACTTCCGAGGCGATAATAGGGAATAATA
The DNA here is from genome assembly GCA_032433765.1 of Megaustenia siamemsis. Taxonomy (NCBI): domain Eukaryota; kingdom Metazoa; phylum Mollusca; class Gastropoda; order Stylommatophora; family Ariophantidae; genus Megaustenia; species Megaustenia siamemsis. The sequence goes on along the minus strand of JAVIAB010000139.1, from coordinate 55,379,249 downwards.
GAACAAAGAAGTATGTGTTAGCACTCGGAAAAATTGACAGACAAACAACAATAGAAAAAAACGAAGAACAATATATGGTCCGAAGTGGGATCGAACCCGTACTCAGTGGCACCGCGCCTTGCCACGAGAAGCCGAACGCTTGGTACACTGCCACGCAGCCAACTAAAAAATTGGCTATTGCAGTAGTGTCTTCCACGAAAGGCGATCTCAATGACTATAGCATAGGGTAACGATCACAGACCGGAAATAAATTGTATATTTGTACTTTCCTATTAATGCAAGTATCTCCCAGTAGGGCTGAATACTTGTGTTGTAGACAAACATTTATTGGACGAAACAGCACGAATAGTAGTTCCCAGTGGTTATATACTGGGTACAAATAATAATACATAAATATTATTATATGGGGAACTTCCGAGGCGATAATAGGGAATAATAGAACAAAGAAGCATGTGTTAGCACTCGGAAAAATTGACAGACAAACAACAATAGAAAAAAACGAAGAACAATATATGGTCCGAAGCGGGATCGAACCCGTACTCAGTGGATGGACTCAGACAGATGTTTTATTTGAAGTCAGTCTTAACATATGAATGTGAATCATGAACAATATGACAACAAACAAGACAATCACTGGAGGCTAAAGAAATGTGGTTTCACAGAAGGAATGTTGAGAATATCATGGACAGCTAAGAAGAGCAATGAAAACGTTCTGAAAGAGACCAAAGCAAAAAGAGAGCTAATTTCCAATATTAGGAAGAAACAATCATAATTGTTTGGCCATTTAATGAGAAGGGAACAACTGGAATATATTGTAACAACTGGAAAAAATCGAGGGACGAAGAGATAGAGGGAAGCAAAAAGAAAAGATACCACACAGCTTAAGAGAATGGCTTTGGCAGAAGGTCAACAACAGAAATGATAAATAACTGTCGAGATCGAAAGTTGTGGAGAGATATGATCACTTACGCCAGCAGGCACGGTACTTGATGATGATGATGGAGAAATACATCATAGAAGTGAGTAGTGTGAGCCCTACTAGAGAGTGGATACAAAAATAACTATATTTTTTGTTGTTGTTGAGATCTCTCAAGGTATTCTATTGTTGCATAGAATCTCGCTGCAAAATCTGGAAAAGTACGACCTGATAATTAGTTACCACAGTTGCAGCATCGATATCGGATACTACAATGGTGAAGTTACACTAATAAAATACAGTGTATTTTAAAGAAAAAAAAGGATATCAAATGAAGGCAGAATCAACAAAAATGTTGAGAATTATCCTGAAATTGAAATTGTGCGCATGTCTGGTGACATTTTGTCTGGTCTCACACGACCTCTCGTCTTTGTTTGTGAGTCATTTTGTAAATCAAGGTCATTGTTTAAAATACAGTTAAACTTTAGACTCTAGACTTTAAACTTTTTAACTGAATAATGTCACGACAAGCCAAACATGCCCTATCTGAAATACAATTAAACTTTAGAATTTAGAACGGAACAACATCATGACCAGCCGAACATTCGTACATCTCAAATAGAAATATTTTGAAACAATCCTTCCAGCTGGAATCAATGATTTGTTTTTCCACATCAAAACCAAAACTTGCTCTGTATTCAGACTTGAAATTTGTTTGAATGATGAGGAAGTGAAGAAGCAAATATAAATAGTATAAGGTTAAATTTAGAAAACAATTGCCACTTTTATAAAAATAGGCATCAAAAGAGGCACTGTCTGCTTGAAGTCAGAAAATTGATTGTCTGTGTGTGTGTGTTTTTTTTTTTAAACGGAACAAACAAGCATCCGTGAAAGGAACAGGAAAAGAGAAGGTTTTGTTTTTTGTGAGTGCAGCCTGATGTTGTATGTGAGGTAGATGTTGTATGCGAGGTAGATGTTGTATACGAAGTAGATGTTGTATGCGAAGTAGATGTTGTATGCGAAGTAGATGTTGTATGCGAAGTAGATGTTGTATGCGAAGTAGATGATGTATGCGAAGTAGATGTTGTATGCGAGGTAGATGTATGCGAAGTAGATTTATGCGAAGTAGATGTTGTATACGAGGTAGATGTATGCGAAGTAGATGTATGCGAAGTAGATGTTGTATGCGAAGTAGATGTTGTATGCGAAGTAGATGTTGTATGCGAGGTAGATGTATGCGAGGTAGATGTACGCGAGGTAGATGTATGCGAAGTAGATGGTGTATGCGAAGTAGATGTATGCGAAGTAGATGTTGTACGCGAGGTAGATGTATGCGAAGTAGATGTTGTATGCGAGGTAGATGTATGCGAAGTAGATGTATGCGAAGTAGATGTTGTATACGAGGTAGATGTTGTATGCGAAGTAGATGTTGTATGCGAAGTAGATGTTGTATGCGAGGTAGATGTTGTATGCGAAGTAGATGTTGTTTGTGAAGTAGATGATGTATGCGAAGTAGATGATGTATGCGAGGTAGATGTTGTATGCGAAATAGATGTTGTATGCGAAGTAGATGATGTATGCGAATTAGATGTTGTATGCGAAGTAGATGTATGCGAAGTAGATGTTGTATGCGAGGTAGATGTTGTATGCGAAGTAGATGTTGTATGCGAGGTAGATGATGTATGCGAGGTAGATGTTGTATGCAAAGTAGATGTTTTATGCCAGGTAGATGTTGTATGCGAGGTAGATGTTGTATGCGAGGTAGTTGATGTATGCGAGGTAGATGTTGTATGCCAGGTAGATGTTGTATGCGAGGTAGTTGATGTATGCGAAGTAGATGTTGTATGCCAGGTAGATGTTGTATGCGAGGTAGATGTTGTATGCGAAGTAGATGTTGTATGCGAGGTAGATGATGTATGCGAGGTAGATGTTGTATGCGAAGTAGATGTTGTATGCCAGGTAGATGTTGTATGCGAGGTAGATGTTGTATGCGAGGTAGATGTTGTATGCGAGGTAGTTGATGTATGCGAGGTAGATGTTGTATGCGAAGTAGATGTTGTATGCGAGGTAGATGTATGCGAAGTAGACGATGTATACGAAGTAGATGTGTATGCGAAGTAGATGTGTCTTCACCTACAGACAGATTTCTACATCAATAAATATAGAATGTTGGTCTTGTCTTTAAGATTTATTTCTACATCAATAAATATAGAATGTTGGTCTTGTCTTTAAGATTTATTTCTACATCAATAAATATAGAATGTTGGTCTTGTCTTTAAGATTTATTTCTACATCAATACATATAGAATGTTGGTCTAGTCTTTGAGATGTATTTCTACATCAATAAATATAGAATGTTAGTCTTGTCTTTAAGATTTATTTCTACATCAATAAATATAGAATGTTGGCATTGTCTTTGAGATGTATTTCTACATCAATAAATATAGAATGTTGGTCTTGTCTTTAAGATTTATTTCTACATCAATAAATATAGAATGTTGGCATTGTCTTTGAGATGTATTTCTACATCAATAAATGTGTAATGTAGTTCTTGCCCTGAAGGGGGTTTCTACAAAAGTAAATTGTTATTGAGTTATTAGCGGATCATCATCATTGAAATCCGAACATGTCAATAGGTGCTCAGATCCATCTACGTTCACTTCATTACCAACTCACCTGCTTTACCGCAGAATAGCATTTCTTTCCCTGTCTGTCTTGTCTATGATTTGAAATATGAAATCAAAATGTTCATTGTGTAACGTAAATATGGTCATGTGACTGACGTCAATTTTTTTGTTCAGTCTTTGAGAGTTTCTTATTTAACAAAAATATCGAGCAGCTAAATAATGGGAATATGAGATATTCCATGAGATAAAACACGCATTATCATATTTCAGGAGATAAAACACGCATTATCATATTTCATGAGATAAACACGCATTATCATATTTCAGGAGATAAAACACGCATTATCATATTTCAGGAGATAAAACACGCATTATCATATTTCATGAGATAAAACACGCATTATCATATTTCAGGAGATAAAACACGCATTATCATATTTCATGAGATAAAACACGCATTATCATATTTCAGGAGATAAAACACGCATTATCATATTTCATGAGATAAAACACGCATTATCATATTTCAGGAGATAAAACACGCATTATCATATTTCAGGAGATAAAACACGCATTATCATATTTCATGAGATAAAACACGCATTATCATATTTCAGGAGATAAAACACGCATTATCATAGTTCATGAGATAAAACACGCATTATCATATTTCAGGAGATAAAACACGCATTATCATATTTCAGGAGATAAAACACGCATTATCATATTTCAGGAGATAAACACGCATTATCATATTTCATGAGATAAAACACGCATTATCATATTTCAGGAGATAAAACACGCATTATCATATTTCATGAGATAAAACACGCATTATCATATTTCAGGAGATAAAACACGCATTATCATATTTCATGAGATAAAACACGCATTATCATATTTCAGGAGATAAAACACGCATTATCATATTTCATGAGATAAAACACGCATTATCATATTTCAGGAGATAAAACACGCATTATCATATTTCAGGAGATAAAACACGCATTATCATATTTCAGGAGATAAAACACGCATTATCATATTTCATGAGATAAAACACGCATTATCATATTTCATGAGATAAAACACGCATTATCATATTTCAGGACACCCTTCAGACAGTAAAGCTTGAGTCAGAAAGTAGGTCTTGCAAGTTTTGTCACATTTTAGGGGAAAACTTCGTTGTGTACTTCAGGACTGTGAAGATAAACTGTGAGAGATTCTGGGAACGGTGATACTAAAAATATCGACGATCGTATAGTAATGCCCATGTAATCTGAAAGAGAATTATTGAAACGGGCAACAATAAGTGCTGAAAAGTAATGTCACTTTAGAGAAGAAATGAAAATAGAACTTAGTAAATAGACGATAAATACATTATTTAAACTGGCAGATGTTGAAGAAAATCGTTGCTGGACAGAGTGGGTGGAGTTAGATACAATCTTGGAGGAGGCAAGAACACAAATGATGTGATGAGTCAGTGTGAAATAATAAAGTCAATCATAATTTACCCGGGTCTACAGATCATAAAAGGATGCTATTAGAATAAATTGTTACATAAATTGTTACATTCTGTGAAATTGGTTCTAGTCGAGCATTAATTTTCATTCTGTAAATGAAACTGTAGCATTGATATTTACGTCGAGTGTCTGTTGATTGGACAACTTCACAATTGGAATGTGACTTAACGCTTTTAACCTTCCTTTTATCAAATATACAATTACATGCAGTGCCTTTACTCGGTAAATGTAAGTACCCGAACTCGAGGTTCATAAACTGCTCATGCGGTGTATCCAGTATTGCGGACGGTGTATCCAGTATTGCGGACGGTGTATCCAGTATTGCGGACGGTGTATCCAGTATTGCGGACGGTGTATCCAGTATTGCGGACCAGAATTACGGTTCTTGGAATGGTTAGAAATGTCTTAGATACAGAATTCTTGAGACAGCAGCCGAGATTTCTGGTCAAGGGGCTTACAACAGAGCCACTACGGAGAGTAAGGTATTGGTAGTGACGTTGTGACATTGGTTCACGTCTCATATTTGTACCTAATGCAGACTATTGTTGGTAGAAGCTTGTCAAGTGTGTAGTGTTAATGTTACATGCCGTGCTCTAGAGGTATGACGTCAGTCGCACGTTGATTGGGTGGGTCTGAGGATGGTACCTATCATCATCAAGTTCCATACCTACTTCCGTATGTGATTATGTTTCTATACAAATTCTTTCTCTACGTCTTTCTCAATGTTCTGTTGTTGAATTGATACCGAACCTCACTGTCAAACTGCCTTGTATCTTTTCTCTCTGATTCTTTTTTTTATCGTTTACGCTCTATTTCTTTGTTGTCACAGTGAGCTGTTCCCTACTCGTTACAATCTCAAACAATTATTTATGTTTGCTCCTAATGTTGGAAATAAACTTTTCTTTTACTTTGACGTCCTTTATAATGTACGTGTTTTCCCTCTTTGTCTTATCCTTATCAATCTTCTATAAGCCTTTTATTTCTGTATCTGTAGCCTTCTACTGTTTTCTTGTCTCTGTTCCAAATATCCAAAATTCGCATCTAATTGTCAAGACTGGCTCTACATGGCACTACAGAACTCGTTCTATTGGGAAAAAAATGTGTGCCTAATTGTTGTGATCATTCTTTGGAATGTAGATTTTGTCATTTCTATTTTGCACCACAGATTTGAGAAACATCTACCATCTGAAGTTAACATTGCTCCTTACTATTTGAATAATTGACCTGTCTTAATACTGTCCCTTTTATTTTAATTGTGCATAAAAGCGATGTACGTTTCTTTATTGCAACCATTATCTTTGTCTTTTTTGCTGTCCACTCCGAAGACTTTATTTTCACTTCCATCGTTGTAATGTCAACCATTTTCTGCTGCTAATTTTCACTCTTAATAATTAGGATTATGCCATCAACTGCCGAAGACACAGCTGAACAGTAAAATGATAGTAACTCAAAACAGTCCAATTAGACTGTTGGTGTAATCCTGACTTAAAAGACGCAAAATCTGTATATTGTTTCTTAACGACACTTTTTAGCGCTAACCTTCCGCACACAAATGTGTGCTTGTAGTTGTGTTAGATAATAATATGGAGGAAGAACGAATTCCCTTCTACAATCATTTTGATATCTATGTTTTGTACACTAGGTTCACTCGCATAGAGAATGATGATACAACGTGAGACTATCTTTGTAGAGAAAAGAACAAAACTCATACTATTGGAAAAGATTGGTTAAAATAGAACGTAGTGAAGTAAACACAAGCAACATTCACTTGAAGTCTTTGTGTTGAGATGGTGTCTTCTTTCGTTGAGTCTTACACTGAAGTTTTCTTTTCAGGAAGTTATATACACAATTTGATCTGCGCATGATTTAACTGTTGATATGATGAAGCTATTAGCTTTTACACTATGAGCTACTCGTCAGCTATGATTTAACTGTTGATATGATGAAGCTATTAGCTTTTACACTATGAGCTACTCGTCAGCTATGATTTAACCTAACAGTTTAAACATTAATGATGTTAATGCTCTGACATAATGTTTCTCTTTTGCTTTTAATTTAAAAGCGCCTTTATTTCCAACATAATCTGCTTTCGTTCAAATCATTTGACGTCAATTTAAGAGAGAGAGAGAGAAAAGATAGAACTGACATGACAAGCAAGGTATGCATGTAACCTGTCAGCTGCACGGAGTGGTCAGTTCTGTTATCTCATTTACAGGGATGAACCCCCATGGGATTGTCCTGAGTGATGTGGGGTCAATATAATTAATCAGTAATCACTGTTGCAGTTCAAGAACAATTGATATGATGTAGTTTATGTCGAGAATATTGATCTACGTTTCGTCCTGAGCAAAAAAGATAATTAGTTCCCTTTGTTAAAACATTACAAAATGCAAAAATCGAACTAATGCAATATCATTTATGATCGTTTCTGCATCTGGCTGATAATAAAGAATTATGGAAATCACGCCATAATACTTGTACTGTTTAAATGATAAGACCAAGTTAATAGCTAATACTGTTGCAAAAAGGATTATAATTCCATCAACTGGAAATACTACAATAAACAACTGCAATTAAAAAAAAATAAACAACTGTCATTAAAATAAACCACTACTAGATAAACAACTGTCGTTAAAAAACCACTACCAGATAAACAACTGTCGTTAAAATAAACCGCTACTAGATAAACAACTGTCGTGAAAATAAACCACTACTAGAGAAACAACTGTCGTGAAAATAAACCACTACTAGATAAACAACTGTCGTTAAAATAAACCACTACTAGATAACAACTGTCGTTAAAATAAACCACTATTAGATAAACAATTGTCGTTAAACTAAACCACTACTAGAAAAATAACTGTCGTTAAAATATGCCCCTATTAGATAAACAACTGTCGCTAAAATAAACCACTATTAGATAAACAACTGTCGTTAAAATAAGCCACTACTAGATAAACAACTGTCGTTAAAATAAGCCACTACTAGTTAAACAACAGTCGCTAAAATAAGCCACTAATAGTTAAACAACTGTCGTTAAAATAAACCATTATTAGATAAACAACTGCCGTTAAAATAAGCCACTATGAGATAAACAACTGTCGTTAAAATAAGCCACTATTAGTTAAACATCTGTCGTTAAAATAAGCCACTATTAGATAAACAACTGTCCTTAAAATAAACCACTATTAGATAAACAACTGTCGTTAAAATCAGCCACTGTTAGAAAAACAACTGTCGCTAAAATAAGCCACTATTAGATAACCAACTGTCGTTAAAAAAGCCACTATTAGATAAAAAACTGTCGTTAAAATAACCATTATTAGATGAACAACTGCCGTTAAATTAAGCCACTATTAGATAAATAGCTGTCGTTAAAATTAGCCACTATTAAAAAAACAACTGTCGTTTAAAATAAGCCACCATTAGATAAACAACTGTCGTTAAAATTAGCCACTATTAGATAAACAACTGTCGCTAAAATAAGCCACTATTAGATAAACAACTGTCGTTAAAATAAACCACTACTAGATACGCAACTGTCGTTAAAATAAACCTCTACTAGATAAACAATTGTCGTTAAACTAAACCACTACTAGAAAAATAACTGTCGTTAAAATAAGCCACTATTAGATAATCAACTGTCGTTAAAATAAACCACTATGAGATAAACAACTGTCGTTAAAATAAGTCACTATTAGATAAACAACTGTCATTAAAATAATCCACTATAAGATAAACAACTGTCACTAAAATAAGCCACTATTAGATAAACAACTGTCGTTTAAAATAAACCACTATTAGATAAACAATTGTCGTTAAGATAAGCCACTGTTAGATAAACAACTGTCATTAAAATAATCCACTATTAGATAAATAACTTTCTTTAAAAGAGCCACTATGAGATAAACAACTGTCCTTAAACTAAACCACTATTTGATAAACAATTGTCGTTAAAATAAGCCACTATTAGATAAACAACTCTTGTTAAAATAAGCCACTATTAGATAAACAACTGTTGTTAAAATAAGCCACTGTTAGATAAACAACTGACGTCCTATTGTTAACATGAGTGGTATTCAAATCAAAGACTACAACTGTTTGTGAACAATGAGGGCTGAAAGTGTTGATCTAAAAATGTTCTGTCACCAAATTGTCAGCCATGAAAATGAGCAGTTCAACTATATCAATCAACTAGCGACAGTAGCAACATCCTCGTGGCACAGATACAATCGATTAATCAAGTTTAACAGATAAAATATTGATGACTTTTTTTTCTTATTTATTAAAATTTAATTTTCTCTTTCTGGACGTTCGGGAAGTACGACATTAACTATAATTGTTCAAAATATTTAAATAGGATCTATATTTTACCAATCAAATTGTCATGGACACAGAAATGGGATGCATTTTCAAATTTTAGCCGTTGTGATGATGTTATTTTCTAGAGACAGTTTCCCTGACGTCCTCTAGACTGTGACCAACAGGCGGGGTAACTCTCGCTGACCAACTGTATTTCTATAGACAATTTTCCTAACGTCTCCTAGTCTGTGACTGTCTGGCAGGATAAATCTCAATGACCAATGCTGCCCTGAAGGTATGCTCTTAATGTCTAAGAAAAACGGAAACTCCTTCGCTGTATTCGTCCATTATTCAACTTAAAATCAATACAATGAAGGAACTTTACTCTCGTTCAATCCCAGTGCCCCGACATGTTAGAAGAGACGCACTTGAATATTGTGATTATAAAGAGATATTTTTGAGACTCAACATGCATGGTTAGATGAGCGTTTATTCACTCCATTTTGGTTTACTTCTATTTTATTTGTCGCTTTTCAGTTTCCAAAGTTACTTCAATTGACAGTTTCTCTAGGAGGCCTTCCTTTTGTTCGCCCTCAGTTCAAAGCGATTTCCGCTCTTTGGCACAAGGCTTGACCTGAAGTGTTCCACTGAGAACTTTTTTCATTTGTCAGATTTGTCACTATATTTTACTAGTTACACATTTGACTGGGAGCTTTACTTTTTACTTTAGTCAGAATTGTCACTATATTTTACTATTTATACATTTGACTGAGAACTTTTTTCTCAAGTCAGTATTGTCACTATATTTTACTATTTACACATTTGGTTTCCGGTGTCATGGCGGCTGCGTGTAGTCGTTTTTTATAATTCGGCAATTGCTGATATATTTAAATGATTTACGCGACAGTCTGGTTGTAAAATTATGTGCTGCTATTCCCCGTTTGGTGTATGTTTACTTCTGACGTGTGGATGAACTGTGATTACCGATATTTAAGTGGAATATGATTTATTCTTCTTTGTGTCGTGTGTTCGCGGTTTGATAGGCAAGCACATGGTTCGACAAAAATGTTGCCGGCAAACCGGGTATGTTCAACCCATATGTGAAAAGTCTGTGACGGTGGATGGGACGGATGAATCAGAAATGATCAACGGCCCAGAAAGCTAAAACAGCAAAGTGTGTGGTACACATGAGGCATATTCAAAACACGAAAGGCGAATATGACAGACCACCGTGATAGAGATTGGAGCCTCATCACGTACTAGTCCATAGGAAGCCATGGAGAGGAATTCGAACTTATGTAGGAGGAAAGATCTTAAAATAAGTACTTGGAATCTTAGGACTCTATATCAAGAAGGGAATTGGAAAATCAACAGATTATGAAAACAAATAACACCAGGGCTAAAACTAAGAATAGCAAAAAGTTACATCTTCTCAATATTCCTATATGGTGCAGAAACATGGACATTAGACAAGAAAACAGAACAGAGAATTGAAGCCTTTGAAATGTGAATATATAGAAGAATATGTAGAGTTGGATGGAAGGAAAAGAAAACAAACGATGAAGTCTTAAATCAACTAAAAATGAAAAGAGAACTACTAAGCACAATTCAAACAAGACAAATGCGATTTTTTGGGCCATGTTAAAAGACACAACAGCCTACTAAAAGTAATCCTGGAGGGGAAAATACAAGGTAAAAGAGGAAAAGGCAGACCAAGACTAACGTGGACTAGTAACATCAAAAGATGGACAAATCAGCCTATGACAACCTGCACCATCAAAGCAAGAGACAGAGCAGAATAGCGCTCTATGGTAGCCAACCTTCGTTGCAGAGAAGGCACTCGATGATGATGATGATGATGACACATTTGACTGGCAACTTTTTTATTAAGTGAAGTCACAATTGTCACTATATTTTACTATTTACACATTTGACTGGCAACTTTTTTCTTAAGTGAAGTCACAATTGTCACTATATTTTACTATTTATATATTTGCAATATTTCACTTTCGCGGCATTTCAAATAATGATTGAAGATATGATCTAACCCATTAGGATCAATAGATGGGGAACACTTCATTATGTGGAGCCAGTCTTGATATACTGATGCTAATCCTGGACAACACACAAGAAAATTATTGGAGGCTGCAGAAATGTGATTTTACAGAAAAATATTATGAATACCGCGAACAGCTAAACAGAGTAATGGGATGTTCTAAAAGAGGTCAGAGCAAAAAGTAGATTTCCAAAATGAGAAGAAAACAATCACAGTTTTTTTGTTGACTTCCATGTAACGAGAAGAGAACAAGTAGAGTTGACAGTGACAATAGGAAACGTTGACGGAAGAAGAGAGAGAAGAAAACAGGGAGAAAAGATATATGGACAGTTTAGGATAATAATTTGATAGGAAATCAACAAGAGAATTTATAAACATCTGTAGAGATGACAAGTTGTAGAGAACAAGGTCATCTACGCCAGCAGGTACTTGCTGATGATGATGTTTTTGCTTTCTGTGATTTAGTCTCATTTGAGTGTCTCACCTATCTGGGTCTGCATGCTCTGTTTTTGTTTTCAATTAATTAGTCTCATTTGAGTGTCTCTATTGTTTGTGTCTGGATGTTCTGCTTTTGATTTCTATGATTTAGTCTCACTTTCGTGTCTCTCTTGTTTGCGTCTGCATGTTCTGTGTTTGTTTCTGAGATGAGGAAGACTTTAGTTGACTCAACGTCGAAACGCCGTAGTGATTTCGGTCTCGTTCATGTAGCAACATTCTTTCAACACTTATTATTTGTTTACTTTGTTCTTTATTTCATGTGCTGTTTGCACTGCTGTTATGCCCTGTTGTTCAACGCTTACTTCATGGTCATGTCTCTAACTTCTGGTTTCGTTTTAATTGCGTCGGAATAACTCCAAATTTTGAACGAAATATTTTAACTGCTTTTTTTTATAGTTAAGTGAAGTTTCAGTTTCAAAGGTTTCATAGATTCAACATAGAGAGCAAGACTGCATAAAACTCATTGTGGCTTCTCTATGTCTTTTTACCACAGTGGTAATGCCACATTTAAGTCTTCTCAATATCCTCCTTTTTTATTCCTCTCCTGGTACGGGTTCTGGTAATATCAATAAAAATTAACTTTCAGTCACAAAAATGTATTTTTGAAATGTAATTATTTTTTTTTATGTTTTCATAGTTTTATCCTTTGTAATTATGCCTCTATAATTTATAGCAAAGATGTAGATGAAAGGTAGAATATGCTATATTTTAAAATCAATCTTCAATGTTTTGTAAAACAACGTAATGTACTGCTAAACAATATAGGAAAGGGAAAACATAACTCCGAGATGCAGCAATACAAAACTGAAAAGGCTGAACAACAAGAGGAAAACGTGCAAAAAACCTCCAGCAAATTTTGACGATATGAACCGCAAGGAGATTTAACAATAATTGAATGTCTCAGAAGTATGGCTCTTAATTTCTGTCTAATCTAAAGTCCTGGAGACCCATCACTCATTGTTTTTAGTGTGTAAACATTTGTATCGTAAAAACTTTCTATTCTATCTTGCAATTTCTGCTGCACCTATGAATAGTAATAACATTACAGGAAAATATAAATGAAGAACTGAAATATGACGTTTACAGTTTAGAAACGAAACAATGCGAACCTGATAATGATGTAATACACACTTACTGCTGATGTTAGAAAAGAGTGTATTTGCATAATTGGTGTCCATCTATTAAAACATTTAAGTAAAGCACAACATATGGCTATGTGTGGATTTGATTTTTTTTATTTAGGAAGAAAAAAAAACAATTACTTTAATTTATTAAAAAAAAAAAAAAAAGTAAAGTACCCCCGTCTCGCCAAGTGGCGTATAGGGAATATGGTGTTAGTGACCATCAATTTTACAGACCTTCAGCACATGATTTTTAGAGTAATGTGGTCGGTATTATGCCCGTGCCGCTTCACTTTCCCAGAAAAAAAATCCGGTACCCATTAAAGGCTGGGCGAACCCGGAAGCCGTCGGTTGGGATCGAACCCTACCCCTTGTCCCTTGTAGTCCAGTTCACTAACCACTGACCTATCGCGGCTCCCTACTTTAATTTATGAGGTTCCTTAATTTTACTGATAAAAAGTTTGTAAAAATGTAAATAAAATGATTTCCTTTAACAGGAGTCTCCAAATGGGCTCGTCACAACGATCGTGTCCTCGTCCCAAGTTTATTTCCTTATTCTTCGAATCGGTTGTGGCGTACTTGACACTCAGGAAACAAGGATTCACTTTTTGTTGAAGGTTAAAAGTTGTAAAACAAGGGAGAATCAACTAGCTTCACAGTAAAAACAGGGATGTTATTGATAGTTCTTTAATAACTGCAATGGTGCAGCAGACATGACAGTAGAAACAGGGATGTTGTTGATAGTGCTTATTAACTGCACTGGTGCAGCAGGCATGACAGTAGAAACAGGGATGTTGTTGATAGTGCTTATTAACTGCACTGGTGCAGCAGACATGACAGTAGAAACAGGGATGTTGTTGATAGTGCTTATTAACTGCACTGGTGCAGCGGACATGACAGTAGAAACAGGGATGTTGTTGATAGTGCTTATTAACTGCACTGGTGCAGCAGACATGACAGTAGAAACAGGGATATTGTTGATAGTGCTTATTAACTGCACTGGTGCAGCAGACATGACAGTAGAAACAGGGATATTGTTGATAGTGCTTATTAACTGTATTGGTGCAGCAGACATGACAGTAGAAACAGGGATATTATTGATAGTGCTTATTAACTGCACTGGTGCAGCAGACATGACAGTAGAAACAGGGATATTGTTGATAGTGCTTATTAACTGCACTGGTGCAGCAGACATGATAGTAGAAACAGGGATATTGTTGATAGTGCTTATTAATTGTATTGGTGCAGCAGACATGACAGTAGAAACAGGGATATTATTGATAGTGCTTATTAACTGCACTGGTGCAGCAGACATGACAGTAGAAACGGGGATGTTGTTGATAGTGCTTATTAACCTTAATGGTGCAGGTTGTCAGGACAGTAGAAACATGAATGTTGTTGATGGTGCTTCTTAACTGCGATGGTGCAGCACCCATTATGTCAGGAATTCATCTTTTACAGACTATATTTCTGTTACTCTCAGCCACTTTTTAAAAAAATGGTTCGCTTCAGCCTTGTAACATTGTCCCTTCTGTCATGTGTGTCTATTTTTTTAACAGTAGGCAATTTCCCAGTCATCGATTCGAGCTGTTGTGGGTATTATGTAGGTGCAAGTGAGCAAGTCACTTTTATTGCTAGATTGCCTTCTCTCTTCTCAAAAACTACTTTATTATAGCAACAAAATGCTCGTACAGTTTCAAGATGAAGAGTTCCACTATCTCCTTTCTTATAAACTATAGCCCAAATTATGTAACATTCGAGGATGAGAAAACTGTCTCTTTATACTTTTTCTGCCACTAGGGAGTGTCAATCTCTGGCACATTCACATGTCCTTGTTATAAATTTGGCGCCAATACAAATTAGCAATTAAAATATAAAGGAAGTTACTGAGTCATACAATACGAGTCTAACAACCTTAGCTTTGAATGTATTTTAAAGTATCTATCTCGGGACCGTTAAAACATAGATGTTTACGGTTTGCGTTTCGGCTCAATAAAACCCTAGATATGTATATATTGTTGACATGTTTAAACACACTTGCAATAGTTCATGTCCACAAGTTGGACCTTACAAAACAGTTTTGAAACATCTAGTTCATTGTCACAGGTTAGCGTTATTGCAACGAGAGCTTCAGCAGCGTAAAGCTAGCGCGTTTGCTTAGCGATGATGTAACCAGGGTTTAAAGACAGTTTGGCGCTCTTCACTAGATCTGGCCGACAAAGTAATGGGTAATCACTCACTGAGTTGAGGAAAAGTCATGACAGCGTGGACGACCACTGGCTTCCTCACCTCCATATTATGTGACCTCGTACTGTAAAATATGATTTCACTCCCTTACGACAGGTTATGGTCACGGGACATTATTTATATCTTAATATATTGTAATGGGAGCCGCGATAGCTCAGTGGCTAGTGAACTGAACTACAAAGGACAGGAGGCCGGGTTCGATCCTGACCGACGGCTTCCGAGTTCACCCAACCTTAAGTGGGTACCGGATTTTTTTTCTGGGAAAGCAAAGCGGCACGGGCGTAATACCGACAATATTACTCCAAATATCATGTGCCGAAGGTCTGTAAAAATTATGATCACTGACGCCATAATCCCTATACGCCACTTGGCGTGACGGGGGCTCTTTACTTTTACTATTATATTGTAATAAATACTTTTTTTTTTCTGCGTGAGGTTTCTTATTTGACAAATATTATGGTTAAAAATAGCTCAGATGATTCTCAACAAATATAATTCGACCTCCAATTTAGGAACCGCGAGTTTACGGCGTAGAAATTGTATGTTATTTTCATTGTCTGATAACTCCCTTTTCTAAAACAATGTTTTTATTGCATTACATTCATGCATACACTGGATATAACGCAAATGTGTTCTTTTGGAATAAGTTTCAAAATAATAACACTCCTAGACCTACAGAAGGTAAGAGAGTATTTGTGGTCTAAACCTGACTTTGCTGTGAGTAAAAGTAAAGTACCCCCGTCACGCCAAGTGGCGTATAGGGAATATGGTGTTAGTGACCCTATATTTTACAGACCTTCAGCACATGATTTTTGGGGTAATGTGGTCGGTATTACGCCCGTCCTGCTTTACTTTCCCAGAAAAAAATCCGGCACCCATTTAAGGCTGGGTGAACCCGGAAGCCGTCGGTTGGGATTGAATCCTACCCCTTATCCTTTGTAGTCCAGTTCACTAACCACTGAGCTATCGCGGCTCTGACTTTGCTGTGAGTAATGTATTTCAAGTCTTTGACAGGCCTATTTCAGGCCATGATGAAATGCGTCCTGCAGGTTGTCAAGCGGCTGATGAATTGTCTCCCGCCAAACGACCACTTTATGGTTCAGTGATCAATAATGGTATCAGCATTAGTTCTATTCAGGTTTGTTCCTCCTTCAATGAGTTATTGATCTTCTATTGAAATCTTCATATCAACAATAAATCTATAAAGTAAGTAAGAGTTACCCCATCGTCTTTATGGTTTACGGGAAATAAAAGGTTAGAGCTCCTTTTGTCAATAACAAATGGCATGTTAAAAGGGAGGTATGTAATAGAAACATAAAGGGCTGTTATTCATTCGGAACGCTCAGAAACGCTTTTCTGTAAAGCTTTAGGAACTAACGGGCTTTGAAATTCACAACTCACTGCCTATTTTTAATTACCGTTTGATGAATGTAACTCACACGTATTAGCTACTGTGAGATCTAGGGTAGACATGCTTGCTGCTTGCTTGCTTGCTGCGTTCGATGACTAAGAGTACACCTCTTCATCATCCGCCCTTAAAAGGACGTTAAGTGAGTATGTCTGCGTTGTGTTGTGGCTTGCAGTATAATTGTGATATTTGCGCCTTTAGGCCCAACACATCCGACTTCAGCGCGACATTTTTGAGAACCAGGTTGTCATCATTTTCGATCCTTACTCGCTTGGCCAGACTAGACAGGTTAGTTTGTTATGTAGACGTTGGGGAGTGGAGACCACGGGAAGGGGAGAGATAGTGACATTCATGTAGGGGCAAAGGGAATTGCACCTCCAGGGCGAGTAGAGACTGGAATGGTGCCGAACAGTGCGATACGGTCTTGAAGGGTGACAAGGCGCGATATGACGTCAGTTGTTAAGGGAAGAACGTTGACGAACTTAGCATAAGTTTAATAGAGAGAGAGTTGTGCTAGAAGTAAGACGTGTATCATAGAGCCAGGACTAATGTTGTCCAACATTCTACGAAAGAGATCATAGTTTAGTAGAGAGAGAGTTGTGCCAGAAGTAAGACGTGTATCATAGAGCCAGGACTAATGTTGTCCAACATTCTACGAAAGAGATCATAGTTTAGTAGAGAGAGAGAGAGTTGTGCCTGAAGTAAGACGTGTATCATAGAGCCAGGACTAATGTTGTCCAACATTCTACGAAAGAGATCATAGTTTAGTAGAGAGAGAGTTTTGCTAGAAGTAAGACGTGAGTAGTATACAAGGGTCCATCTGAATCTGGTTAGCATTTAGGCGCGAATTAACAAAGATATATAAGAGGCGCCTTTAGCGCCTAATGTACACGCTAGACAGGGGGAGTTGACCGTGACATTTCGTGGTCGGATGTTGACCTCTAGGCCCGGTGACCCCGGAAGTGCGCTGTTTATGTCTGGTGTGTGCTGACTTTTGTGCGCTTGGTGTACTTGAGCGATAGTGATAGGTTAGTAGATTATACAACATCAGGTTTCTCATAATGAGGTTTCTTCTGGGCGCCTAATGTACTGTAGGCGCAGGGGGAGTTAACGGTGACATTTCGTATCGGGATGTTGACTGGGGTGTCTGTCGGCGTGACCTCGGCGCTCCGTATTTTAAAAATTCCGAATTATTTTTGAACTGTGACATTTCGTGTCGGGGTGTTGACTGGGGGTGTCTGTCGGCGTGACCTCGGCGCTCCGTATTTTAAAAATTCCGAATTATTTTAAAAAAACAGTCTCCATCTGATTTCGAACACGGGTCTACGGCGTGCCAGGCCAGACACTTACCACTATGCTACAGGCGATCACAGAATTAGAGGCTGAATGAGACAGGTGAATCGTGAGGCTTTTGTTGGTGCCTGACAGCTAGCTAGTAGTAGAGAAAGATTGACCCGCATTTAGGCGCTAAATTAACGAAGATATATAGGGCAGCGCCCCGCGCGCATAACGCGTGCCGCGCAGGGGGAGTTAACCGTGACATTTCATGTCGGGATGCCCGGTGACCTCTCGTTGACCTCTCAACCTCTCGGCGCCATGGTCGGGTGAGCTCTCCCAGTAGGGGACCTGTTATGATCAAAGACCCTATTTCTCTGTGAAATTTCTCACTTGGGTAACTTACGCTGGTCTAGCCGTCTAACAGAGAGACAGTAAATTAATGTACTTTTGATATTCTATTACTGTAGTGTTTTTTTTTTTTTTTTATTTTTTTTTTTTTTTTTGTAGTGGTTGTAGTAATAGTAGTAGTAGTTAAACTACTACTTTTTTTTCATGTATAGTAGAGAGACGGTAGAGTCTTATAGTTATTTTTATGCATGACAACTTTAATGTATCTATAAAATTCATTTTGAAATATATTTAACCCGTGGAAACATAAGCATCATGAGACTTATTAATGTCCAAATTGACCGCTTGTTCATAACACGGATACGACAGCGATGATGACTTTAACGGGTACACAATCAAAGATCCCGTGGGTTTTGTTTTAGTCGATGACAACTTTTGAAATAGTAGCTGACAACTTTTGTATTAACAGATGACAGCTTTCAATGACTGTTTACATGCTATGTCATTGTAGCAGTCATGTATGTCATGTCGAGGTAGTAGACACGTATGTCATGTCATTGTAACAGTCATGTCAATGTAACAGTCATTTCGTTGTAATAGTCAGCTCGTTGTAACAGTCACGTGTGTCATGTCGTTTTATCAGAGACGTATGGTATGTCGTTGTAACAGTCATTTCATTGTAATAGGCATCTCGTTGTAACAGTCACGTATGGCATGTCGTTTTATCAGACACGTATGGTATGTCGTTGTAACAGACATGTTGTTGTATCAGTCATGTCGATGTAGTAGACACGTATGTCATGTCATTGTAACAGTCATGTCAATGTAACAGTCATGTCAATGTAACAGGCATTTCGTTGTAATAGTCATCTCGTTGTAACAGTCACGTATGTCATGTCGTTCTATCAGACACGTATGGTATGTCGTTGTAAAAGACACGTCGTTGTATCAGCGATGTCGATGTAGTAGACACGTATGTCATGTCATTGTAAAAGTCATGGCAATGTAACAGTCATGTCAATGTAACAGGATTTCGTTGTAATAGTCATCTCGTTGTAACAGTCACGTATGTCATGTCGTTTTATCAGAGACGTATGGTATGTCGTTGTAACAGACATGTCGTTGCATCAGTCATGTCGATGTAGTAGACACGTATGTCATGTCGTTGTAACAGACACGTATGGTATGTCGTTGTAACAGACATGTCGTTGTATCAGGCATGTCGATGTAGTAGACACGTATGTCATGTCATTGTAACAGTCATGTCAATGTAACAGTCATGACAATGTAACAGGCATTTCGTTGTAATAGTCATCTCGTTGTAACAGTCACGTATGTCATGTCGTTTTATCAGACACGTATGACATGTCGTTGTAACATACATGTCGTTGTATCAGGCATGTCGATGTAGTAGACACGTATGTCATGTCATTGTAACAGTCATGTCAATGTAACAGGCATGTCAATGTAACAGTCATTTCGTTGTAATAGGCATCTCGTTGTAACAGTCACGTATGTCATATCGTTTTATCAGAGACGTATGGTATGTCGTTGTAACAGACATGTCGTTGCATCAGTCATGTCGATGTAGTAGACACATATGTCATGTCGTTGTAGCAGACACGTATGGTATGTCGTTGTAACAGACATGTCGTTGTATCAGGTATGTTGATGTAGTAGACACGTATGTCATGTCATTGTAACAGTCATGTCAATGTAACAGTCATGACAATGTAACAGGCATTTCGTTGTAATAGTCATCTCGTTGTAACAGTCACGTATGTCATGTCGTTTTATCAGACACGTATGGTATATCGTTGTAACAGACATGTCGTTGTATCAGTCATGTTGATGTAGTAGACATGTATGGCATGTCAATGTAACAGTTATGTCAATGTAACAGTCGTGTCAATGTAACAGTCATTTTGTTGTAATAGTCATCTCGTTGTAACAGTCACGTATGTCAAGTTGTTTTATCAGAGACGTATGGTATGTCGTTGTAGCAGACATGTCGTTGTATCAGGCATGTCGATGTAGTAGACACGTATGTCATGTCATTGTAACAGTCATGTCAATGTAACAGTCATTTCGTTGTAATAGTCATCTCTTTGTAACAGACACGTATGTCATGTCGTTTTATCAGACACGTATGGTATGTCGTTGTAACAGACATGTCGTTGTATCAGTCATGTCGATGTAGTAGACACGTATGTCATGTCATTGTAACAGTCATGTCAATGTAACAGTCATGTCAATGTAACAGTCATTTCGTTGTAATAGTCATCTCGTTGTAACAGTCACAGATGTCATGTCGTTTTATCAGACACGTATGGTATGTCGTTGTAACAGACATGTCGTTGTATCAGTCATGTCGATGTAGTAGATACGTATGTCATGTCATTGTAACAGTCATGTCAATGTAACAGTCTTGTCAATGTAACAGTCATTTCGTTGTAATAGTCATCTCGTTGTAACAGTCACGTATGTCATGTCGTTTTATCAGACACGTATGACATGTCGTTGTAACATACATGTCGTTGTATCAGTCATGTCGATGTAGTAGACACGTATGTCATGTCATTGTAACAGGCATGTCAATGTAACAGTCATGTCAATGTAACAGTCATTTCGTTGTAATAGTCATCTCGTTGTAACAGTCACGTATGTCATGTCGTTTATCAGAGACGTATGGTATGTCGTTGTAACAGACATGTCGTTGCATCAGTCATGTCGATGTAGTAGACACATATGTCATGTCGTTGTAGCAGACACGTATGGTATGTCGTTGTAACAGACATGTCGTTGTATCAGGTATGTTGATGTAGTAGACACGTATGTCATGTCATTGTAACAGTCATGTCAATGTAACAGTCATGACAATGTAACAGGCATTTCGTTGTAATAGTCATCTCGTTGTAACAGTCACGTATGTCATGTCGTTTTATCAGACACGTATGGTATATCGTCGATGTAGTAGACATGTATGGCATGTCAATGTAACAGTCATGTCAATGTAACAGTCATGTCAATGTAACAGTCATTTCGTTGTAATAGTCATCTCGTTGTAACAGTCACGTATGTCATGTTGTTTTATCAGAGACGTATGGTATGTCGTTGTAACATACATGTCGTTGTATCAGGCATGTCGATGTAGTAGACACGTATGTCATGTCATTGTAACAGTCATGTCAATGTAACAGTCATTTCGTTGTAATAGTCATCTCTTTGTAACAGACACGTATGTCATGTCGTTTTATCAGACACGTATGGTATGTCGTTGTAACAGACATGTCGTTGTATCAGTCATGTCGATGTAGTAGACACGTATGTCATGTCATTGTAACAGTCATGTCAATGTAACAGTCATGTCAATGTAACAGTCATTTCGTTGTAATAGTCATCTCGTTGTAACAGTCACAGATTTCATGTCGTTTTATCAGACACGTATGGTATGTCGTTGTAACAGACATGTCGTTGTATCAGTCATGTCGATGTAGTAGATACGTATGGCATGTCATTGTAACAGTCATGTCAATGTAACAGTCTTGTCAATGTAACAGTCATTTCGTTGTAATAGTCATCTCGTTGTAACAGTCACGTATGTCATGTCGTTCTATCAGACACGTATGGCATGTCGTTGTAACAGACATGTCGTTGTATCAGTCATGTCGACGTAGTAGACACGTATGTCATGTCATTGTAACAGTCATGTCAATGTATCAGTCATGTCAATGTAACAGTCATTTCGTTGTAATAGTCATCTCGTTGTAACAGACACGTATGTCAAGTCGTTTTATCAGAGACGTATGGTATGTCGTTGTAACAGACATGTCGTTGTATCAGTCATATCGATGTAGTAGACACATATGTCATGTCATTGTAACAGTCCTGTCAATGTAACAGTCATGACAATGTAACAGTCATTTCGTTGTAATAGTCATCTCGTTGTAACAGTCACGTATGTCATGTCGTTCTATCAGACACGTATGGCATGTCGTTGTAACAGACATGTCGTTGTATCAGTCATGTCGACGTAGTAGACACGTATGTCATGTCATTGTAACAGTCATGTCAATGTATCAGTCATGTCAATGTAACAGTCATTTCGTTGTAATAGTCATCTCGTTGTAACAGTGACGTATGTCATGTCGTTTTATCAGAGACGTATGGTTTGTCGTTGTAACAGCCATTCGTTGCATCAGTCATGTCGATGTAGTAGACACGTATGTCATGTCGTTGTAACAGACACGTATGGTATGTCGTTGTAACAGACATGTCGTTGTATCAGGCATGTCGATGCAGTAGACACGTATGTCATGTCATTGTAACAGTCATGTCAATGTAACAGGCATGACAATGTAACAGGCATTTCGTTGTAAAAGTCATCTCGTTGTAACAGTCACGTATGTCATGTCGTTTTATCAGTCACGTATGGCATGTCGTTGTAACATACATGTCGTTGTATCAGTCATGTCGATGTAGTAGACACGTATGTCATGTCATTGTAACAGGCATGTCAATGTAACAGTCATGTGGCCAGTGTCCCACGAGGGATCATGTAGGTTGTCTAGTTGGCCATGATGGATCATGTAGGTTGTCTAGTTGGCCATGATGGATCATATAGGTTGTCTAGTTGGCCATGATGGATCATGTAGGTTGTCTAGTTGGCCATGATGGATCATGTAGGTTGTCTAGTTGGCCATGATGGATCATGTAGGTTGTCTAGTTGGCCATGATGGATCATGTAGGTTGTCTAGTTGGCCATGATGGATCATGTAGGTTGTCTAGTTGGCCATGATGGATCATGTAGGTTGTCTAGTTGGCCATGATGGATCATGTAGGTTGTCGACTGTTCCATCTCGACAACATACATGATCCATCATGGCCAACTAGACAACCTACATGATCCATCATGGCCAACTAGACAACCTACATGATCCATCATGGCCAACAAGACAACCTACATGATCCATCATGGCCAACTAGACAACCTACATGATCCATCATGGCCAACTAGACAACCTACATGATCCATCATGGCCAACTAGACAACCTACATGATCCATCATGGCCAACTAGACAACCTATATGATCCATCATGGCCAACTAGACAACCTACATGATCCATCATGGCCAACTAGACAACCTACATGATCCCTCGTGGGACACTGGCCACATGACTGTTACATTGACATGCCTGTTACAATGACATGACATACGTGTCTACTACATCGACATGACTGATACAACGACATGTATGTTACAACGACATGCCATACGTGACTGATAAAACGACATGACATACGTGACTGTTACAACGAGATGACTTTTACAACGAAATGCCTGTTACATTGTCATGCCTGTTACATTGACATGACTGTTACAATGACATGACATACGTGTCTACTGCATCGACATGCCTGATACAACGACATGTCTGTTACAACGACATACCATACGTGTCTGTTACAACGACATGACATACGTGTCTACTACATCGACATGACTGATGCAACGAATGGCTGTTACAACGACAAACCATACGTCTCTGATAAAACGACATGACATACGTCACTGTTACAACGAGATGACTATTACAACGAAATGACTGTTACATTGACATGACTGATACATTGACATGACTGTTACAATGACATGACATACGTGTCTACTACGTCGACATGACTGATACAACGACATGTCTGTTACAACGACATGCCATACGTGTCTGATAGAACGACATGACATACGTGACTGTTACAACGAGATGACTATTACAACGAAATGACTGTTACATTGTCATGACTGTTACATTGACAGGACTGTTACAATGACATGACATACGTGTCTACTACATCGATATGACTGATACAACGACATGTCTGTTACAACGACATACCATACGTCTCTGATAAAACGACTTGACATACGTGTCTGTTACAACGAGATGACTATTACAACGAAATGACTGTTACATTGACATGACTGATACATTGACATGACTGTTACAATGACATGACATACGTGTCTACTACGTCGACATGACTGATACAACGACATGTCTGTTACAACGACATGCCATACGTGTCTGATAGAACGACATGACATACGTGACTGTTACAACAAGATGACTATTACAACGAAATGACTGTTACATTGACAAGACTGTTACATTGACATGACTGTTACAATGACATGCCATACGTATCTACTACATCGACATGACTGATACAACGACATGTCTGTTACAACGACATACCATACGTGTCTGATAAAACGACATGACATCTGTGACTGTTACAACGAGATGACTATTACAACGAAATGACTGTTACATTGACATGACTGTTACATTGACATGACTGTTACAATGACATGACATACGTGTCTACTACATCGACATGACTGATACAACGACATGTCTGTTACAACGACATACCATACGTGTCTGATAAAACGACATGACATACGTGTCTGTTACAAAGAGATGACTATTACAACGAAATGACTGTTACATTGACATGACTGTTACAATGACATGACATACGTGTCTACTACATCGACATGCCTGATACAACGACATGTATGTTACAACGACATACCATACGTCTCTGATAAAACAACATGACATACGTGACTGTTACAACGAGATGACTATTACAACGAAATGACTGTTACATTGACATGACTGTTACATTGACATGACTGTTACATTGACATGCCATACATGTCTACTACATCGACGATATACCATACGTGTCTGATAAAACGACATGACATACGTGACTGTTACAACGAGATGACTATTACAACGAAATGCCTGTTACATTGTCATGACTGTTACATTGACATGACTGTTACAATGACATGACATACGTGTCTACTACATCAACATACCTGATACAACGACATGTCTGTTACAACGACATACCATACGTGTCTGCTACAACGACATGACATATGTGTCTACTACATCGACATGACTGATGCAACGACATGTCTGTTACAACGACATACCATACGTCTCTGATAAACGACATGACATACGTGACTGTTACAACGAGATGACTATTACAACGAAATGACTGTTACATTGACATGACTGTTACATTGACATGCCTGTTACAATGACATGACATACGTGTCTACTACATCGACATGACTGATACAACGACATGTATGTTACAACGACATGTCATACGTGTCTGATAAAACGACATGACATACGTGACTGTTACAACGAGATGACTATTACAACGAAATGACTGTTACATTGACAAGACTGTTACATTGACATGACTGTTACAATGACATGACATACGTATCTACTACATCGACATGACTGATACAACGACATGTCTGTTACAACGACATACCATACGTGTCTGATAAAACGACATGACATCTGTGACTGTTACAACGAGATGACTATTACAACGAAATGACTGTTACATTGACATGACTGTTACATTGACATGACTGTTACAATGACATGACATACGTGTCTACTACATCGACATGACTGATACAACGACATGTCTGTTACAACGACATACCATACGTGTCTGATAAAACGACATGACATACGTGTCTGTTACAAAGAGATGACTATTACAACGAAATGACTGTTACATTGACATGACTGTTACAATGACATGACATACGTGTCTACTACATCGACATGCCTGATACAACGACATGTCTGCTACAACGACATACCATACGTCTCTGATAAAACAACATGACATACGTGACTGTTACAACGAGATGACTATTACAACGAAATGACTGTTACATTGACACGACTGTTACATTGACATAACTGTTACATTGACATGCCATACATGTCTACTACATCGACATGACTGATACAACGACATGTCTGTTACAACGATATACCATACGTGTCTGATAAAACGACATGACATACGTGACTGTTACAACGAGATGACTATTACAACGAAATGCCTGTTACATTGTCATGACTGTTACATTGACATGACTGTTACAATGACATGACATACGTGTCTACTACATCAACATACCTGATACAACGACATGTCTGTTACAACGACATACCATACGTGTCTGCTACAACGACATGACATATGTGTCTACTACATCGACATGACTGATGCAACGACATGTCTGTTACAACGACATACCATACGTCTCTGATAAAACGATATGACATACGTGACTGTTACAACGAGATGACTATTACAACGAAATGACTGTTACATTGACATGCCTGTTACATTGACATGACTGTTACAATGACATGACATACGTGTCTACTACATCGACATGCCTGATACAACGACATGTATGTTACAACGACATGTCATACGTGTCTGATAAAACGACATGACATACGTGACTGTTACAACGAGATGACTATTACAACGAAATGCCTGTTACATTTTCATGACTGTTACATTGACATGACTGTTACAATGACATGACATACGTGTCTACTACATCGACATGCCTGATACAACGACATGTCTGTTACAACGACATACCATACGTGTCTGTTACAACGACATGACATACGTGTCTACTACATCGACATGACTGATGCAACGACATGTCTGTTACAACGACATACCATACGTCTCTGATAAAACGACATGACATACGTGACTGTTACAACGAGATGACTATTACAACGAAATCCTGTTACATTGACATGACTGTTACATTGCCATGACTTTTACAATGACATGACATACGTGTCTACTACATCGACATCGCTGATACAACGACGTGTCTTTTACAACGACATACCATACGTGTCTGATAGAACGACATGACATAAGTGACTGTTACAACGAGATGACTATTACAACGAAATGCCTGTTACATTGACATGACTGTTACATTGACATGACTGTTACAATGACATGACATACGTGTCTACTACATCGACATGACTGATACAACAACATGTCTGTTACAACGACATACCATACGTGTCTGATAAAACGACATGCCATACGTGACTGTTACAACGAGATGCCTATTACAATGAAATGACTGTTACAACGACATACCATACGTCTCTGATAAAACGACATGACACACGTGACTGTTACAACGAGCTGACTATTACAACGAAATGACTGTTACATTGACATGACTGTTACAATGACATGACATACGTGTCTACTACCTCGACATGACATACATGACTGCTACAATGACATAGCATGTAAACAGTCATTGAAAGCTGTCATCTGTTAATACAAAAGTTGTCAGCTACTATTTCAAAAGTTGTCATCGACTAAAACAAAACCCACGGGATCTTTGATTGTGTACCCGTTAAAGTCATCATCGCTGTCGTATCCGTGTTATGAACAAGCGGTCAATTTGGACATTAATAAGTCTCATGATGCTTATGTTTCCACGGGTTAAATATATTTCAAAATGAATTTTATAGATACATTAAAGTTGTCATGCATAAAAATAACTATAAGACTCTACCGTCTCTCTACTATACATGAAAAAAAAAGTAGTAGTTTAACTACTACTACTATTACTACAACCACTACAAAAAAAAAAAAAAAAAAAAAAAAAAAACACTACAGTAATAGAATATCAAAAGTACATTAATTTACTGTCTCTCTGTTAGACGGCTAGACCAGCTTAAGTTACCCAAGTGAGAAATTTCACAGAGAAATAGGGTCTTTGATCATAACAGGTCCCCTACTGGGAGAGCTCACCCCGACCATGGCGCCGAGAGGTTGAGAGGTCAACGAGAGGTCACCGGGCATCCCGACATGAAATGTCACGGTTAACTCCCCCTGCGCGGCACGCGTTATGCGCGCGGGGCGCTGCCCTATATATCTTCGTTAATTTAGCGCCTAAATGCGGGTCAATCCTTCTCTACTACTAGCTAGCTGTCAGGCACCAACAAAAGCCTCACGATTCACCTGTCTCATTCAGCCTCTAATTCTGTGATCGCCTGTAGCATAGTGGTAAGTGTCTGGCCTGGCACGCCGTAGACCCGTGTTCGAAATCAGATGGAGACTGTTTTTTTAAAATAATTCGGAATTTTTAAAATACGGAGCGCCGAGGTCACGCCGACAGACACCCCCAGTCAACACCCCGACACGAAATGTCACAGTTCAAAAATAATTCGGAATTTTTAAAATACGGAGCGCCGAGGTCACGCCGACAGACACCCCCAGTCAACATCCCGATACGAAATGTCACCGTTAACTCCCCCTGCGCCTACAGTACATTAGGCGCCCAGAAGAAACCTCATTATGAGAAACCTGATGTTGTATAATCTACTAACCTATCACTATCGCTCAAGTACACCAAGCGCACAAAAGTCAGCACACACCAGACATAAACAGCGCACTTCCGGGTCACCGGGCCTAGAGGTCAACATCCGACCACGAAATGTCACGGTCAACTCCCCCTGTCTAGCGTGTACATTAGGCGCTAAAGGCGCCTCTTATATATCTTTGTTAATTCGCGCCTAAATGCTAACCAGATTCAGATGGACCCTTGTATACTACTGACGTGTATCATAGAGCCAGGACTAATGGTGTCCAACATTCTACGAGGAAGATCTTAGTATTGAACAGAGAATCGGTACACAGATAACATAGGGCAGGTCATCTAACTAATTTTCGAGCTAGAGGAGGTGGAGTAAATTAGCCACCAATTGTCTATAGTGTTCCAGGACTTGTCAGAGTCGAGACTGTGTAAATTTGCGACATTGGTGGGGTTTGCAATTTCAACATTATATACTAGTCAGTGTGAGATGAAACAGTTGGACTGGAAAAGGTAACAACAATAAAATAGAGTCCATTATTATTAAAATGATGTGTCGATTCTGTTTGTGATTCAGTTTACTAAGCAAGAAAAAGCCCGAACGTCTAACATAGAGAAAGAAGACTACAGATGAACCAAGGCGGCATATCCACCATCAACAGCTAAGACTACCAACACCATACGGTCACCACGATCCGGCAAATTAAAAACGCGTTGGTGGAAACTATATGAATCCGTTGGTGTATAAAGACGGGTATAGTTAAAAGCGGCACCACGGAGAGGTGGAGCAAGGTCTGGATGATTCTGGTTCACCGATATTGGCGCAAGCCATTAGCTGTGGGTCGCTGACAACTTTCAGCTCTGGTGCTGTGAGGTGCGCCATCGCCTCCGGGTAGACATGTGATTTTATAATTTCAAAATGTGGTTTATAATTTCACAAATTCACATTGCGGGAAGATCTTACGGTCTGTTGTTTGATGTGCAACGGGGATAACCCGACGACTAACTGTGTCTTATATGTTCGGAATTGGAGTCAAAAACGATGTCCTAACATCATCAAGTATGATACATTAAAAAAAAAATATGACGATCATTATTTTCAGGAGGACATGAACTTCTTGTCAATTTGGTAGATAGGCGGCAGGAACCATTGAAGGCTATGTATGAAAAGGGTTCCTTGTTGCAGTTTCTTCATATTCCAAGTCCGGCTTTTAACAGGAGCTACTGAGTTAAGTGCTCTGTGCACGCCGTGAGCTGTGTGTTTCATCCGTGTTGACAGTGTTTCGATATTCCAGTTGTTTACAATGAACGATGATATCGTATGACAAGGAATAGTTGGCTGTGTTCACTTTCTGTGTGGTTTCGCCTTATGTCTTTTGGCGTGTGCTGAGACTGCTATGAGGGGGACTACAGCTACCTTTCTTTGTTTGGGAGATGAGTTAGTAATTCGGATGATTCCACTGGCATGGGTGGTTGAACAATTATGGATTTTAATTCGTTTGCAGTGATACCGAGGCCTTCCATAACCATAACCATAATCACATGTATTAATGCAATATAATTTGGTAAATATTCATTGGACAAATAAAAGTACACATGAGTCTCAGAGGTCTGGTAAATTACGATTTCCTCCTTATGATAACATTTATTTTAGAAATAAAAATGTTCTTAAATTCGCATTATTAAAATGTTTACATCAATTAATGGGGCCCATCAGCCGGGCGTTGATGATCGAGTCTTTTCACAGATTTCTGCTTCTAAAGTTGGGCATTGCAATTATGCTGACACCATTCTTTTATTCTCTCAAGCTGTCAGATGTTTCTCATTATTTGTTTCTAGTCTAGCATTTCTAGTACTCGCGATGTATTCTCGATAAGATCAACAGCTTTCAGGCTCACCTTTGGGACTAGAGATTATTTTGAGAAAAATATACGGCACTGGCTTCTTGCTGACCACATTAGTCATACATTTTTGTTGGTCGAAAAATACAGACACTAACTTTA
Organism: Megaustenia siamemsis; assembly: GCA_032433765.1. NCBI lineage: Eukaryota > Metazoa > Mollusca > Gastropoda > Stylommatophora > Ariophantidae > Megaustenia > Megaustenia siamemsis. The sequence continues at coordinate 55,348,635 of JAVIAB010000139.1, read as the reverse complement.
GATTTACTATCCATTTCGCTCAAGGCGTGACGATTTTATAGGGGACAAATGCATCAAAGCTGCGCACATAATAATGAGAGAACAAGCAGAAAATAAATAAAAGATAGATCTTTGATAGATGAGCTTGGAAAATGGACAAGAATAGAACAAGATTACCCTGCCGGCGGAAACGAATAAGCCACAATTGACACGTCACAAGAACGATTAGTGCTTGTACTGGTTTTGAGAAGAACAGGGCAGAGGATATCCAACTTTCCTCTACTCATGGTGTGCTCGAAAAATGTTGATGATTTCTTTCTGATGTTTTTATGGGCTCCCTTTTTGTGTTGGTCTCTTTGAGAACTTCCTCATTGCTCTTTTTAGCTGTCCAGGGAACTTTCAACATTCTTCTGAGAAATTCCATATCTGTGACCTCTAATCATTTTTTTCATTTTTTATTTACTGTCCATGATCTACTGTCCTAGGTGAGAATTGGCTCTATATAGTGCCGATGGACACTCTTTATCTATTGACATAGACCTGTTGCATAAAACGTTTTTCATTTTCTAAAATGCTATTTTGTCCTGAGCTATTCTGCTTTTTGTTTCTGAAATGCATCTTCAATCTAATGTTATTATTGTGCCCAAGTATTTGACGCGTTTCACAGTTTCAAGTTTGTCCTGTTTATTTTTATGTTGCATGATGGTAATGATTGTTTCTTCGATATGTCCATTGCTTCCGTTTTCTTACTATTCAGACCGGGACCTTTCTCGTTGTTTTATTTTACTATTTAGACTGACACCTTTCTCGTTGTTTTATTTTACTATTTAGACTGACACCTTTCTTGTTTTATTTTACCGTAATGTCTACCAATTCTTGTAGTTAAGAAGTGGTAGACATTCTACATCTCTGCTATTGAGTCATTGTCATCTGCATATTGCAAATTGTCGCGACCGGTAACTTCAATTCCTTTTTTGTCTACTATTGATCTCAACATATTTTCGTTGTAAAGTGAAAACAAATCCGGCGACAGAACACAGTCTTGTCTGACTCCTAGTTTTATATTGGAACTATCCTGTTTGATTGCTAATTCTTATGGCCGCTGTTTGTTGCTAGTGCATGCTTTCCTGTGATTCTCAGATCCTTGCCATCAATGTTTAATTTCTCCAGCATATCGATTATTTCCTAGAGACAAATAATAATAAAGGAATATTATTATAGAGGGAAACTTCCGAGGTGATAGATCAGGGAATCATTTCAGAGGAAGAGGTATGTTTACAGCACTCGGAAAAGAATCGCAAATAATCAGCAACAGAAACAAATATATTATTTTAGTCATGAGTACACATGAGTGAAAGACATCGCTAATGATAGCTACTTATTATGTAGCCTAGTTGGCCGTGTGCTCTATATAACAAGCTGCTCATTCCCAGGTCCCAGAATCCCTCATCTGGCCTCGGCAGACTATTCCAGAAAGAACACATTTCTGCTATATTTGATGCCAGTCTGACTGTGGCAGGGGTATGAAAGTAACAAATCACTAATTGTTTTAAGGGTACAGATATCAGAAGATAAGAAAAGTTGGTCAAGGCAAACTGTCAAGGCAAATTATACATCAGCTGACCGGACTCAGGACACGCGCTTAAAAGTCAGAACATGCAGGGTCTAAATCGGACATCTGGTAGCACTACCTCGAGGCCTCAGCTCTTGATTATCAGTTTGTGATAACTCCCTTAGCTTTTGTCTCTTACAAAACCTCTACATGACAGTGAGGACGAAACATATGTTGCACTGCCTACCTGACTATAACACTTGAAGGTTTGACTTTTGTCTATCCCAAGGTGATTTATATCAACAGTAATAGATAGTAATGCATGGCACATTCCACCAAGAACTGACTGCACATCGTGTGTTAAACACGAGGAAATGCACAACATAATGGTCGGCAGACACAGAGAACTTGTTGAAAATAGGATCCAGAAACCATCACAAGAAGTGCTGTTTGAGGCGCTAAATGAAAGCGGGACAGAAAACAATAATAGGCAGACAACATTGAAGGAAGAGTACATAGTGTGAGGAGACAGAGTAAAAAGTAAAGTAAAGTACCCCCGTCACGCCAAGTGGCGTATAGGGAATATATTGTTTGTGACCATAAATTTTACAGACCTTCGGCACATGATTTTTCGGGTAATGTGGTCGGTATTACGCCCGTGCCGCTTTACTTTCCCAGAAAAAAAATCCGGTACCCATTAAAGGCTGTGTGAACCGGAAGCCGTCGGTTGGGATTGAACCCTACCTCTTGTCCTTTGTAGTCCAATTCACTAACCCCTGAGCTATCACGGCTCTCGAGGAGACTCAGTGCCCGGTGGAATATAACAAAAGACCAGGTAATGTGAATGACTTGCGTTGTTGCTCTACAAGATGCTGTGAAATGTCTTCATCACTGATTGATGCATTATTAAGTCGGTACTTCTCGATCTGAAGACCAGAATTCCACAAGTTTCCTTTGTCTAATGCTTCGCTGCTACTCTACTTCCGTAGTCCTTCCACGGGCGTCATGCTTTCACATCACACATTTATCCACACGTCCATGTTCAAAAGTGCACAATCTCAGCAAGCGAGTCAGCATCAGCTGTTGTTGCCTCTCTTATCAATGTTCTTGTTGGTGTTTCTCAAGAGCAGTTATTGTCTTTTGTTTCTGTTTCTCAATCGTGGCCTGCTTTACGATTCTCGTGCATTATCTCACCGCACGGCCAACATATGCCACCTTTCTTTTCCCGATAAGACTGTTAGCTGCGTGCCCGTTTCTTATGTTTCTGGATTAGCCTTGAATTTATTCAATTGTAAGCAAAGTTGTGTTATGAGGTATTTGTTAACAATCCACTGTACAATTAAAAACTAGGAAACATCAGAGAAGATGGAATGAAGAAGTAATGTACTGAGAAAGATTGCAGACTCTAATTGTGGTGTTCCTATCCTCTGTTGACGCTTACTATTTTTGTTGTTTATTTCAAAATGTGTCCTCTATTATTAGCCCACTATGAGGCATCTGTGTTTCCAGCTGACCAACGTTAACTTCGACATGTCCACTTAATGTAGCAACTGAAAAGAGTCACAAAATGTTGCAGACCAGTTTGTTCCAGCTCTCGCCAATTTTGTGCAAAATCTTTCAACATTTTGAGTAGGTAGCCATGTAGAAGAGAATTGCGCACCAAAGGAGGTAGAGGCAAAATTGGTGCAATACAGTGCACATAAAGAGAGAAGTGACGTGGAAAAGAGATGACGTAGAAAAATAGGATGACGTAATTGACTGGACGGTTGGAAAGGAGAGGATAATATAATTCAGTTAGAGATCGGCAGCCGCAGAGAGCAGTTGGAAAATTGAGAGTCATGTAAAGCAAGAACGACAGTAGAAGCCTATAAGCAGAGAACAGTTGGGATACAAACCCAAGAGGACAGCTTGAGATAAAAGGAGGAACAAGCAGAGAGGTCCAATCAGCAGATGAGTATAAAACAAATGTCAGCAGCGATAGACAATTAAGGAACTCGTCTAACAGAAGTAACGGAACCGGCAACAGCCATAGAGTAGGAAGGGCCGTTCGATGGGGAACGGTCCAACTTAAATTAGTTGACAACCAGCAATAGATAGAGTAGGGAGGGCCGTTCTTTGGGGAACGGTCCAACATAAGCGAGTGACAAAAGCATGAAAAAGAAGCCCAAGGAGATAGCTTGAGATAAAAAAAAAGTGGAACAAGCAAAGAACGGCTGAACAGTTAGTAATAGCAACAATTAGAATTCTGACAAGGAGAGGCCAGCAGGCAACAGCAATAGCAGGGAGGGCCGTTCGATGGGGAACGTCCAACTTAAGTTAGCGTCGAACATGAATAGGACGATTAGAATAGAATAAATAATAATACAATAGAGAAATAAAGGAGAGAAATTGAATAGATAAACAACAATTGTCATGACA
>JAVIAB010000139.1:54592620-54744586 GCA_032433765.1 Megaustenia siamemsis | reverse complement strand
TGGCTCAGACACAGGTTGGAAAATGTCATGCAAAAGCTGACCATATGTAGGCAGCATGATGTCACATGACACACTTGGCAGCAATGACCTTCAGATTTTCACATGAATATATCAAGTAGTTCTATTTATCTATTGTCCTTTTGAGACAAAGATAACACATAGGGCAGAACCACAATCTCAAAAACAGAAACCTTGCAGGCAAAAAAATCGCAGAAATCACTGCTTCTAAAATCTATGGCTCTTTTTCTATAACAATATGTTTTACAATGATGTAAAATTCTGTCATCAGAATTGCCAAACCATCGATCAACCTCCTTAGTCACCTCTTACTGGTAATTATGGTCCAGAAACTTCTCAAAAGCTCCTCGTATATTTTATATAATGTGACATGGAGATCTCTGCACAAGATTTCTGATTTCATGGGATGTATCAATGTTTGTTGATTTATTAGATGATCTACTATTTGGACAAGTTTCAACTCACAAGTTTCATTGTCTTCTAGAGCTTGAAGAATGTTTGTGAAGAAAACAACATTTTGAAATTCTGATGAGAAGGCACCAAATACAGCAGTCAAGTGGTACAATACAGCGTCTAATGCTGCTACTGTAGCCTTATTGTAAGAACATATCTCCCCACAAACATCAAACAACTTATAAATTATACTGTCTGTCTCAATACTTGGTGTAAATTTCAAAACCTTCATTCTTATGCTGGTCTTAAAAGCAGACCCATCTGTTATAGACATATTCATTCCTATGGGTACATGTCAGTAGTTCTTTGTGATGTACTTACAAGGCTTATAGTACCAGCACTTTTAGTTAAATTATCTGTTCATTTTGTTTGGATTTCTGGCATTTGTAGACATTTGTGTGGCTGTAAGCATTTTAGCACATTTGGTTTGGTCCTTCAACTTTTGTGTCTGGTAAATGTTGTTCGTTCTGTGATTTCATTGGCATAATGAGGACAAACTTGTTTCACCAATGAGGACAGACTTATTTTACTACTGAAGGCAAACTTGTTTTACCAATTAAGACAGAATGGTTTTATCAATGATACACACTAGTTTTACTTGTGAGGTCAGACTTGTTTTACTAATGAGGACAGACTTATTTTACTACTGAAGGCATACTTGTTATACTGATGAGGGCAGACTAGTTTTACTCTTGACAGCAGACTTGTTTTACTAATGAGAACATGCATGTTTCACCAATGAGTATACTTTATTCACTAATGAGGTTAGGCTTGTTTTACTAATGAGGGCAGAATAGTTTTACTCTTGAGGCAGACTTGTTTTACCAATGAGGCCATACATGTTTCACCAATGAGGTCATACATATTTTACTAATGAGGACAGATGTATTTTACTAATGAGGACATGCTTGTTTTACTAATGAAGACAAACTAATTTTACGAATGAGGCCATACTTGTTTTACTAATGAAAGCAGATTAGTTTTACTAATGAGGGCAGAGTAGTTTTACTAATGAGGGCAGACACATTTTACTACTGAATGCAGACTTGGTTTATTAATTATGACAGATTAGTTTTACTAATGAGAACACACTTGTTTTAGTGATGAAGGCACACTAGTTTTACTAAGGACAGACTTGTTTTACCAATGAAGGCAGATTTTGTTTTACTAATGAGGACAGGCATATTTTACTACTGAAGGCAGACTAGTTTTATTAATGATGACATTAGTTTTACTAATGAGGACATACTTGTTTAGCTGATGAGGGTACACAAGTTTTACTGAGGACAGACTTGTTTAACCAATGAGGACAGACTTGTTTTTGCTCCACTAATGAGATGTAAGACTACTTTATCAAATGGTTTTTTATTATTTTTTTGGCAAATATGGTCAGAAGTTAATTGTACATTTTTCTGAGGCAGCAAACTTAGCAAATTGACTGAAGGTTCAGTGCGAGTATAATGGACAGCATCATATACAAACATTCCCCCAGGGAAGAATGATGTGTCTTTTGCTCTCAGTTGGGTAAAGTTCACCACATTTTCCACCAGATCTGGAGTGAAGTTAGACACAATTTGTTGATGGTAGAGGAGACATTGCTCAGCAGATAGCAAACAGCAGATAGCAAACAGCAGATAGCAAACAGCAGATAGCAAACAGCAGATAGCAAACAGCAGATAGCAAACAAATATCAGATATGATTAAGTCAGAACACATCATTGTTTGACCCCAAAGTTGATGTTGAAGACTTTGGATAATTGGTCACCATGCTATATTGTCCACATCTCATCATCCAGCTACATATCCTTTGCAGAAAATTGCATTCACCACAGCCTGTCTAAAAGAATCTGTCTCTAGCCAGATCTCCCACTTCTGTTGTCATGTTCAAAGTCTTGATGTCTTGAAATCACCATCTTCTTGGTCTGTCCCTGATCCGCCGTCCATACCATCTGTAGTTTATACTAGTTATATTAATGCAGCTATACTATCTATCTATTGACCTTTCGAGCTGTAGCCGGCCCATATCGCGTAGACCAAGATACTCCTCTTATCTGAATTTTTTTTTGCTCCAGCAGTTTTCAATTCTTTTAAAGATATTTTATCAAATCTCTCCATTTGTCTCTGTTCTGTGCAAGCAGCTCTATCTCATTGAGGGAGCCGAATCCTGCTGCTCTTGCCTCTCTCATCAATGTTCTTCTCAGTGTCTCTCTGGGTCTTCCTCTTTTCCTCTTACCTGTTGTTTCCCATATGAGGGCTTGCTTTGCTATTCGGTTATTATCTTTTCTCATCACATGTCCAACATATGACCATCGTCTTTTCTTTATTACTGAAGATATTAGTGGTTGATTGGCAATTTCTCTCATTTCCTCTGTTTTGAATTCGTTCCACGCTATACCAAGTATTTTCCTTAGACATTTATTTTCGAATGCGTTCAACTTTGTTTCTATATCTCTTGTTTTCCAGCTCTCACACGCATATGTAAGTGTTGATAGTACATTTGATTTGAATAGCCTAAGTTTTGTGTTTGTGCTGATGAGTTTTGATTTCCACAACTTTTCAAGGCTTCTGAAAGACATTGCTGCTTTAGCTATTCTGATTCTAATTTCTTTGCTTGTATCCCCTTATGCGGCTATTACAGACAGATTATTACTTACGTTTATGTATACGGCATTGATAAAATCTGTTCCACTGTCACCACAATCTGCAGTAGTTAGGTATGGCCTGGCACATTCGGCTAAGTGGTTTAAAAAAGAAAATTAGAAACTGTGCATGTTTATGTTAAAGCTTTTGATTTATTTTTTTAAAAGAATTGAAACATTTAATTATTGCCAAAATAACACATTTTAAACAATCTTTTTCAATGCAGTCAGATATAAGTACTACTATTTTTACTAAACATGTTCAGGGACAATAAAGGAAGAAAACAACAACAAAAATTTAAAAAGGGTACAATTCTATGGTGATAAATATTACCAACAATGTGATCAGATGTGATACATGCACAAATACATAGACTTCAGTATGCTTATCTGGGTACATATGTAGATGTGTATTAATTGTTATCTGCATATGTTTGGTATATACACAGACACATATTCTGCTTGTAGGTCCCCTCTTCCACCCCTAAATTGCACCATAAACTCACTTTGTCTATCCTCCCCACACACGACAATCCCCCATATCCCTGGTGTGTCTTCAAACTCTCTCACTCGCTAAAGAAACCTACAAATCAGATAAACACTCACTCTTTAATACACTGATTTATGTCTATTTTTGTGTATTGTCTATGTGCCTGCAGAATGCCTGCTTTAATGCTATGTTTGATCATTTCGTTCTACCTTTCATTATCATACACGTGCAGCTGTAGTAATACCCTGTTTGGTTTTTTCCCCCACTTTATTTCACATTTTACAACAATGTGCATATTTATCCTTCTAAAAATATCAATCCCTCCAGGAATAAATCAGTCAGATACTAATAAATACAAGTCTATATAGCTTTAATGCAAACTGACAAGATAACAAAAAATCTTCACAATCTATTACAATTTTGCTAATTACTATATTTTGGGGAGCCGTGATAGCTCAGAGGTTAGTGACTGGACTACAAAGGACAAAGGGTAGGGTTCGATCCCAACCGACGGCTTCCGGGGTTCACCCAGCCTTAAATGGGTACCGGATTTTTTCTGGGGAAGTAAAGCAGCACGGGCATAATACCGACCACATTACCCCAAAAATCATGTGCTGAAGGTCTGTAAAATATAGGGTCACTAACACCATATTTCCCTATACGCCACTTGCTTGACGGGGGTACTTTACTTTTTTTTTACTATATTTTGAGAACAATAGAAAAATATTCTCTGGGCCTCTTTCAGGCAGGTGACATTTTAATGCTACAATGATGCAGGCATCGATGTGTATATTGTTGACAATACAGTATTTAACATACAGTGTGTATTGCTATAAAGGAGGTGATTTCTTAATAAACTATTTAACATTGAAAATCTACATCTGAACAATTTCTATAATGGAAATACTTTATCTATATCTGGAATCATATATTTATCTTTATACTGAAATAATTTCTCCCACCTTTGGACATTTTATTCTTGAAGTTAAATTGATTTGTATTTTTCTCATCAAATTCTGACATACAGCCATTAATCATCAATCTAGACATGTGTATGGGTTGATAGCAGTCAGCAAACTATATCCTGGCTGCTAGTCAAGGTCAGTGAACAAAAGCTGATAAGATCCTCTTCAATTTCATTGAGGCAGTACATGAACCTGCTTAGCCTGGCCAGGTGAGTATGAATCAAAGAGAGAAATCAAACCCAATCTCTCAAAAATGGACATAAAAGTCAGTTGGCCAACAACAAATATTGCAACTTTGTGTAAACTCTGACACACAACCACAAATATCACAACTTTGTGTAAACTCTGACACAAAACCACAAATATTGCAACTTTGTGTTAACTCTTACATAATACAATAAATATTGCAACTTTGTGTAAACTCTGACACAATACAACAAATATTGCAACTTTGTGTAAACTCTGACACAATACAATAAATATTGCAACTTTGTGTAAACTCTGACACAAAACCACAAATATTGCAACTTTGTGTAAACTCTGACACAATACAACAAATATTGCAACTTTGTGTAAACTGACACAAAACCACAAATATTGCAACTTTGTGTAAACTCTGACACAATACAACAAATGAACTTTTAAATAATAAATGGTAAGCAATACTATCTTTAGTCTGTCCACTTGTTATTGAGTTATTTGTGGGTTATCATCATTGCACTCCGAACATGTCCATAGGTGCTCAGATCCCCTCCTCAGCAATTCCCTCAGTGTCCAGCGACTGATGATTCCAGTTCTGTTGTTGATGAGTCTTCTTACACGGCCACTAAGTGTCATTTCTGGCTGTGCCCAACTTAACTCCCATTTCCATCATCCGAAGAAGTGACGTGGATATGTGTTTGTCGAAGTCCTGTGCTCTTCCCAATTCTCGGAGGGCATTGATGATGTCCGCCCGATCCATTGGTTGCCCGTCCTCAATGACAGCGCAGCTAGCCAACCTGTCCGCTCTTTCATTTCCCCGTACTCCTGCATGTCCAGGGACATAGACAAAGGTGACCTTACGTATTTTGGATTTCTGCAACGACTCTACCCATTGCATGCGTACAGAGCCCGCCTCCACTTTTTTTATCATGCTCATCGAATCACTCAGTATACATGCGTGGGTGTAGTCTTGTGACTCTAACAGAGTGCCTTGGTCACTGTCATCACCTCCATTGTCATGCTACTCTGGTCATGACGTATGCACCACTGTCTTCGTAGACTATTCTGCCTGCCAAGCGTGCTGTAAATGCCCATGCACTTCTTTGTTGTCGTCCACTTGTTCTTGCTGTTACACAATAATTCATACTTTTTGAAAACACTTGAGCCTCATCTACCATGGATCTAATGCAGTAGCAATGTGCTAAATTGATTTGACTTTGGATATAATTCATTATGTACATTGGGTCAAATAGGTTGCTGCATTTAGCAAGGCACAATTTCCTTAAACTAAACTGACCTCAAGAAAGATAACTGTAAAGTACTTATAATGACATCTTGCAGACAGCCAAGTATAATCTGCTGAGCAATGGTAACTGAATACAGTATTGGAAGAATAAGTAAAACTAAACTGCATAGATGAATACACTATTTTTATATGGTTTTAATTATGGATTGCAACAACTGGAGAGATGTATCTCTTCTATCATTATTCTGTATTCTATAAGTATTCTACAAGATCATCATGAACAGAATCAAAGATGCAGTAGACACTTTTATGCGTGAAGAATAAGCAACATTTAGAAAAGGAAGAAGCTGCCTTAATCATATTTTCACACTAAGAATTATATTAGGAGAACATATAGAAAAACAGAAACCACTTCTAAATTTAATTATTTCAAAAAGGCTTTCGACAGCATACTTAGTGACTCATTGTGGAACACACTCAGAAAATATGGAATACCACACAAAATTATTGACATCATCTATATGACAACTTCTCATGTGCAGTTCGCAGAAAGGTAGGTTTGAGTGAATGCTTCCAGACTTATACCAGAATGAAACAAGGATGTATTTTTATCTCCCTTGTTATTTGGAATTACCTTTTGCTTCATAATGCAGAAATGCTGTACAGGTAACAAAGGCATTGGATGGACACGATTTTGCAGATGACATAGTTCTTATAAATAGCAATATGAAAATGATGCAAGAGAAAACAAATGACATGTCTTCAATGGCTAGAAAATAGGACTTGAGATCAAGCAAGAAAAGACAAAAGTAATGAAAAATCAAATTCACCCAGAAGAAAATATAAATCTTGAAGGACAAGAAGTAGATCATTTTGTATATCTTGTATCTCTACATTGATCAAGAAGAAGACACAAAGAAAGAAATTAGAATCAGAATAGCAAATGCTGCAATGACTTTCAGAAGCCCTGATAAAATATGGAAATCAAAATTACTATGCACAAAAACAAAGCTCAGGATTTTCAAATCAAATGTATTATCCGCCCTTACTTATGTGAGAGCTGGAAAACAACTAAAGAAATAGAAAATAAACTGGATGTACTTGAAAACAAATGCCTAAGAGAAATACTTTCTATATATCATGGAATGACTTTAAAACTAGAAAAAGAAGAAATAAGAGAAATGACAAAGCTTCCAACAATTTCCCTATAATCAAGAGAAGAAGGTGGTCATATGTTGGCTGTGCAATGAAAAGAGACAACAAGAGAATATCGAAGCATGCCCTCAAATGGGAACCAGAGGTAAACGAAAAAGTTGAGTAAATGTAAAAATTGTAAAAGTAAATGTTAGCACTGCAGAGCAAGAAATATGAAATATATGACCTACGTGGAAGCATCATGATATCCCTGCTTTTGCTACGGTTCTCAACCCTGTGCCCACTTGCACAGTCACCAATACTCAACCTCGGCACAACAGTCTGTAGCGTCTGTGAAAGAGCAACACAATGTAACACTACATGAGGACTCAGCCAACATCTAAAAATGTTTTTACATGAGCTTAAGTGATAGAATTATAATTTAAACCTTTAAACGTTAGTTCAATTTAGTCTCTTATGGGTCAATGTAGGTTAAAATTACAGGTCAGGATAAGAAATTACTGGCTAGAGTAGGACTGAATAATAATAGCAATAATAATGTGACATAGTGTCTCCTTTATAAAGTTCACGCAGTCACAAATATGAGACAAATGTGGTTAGATCAATGTTGTTTATCAATTAAGGTGATCACATGCAGGCGTTCGGGAGCCGTGATAGCTCAGTGGTTAGTGAACTGGACTACAAAGGACAAGGGGGAGGGTTCGATCCCAACTGACGGCTTCCGGGTTCACCCAGACTTTAATGGGTACCGGATTTTTTCTAGGAAAGTGAAGTGGCACGGGCATAACACCGACCACATTACCCCAAAAATCATGTGCCGAAGGTCTGTAAAATTTATGGTCACTAACACCATATTCCCTATACGCCACTTGGTGTGACGGGGGTACTTTACTTTTTTTTTTTGCATGCAGGCGTTCAGTAATTTAAGAAAATAAGTAAATCAAACTGCTACATTGGTTTATTATTTATCTACTGTGGCTCACTGGTTAAGATTTGTTTTAAATGGTCCGGTAGGAATCGTTGCATGAAGTTTGCAAAAAAAGTGGTTTTGAGTGGTTAAGTGAAGTTTAGAATTGTTCAGTGAAGTTTGCAATATAATGGGTATAGAGAATTTGGAATGCATTTAAAAAAAGGCCAATTTTGACATTACATCCACGAGAAAGTCATGGGTAAAAAAATAGCTAAAACAGCCTCTAGATTGGCAAGAAATAAAACCAACAAGGGAGTTATGGCACTGGCTGGTTTTCTCATCATGTCAAACAAATGTCTCAGGTCAAAGTCAACACACATCACAATCCTGCTATAAAAAGAACAAACCTACAAATCATTCTTTCAAAAGGGAATGAAGGAAAGTAAGAAGAAAGATTATCTGGCAAAATGTCTTGAGTATAGCATCAGCACAGAAAGCAAGATTCCCCCACTAACACTAACTATACACATAATAAGTGCTACACATTCACAAATATACACTTACTGATTCCATAACATTATGTTATGCAGTATTAATCACATGGTGGTTGGATATAAAAATCAAACAGGATAAAATGGATACTGAGAAATTTATGTTGCTTGCCTACTTTTTTTTATAGAGCATAGTTCTGTAATCTATTATATAAGAACTGCCATCATTTTGTCTTCTATCTAATCTAATCTAATAATAAAATCTAATCTAAATCTAATCTTAATCTTAATCTTAATCTTAATCTTAATCTTAATCTAAATCTAAATCTAAATCTAAATCTAAATCTAAATCTAAATCTAAATCTTAACCTAAACCTAAACCTAACCTAAACCTAAACCTAAACTAACCTTAATCTTAATCTTAATCTTAATCTTAATCTTAATCCTAATCCTAATCCTAATCCTACTCCTAATCAAATCCAAATCCAAATCCAAACCCAAACCCAAACCAAACCCAAACCCAAACCCAAACCCTAATCCTAATCCTAATCTTAATCTTAATCTTAATCTTAATCTTAATCTTAATCTTAATCCTACTCCTAATCCAAATCCAAATCCAAATCCAAATCCAAACCCAAACCCAAACCCAAACCAAACCCAAACCCAAATCCAAATCCTAATCCTAATCTTAATCTTAATCTTAATCTATCTTAATCTAATCTATCTAATCTATCTATCTATCTATCTATCTATCTATCTATCTATCTATCTATCTATCTATCTATCTATCTATCTATCTATCTATCTATCTATCTTTAGAGCTGTGGCCTGCCCATAGGGCATAATCCCAGATACACTTTCTCTTTTGCCTTGGTACATACACAATTAGTAGAAGACAATATGGTTCATTGCTACTAATATTATCAGGAGAAATTGACTTTACTTGTCTGTAATAGTTCTCCAACTACCTACTAAAACATCTTAATTCTTGATCATTCCCATCACATGAGACATCACATCGGGCTTATAGTGTTTTTTGCCACCCATTTCTATTCTTGGCAAGATGTTAGCTCTTATCTAATGAGTCTATGTCTGCCAGCTTTGCTTCTCTTATATGTGTTCTTTTTAGTATCGCTCTAGGTCTTCCTCTGATTCTGTATCCTGGTGTTTCCCATAAAAGAGCCTGTTTTACAATTATTTGGTCTCTTCTCAGCACATGTCTGACATTTGTCCATCTTCTTCTCCTAATTGTTGATGAGATCATTGGGTGCATGACCATTTCTCTTATCTCTATATTAGTCTTTAATTCAATCCATTGTACACATATTCTTTTTTAGGCATTTGTCTTCAAAAGTGTTTAGTTTTCTCTCAATCTCTTTTGTTGTTTTCCAGCTTTCATATGTTTTTGTAAGGGTTGATAATATATTTGAGTTTAATATTCCAAGTTTGGTTTTCTTAATTGTTGTTTTTTATTTCCATATTTTGTTCAAGTTTTTTTTTTAATTTTTTGCTGCTACTTTTCCTATCCTGCTTCTGATCTCTATCAGTTTTTCATCTTCTTGATCTGTATTACTATCAAGATATTTGTATACATGTATATGCTTTTTGTCTACTCTTTCCAGTGTCTAACGATTGAAAAATATATTGCCACTGAGTATTGTTATTTTTCATTTATCCCTGTTGATTTCAAGTCCTATTTTTTCTGTCATGGATGATAAAGTGTCTGTGATATTTTGCATCTTGTTGATATTGTCATTTATGAGCACTATATCGTCAGCAAAATTTAGATCTTCCAAGTAATTCTTGTTGTACCATTTAATGCCATTATTGCCTTTGCAACATTTACACATTATGTAATCAACGGTAATTCCAAATAGCAATGCTCATACTAAAACATCACCACTAATGAAATAACAACATACAAATATCAGTGTGTCTGCATCATACGGTTAATCATCTTCAGAAAGTATCAATTTTTTAATAATCCAAGAGCAGAAACTGAATTGAGGTGCATGTCATGCCAAAGCATGATCATCATTCTAAAGTGCCACAATAAACTTGAATCAAGCAGCTGTGACATGAAAAGAGAATACTCAAATCTGCATGCATGTTGCTTTGTTCTCTTTGCTAGAGTCAATTTTAATTAGCAAATCATCAAAAAGTGAAAGGCTAGAAAGGCTTCAAAGGTAATTTTTATTTAGCCTTTCTTACAAATAACAATTGAGTAGCTCATGCTACAATTTGTAGTCTGGCAGCAATAATAATCTGATGACAGCTGAATATAATTCCAGAACTCAGATACACTGATGACACAGTCCTTCTCTCAAACAGTGCAGAAGGATTGAAAGAGACCACTGAGTTTATTAAAATACAGAAAAGAGTAAAACCTCTAGCTAATCATACATAAAACTAAGATAATGTCCATCAACAAAACAAATAGTCAACCTAAAATCATCATCAACAGTGGAGAACTTAAAATTGTAACAAATTATGAATATCTGGGATCTGTAGTAAATAATAATGGAGACTGTCAGAGAGAGATCAAAAAAAAGATTAGCAATAGAAACACTAAAATTAAACTCCATGAAGAACATGTGGCACAACACCAGAAAGGTAGTAAAATTAAAATGACTGAGGTCATGTATCTTCCCAATAGCAACATTTGGTTGTGAATCATGGACTATTTCACAAACAGAAAGGAAGAAAATTGATTCATTCAAAACAAAATGCTACAGAAAAATCCTTAAAATACTTTGGATAATGCACAAGAGTAATAAAACATACTAAAAGATTTAAAAATGAAAAAAAACTGGCCTATAAACACCATTTTACAGAGGAAATTAAAATACTATGGCCACATTAAAAGACATAGCGGGCTAGGAAAAACAATAATGGAAGGCATGGTTCCTAGATGACACATCAGGGGCAGATCAAGAAGGTGGTTTCAAGACATTAAGATAACCTTGAAAATGGCAACAGAAGAGGGAGATCTTGTTAGAGACATATATTCTTTCAGACGGACTGTGGTGAATGCAATATTCTGTGGGAGATCTGGCTAGAGACAGATATTCTTTCAGACGGACTGTGGTGAATGCAATATTCTGTGGGAGATCTTGTTAGAGACAGATATTCTTTCAGACGGACTGTGGTGAATGCAGCATTCTGTGGGAGATCTGGCTAGAGACAGATATTCTTTCAGACGGACTGTGGTGAATGCAATATTCTGTGGGAGATCTTGTTAGAGACAGATATTCTTTCAGATGGGCTGTGGTGAATGCAACATTCTGTGGGAGATCTGGCTAGAGACAGATATTCTTTCAGACGGACTGTGGTGAATGCAATATTCTGTGGGAGATCTTGTTAGAGACAGATATTCTTTCAGACGGACTGTGGTGAATGCAACATTCTGTGGGAGATCTGGCTAGAGACAGATATTCTTTCAGACGGACTGTGGTGAATGCAATATTCTGTGGGAGATCTGGCTAGAGACAGATATTCTTTCAGATGGGCTGTGGTGAATGCAACATTCTGTGGGAGATCTGGCTAGAGACATATATTCTTTCAGATGGGCTGTGGTGAATGCAATATTCTGTGGGAGATCTGGCTAGAGACAGATATTCTTTCAGATGGGCTGTGGTAAATGCAACATTCTGTGGTAGATCTGGTTAAAAACAGATATTCTTTCAGACAGGCTGTGGTGAATGCAACATTCTGTGGGAGATCTGGCTAGAGACAGATATTCTTTCAGACAGGCTGTGGTGAATGCAACATTCTGTGGGAGATCTGGCTAGAGACAGATATTATTTCAGACGGGCTGTGGTGAATGCAATATTCTGTGGGAGATCTGGTTAGAGACAGATATTTTTCAGACGGGCTGTGGTGAATGCAACATTCTGTGTGAGATCTGGTTAGAGACTGATATTATTTCAGACGGGCTGTGGTGAATGCAATATTCTGTGGGAGATCTGGTTAGAGACAGATATTTTTCAGACGGGCTGTGGTGAATGTAACATTCTGTGGGAGATCTGGCTAGACACTGATATTCTTTCAGACAGGCTGTGGTGAATGTAATATTCAGGCAAAGGGCATGCGACCTGATGATGATGGTGGCTGAATAGCTGGAATAAAGACATGTTCTATTATACAAACAACTGATAGTGATGAATTATGGGCTTCCATCCTGATGTTGTCTAGCAGAAAGTGAGAACAGTTCAAACATATCCAGATGGAAGAAAGTACATGACATAACTACACATGTTTATCTCAGAAACTACAGCCAATCATAATTTTGTTTATGTTATTTTTAATTTCAGAATCTTAAAATTAGTTCAGATTAACTGTTCTCAGTCTGAAACATTTTGGTCATTGGCCAATGAAATTATTCATTTCAGTGTCTAAAATTTTAACTATTTCCTCCCTAATCCTAATGTCTCTTTAACTTAGTAATTGCAGATCAATTTGACATTCGTATATTAGTAAGACAGGGGTGTTTACTATCTTCCTTATTGTTTATTAATTACAAGGAAATCACACGTAAGTTTGCCAAACCATTGGAGATAGAGGAGATTCATGAGCTTATATTTGCAGACAAGCAGACACTAAAACATGAACAAACAGAAGACCTACAGGAAAACTTAAATAGACTTAGAATCATTGGTACCTAAGTAAAAGTAAAGTACCCCCGTCACGCCAAGTGGCGTATAGGGAAAAATGGTGTTAGTGACCCTATATTTTACAGACCTCCAGCACATGATTTTTGGAGTAATGTGGTCGGTATTACACCCGTGCTGCTTTACTTTCCCAGAAAAAAATCCGGTACCCATTTAAGGCTGGGTGAACCCGGAAGTCATCGGTTGGGATCGAACCCTACCCCTTGTCCTTTGTAGTCCAGTTCACTAACCACTGAGCTATCACGGCTCCCATAGGTAATTAACACCAACATGACAGAAGTCAAGAACGCTGCAAATGAAAAACAGAACAGGAACATAAGAATCAGGATAAACAGCAGACAATTAAAACAAGTGGGGAAATTTAAATACCTAGGAAGTCTAGTAATGACAAACAATAATTCACAAGCAGCTCAAATAAACATGATGCAACAAGGTGATGCAACAAGGTCTGTCAAATCATCTGACATAAGCCATCATTACTTTCAAACAAGGAAGTAACACTAAAGACAAGACAGGCACTCTACAACATAATCGTTTTTCCAATATTGTCGGTAACGGACACTAGACTCAAGAAGATAATTACAAAAACGAAATATGAGAATAATGAGAGGAAAAACTCAAAATGGTAGACAGGCAGTTCTGACATTGCAAACATGAAACATGATAAAATACCATAAGGTTATGATAGGAAACATGAACAGTTCTAAAATTGTGTGTTAAAAAATACCTGAAATATGTAAAGGAAATTTCTGGATATGAACATTGAGTGTGCTTAGAGAACAGAATGACAAGAATCAACCAATATGGGCTACAAGGTGGATCTCAAGTGCAAAAGATAAAGCCAGCAACTCATATGTTTTACTAACTAATCTGAGCAATGTTAATACCCATAAACCACACCTAATCTGAGCAATGTTAATACCTATAACCCACACCTAATCTGAGCAATGTTAATACATATAAACCATACCTAATCTGAGCAATGTTAATACCTATAAACCATAACTAATCTGAGCAATGTTAATACCTATTAACCATACCTAATCTGAGCAATATTAATACCTATAAACCACACCTAATCTGAGCAATGTTAATACCTATAACCCACACCTAATCTAAGCAATGTTAATACCTATAAACCACAATTAATCTGAGCAATGTTAATACCTATAAACCACACCTAATCTGAGCAATGTTAATACCTATAAACCACACCTAATCTGAGCAATGTTAATACCTATAAGGCACACCTAATCTGAGCAATGTTAATACCTATAAACCACACCTAATCTGAGCAATGTTAATACCTATAAACCACACCTTATCTGAGCAATGTTAATACCTATAAACCACACCTTATCTGAGCAATGTTAATACCTATAACCCACAATTAATCTGAGCAATGTTAATACCTATAACCAACACCTAAGCTGAGCAATGTTAATACCTATAAGGCACACCTAATCTGATCAATGTTAATACCTATAAACCACACCTTATATGATCAATATTAATACCTATAACGCACACCTAATCTGAGTAATGTTAATACTTATAACCCACACCTAATCTGAACAATGTTAATACCTATAACGAACACCTAATCTGGGCAATGTTAATACCTATATCCCACACCTAATCTGAGCAATGTTAATACCTATAACACACACCTAATCTGGGCAATGAAAACATCTATAACCCACACCTAATCTGAGCAATGTTAATACCTATAAGGCACACCTAATCTGAGCAATGTTAATACCTATAAAGCACACCTAATCTGAGCAATGTTAATAGCTATAACGCACACGTAATCTGAGCAATGTTAATACCTATAAAGCACACCTAATCTGAGCAATGTTAATACCTATAACCCACACCTAATCTGAGCAATGTTAATACCTATAACGCACACCTAATCTGAGCAATGTTAATACTTATAACCCACACCTAATCTGAGCAATGTTAATACCTATAACACACACCTAATCTGAGCAATGTTAATACCTATAAAGCACACCTAATATGGGCAATGTTAATACCTATAAAGCACACCTAATCTGAGCAATGTTAATACCTATAAACCACACCTAATCTGAGCAATGTTAATACCTATAAACCACACCTTATCTGAGCAATGTTAATACCTATAAACCACACCTAATCTGAGCAATGTTAATACCTATAACCCACAATTAATCTGAGCAATGTTAATACCTATAACCAACACCTAAGCTGAGCAATGTTAATACCTATAAGGCACACCTAATCTGATCAATGTTAATACCTATAACCCACACCTTATATGATCAATATTAATACCTATAACGCACACCTAATCTGAGTAATGTTAATACTTATAACTCACACCTAATCTGAACAATGTTAATACCTATAACGAACACCTAATCTGGGCAATGTTAATACCTATAACCCACAATTAATCTGAGCAAAGCCAGCAACTCATATGTTTTTCTAACTAATCTGAGCAATGTTAATACCTATAACCCACACCTAATCTGAGCAATGTTAATACATATAAACCATACCTAATCTGAGCAATGTTAATACCTATAAACCATAACTAATCTGAGCAATGTTAATACCTATAAACCATACCTAATCTGAGCAATATTAATACCTATAAACCACACCTAATCTGAGCAATGTTAATACCTATAACCCACACCTAATCTAAGCAATGTTAATACCTATAAACCACAATTAATCTGAGCAATGTTAATACTTATAAACCACACCTAATCTGAGCAATGTTAATACCTATAAACCACACCTTATCTGAGCAATGTTAATACCTATAAACCACACCTAATCTGAGCAATGTTAATACATATAACCCACAATTAATCTGAGCAATGTTAATACCTATAACCAACACCTAAGCTGAGCAATGTTAATACCTATAAGGCACACCTAATCTGATCAATGTTAATATCTATAACCCACACCTTATATGATCAATATTAATACCTATAACGCACACCTAATCTGAGTAATGTTAATACTTATAACCCAAACCTAATCTGAACAATGTTAATACCTATAACGAACACCTAATCTGGGCAATGTTAATACCTATATCCCACACCTAATCCGAGCAATGTTAATACCTATAACACACACCTAATCTGGGCAATGAAAACATCTATAACCCACACCTAATCTGAGCAATGTTAATACCTATAAGGCACACCTAATCTGAGCAATGTTAATACCTATAAAGCACACCTAATCTGAGCAATGTTAATACCTATAACGCACACGTAATCTGAGCAATGTTAATACCTATAAAGCACACCTAATCTGAGCAATGTTAATACCTATATCCCACACCTAATCTGAGCAATGTTAATACCTATAACGCACACCTAATCTGAGCAATGTTAATACTTATAACCCACACCTAATCTGAGCAATGTTAATACCTATAACACACACCTAATCTGAGCAATGTTAATACCTATAAAGCACACCTAATATGGGCAATGTTAATACCTATAAAGCACACCTAATCTGAGCAATGTTAATACCTATAAACCACACCTAATCTGAGCAATGTTAATACCTATAAACCACACCTTATCTGAGCAATGTTAATACCTATAAAGCACACCTAATATGGGCAATGTTAATACCTATAAAGCACACCTAATCTGAGCAATGTTAATACCTATAAACCACACCTAATCTGAGCAATGTTAATACCTATAAACCACACCTTATCTGAGCAATGTTAATACCTATAAACCACACCTAATCTGAGCAATGTTAATACCTATAACCCACAATTAATCTGAGCAATGTTAATACCTATAACCAACACCTAAGCTGAGCAATGTTAATACCTATAAGGCACACCTAATCTGATCAATGTTAATACCTATAACCCACACCTTATATGATCAATATTAATACCTATAACGCACACCTAATCTGAGTAATGTTAATACTTATAACCCACACCTAATCTGAACAATGTTAATACCTATAACGAACACCTAATCTGGGCAATGTTAATACCTATAACCCACAATTAATCTGAGCAAAGCCAGCAACTCGTATGTTTTTCTAACTAATCTGAGCAATGTTAATACCTATAACCCACACCTAATCTGAGCAATGTTAATACATATAAACCATACCTAATCTGAGCAATGTTAATACCTATAAACCATAACTAATCTGAGCAATGTTAATACCTATAAACCATACCTAATCTGAGCAATATTAATACCTATAAACCACACCTAATCTGAGCAATGTTAATACCTATAACCCACACCTAATCTAAGCAATGTTAATACCTATGAACCACAATTAATCTGAGCAATGTTAATACTTATAAACCACACCTAATCTGAGCAATGTTAATACCTATAAACCACACCTTATCTGAGCAATGTTAATACCTATAAACCACACCTAATCTGAGCAATGTTAATACATATAACCCACAATTAATCTGAGCAATGTTAATACCTATAACCAACACCTAAGCTGAGCAATGTTAATACCTATAAGGCACACCTAATCTGATCAATGTTAATACCTATAACCCACACCTTATATGATCAATATTAATACCTATAACGCACACCTAATCTGAGTAATGTTAATACTTATAACCCAAACCTAATCTGAACAATGTTAATACCTATAACGAACACCTAATCTGGGCAATGTTAATACCTATATCCCACACCTAATCCGAGCAATGTTAATACCTATAACACACACCTAATCTGGGCAATGAAAACATCTATAACCCTCACCTAATCTGAGCAATGTTAATACCTATAAGGCACACCTAATCTGAGCAATGTTAATACCTATAAAGCACACCTAATCTGAGCAATGTTAATACTTATAACGCACACGTAATCTGAGCAATGTTAATACCTATAAAGCACACCTAATCTGAGCAATGTTAATACCTATAACCCACACCTAATCTGAGCAATGTTAATACCTATAACGCACACCTAATCTGAGCAATGTTAATACTTATAACCCACACCTAATCTGAGCAATGTTAATACCTATAACACACACCTAATCTGAGCAATGTTAATACCTATAAAGCACACCTAATATGGGCAATGTTAATACCTATAAAGCACACCTAATCTGAGCAATGTTAATACCTATAAACCACACCTAATCTGAGCAATGTTAATACCTATAAACCACACCTTATATGAGCAATGTTAATACCTATAACCAACACCTAATCTGAGCAATGTTAATACCTATAAGGAATACCTAATCTGATCAATGTTAATACCTATAACCCACACCTTATATGATCAATATTAATACCTATAACGCACACCTAATCTGAGCAATGTTAATACTTATAACCCACACCTAATCTGAACAATGTTAATACCTATAACGAACACCTAATCTGGGCAATGTTAATACCTATATCCCACACCTAATCTGAGCAATGTTAATACCTACAACACACACCTAATCTGGGCAATGAAAACATCTATAACCCACACCTAATCTGAGCAATGTTAATACCTATAAGGCACACCTAATCTGAGCAATGTTAATACCTATAAAGCACACCTAATCTGAGCAATGTTAATACCTATAACGCACACATAATCTGAGCAATATTAATACCTATAAAGCACACCTAATCTGAGCAATGTTAATACCTATAACCCACACCTAATCTGAGCAATGTTAATACCTATAACGCACACCTAATCTGAGCAATGTTAATACCTATAACACACACCTAATCTGAGCAATGTTACTACCTATAAAGCACACCTAATATGGGCAATGTTAATACCTATAAAGCACACCTAATCTGGGCAATGTTAATACCTATAAAGCACACCTAATCTGAGCAATGTTAATACCTGTAAAGCACACCTAATCTGAGCAATGTTAATACCTATAAAGCACACCTAATCTGGGCAAAGAAAACATCTATAACCCACACCTAATCTGGGCAATGAAAACATCTATAACCAACACCTAATCTGGGCAAAGAAAACATCTATAACCCACACCTAATCTGGGCAATGAAAACATCTATAACCCACACCTAATCTGGGCAATGAAAACATCTATAACCCACACCTAATATGGGCAATGAAAACATCTATAACCCACACCTAATCTGGGCAATTAGAACATCTATAACCCACACATAATCTGGGCAATGAACACATCTATAAACACACATAATCTGGGCAATGAAATCATCTATAACCCATACATAATCTGGGCAATGAAAACATCTATAACCCACACCTAATATGGGCAATGAAAACATCTATAACCCAAACCTAATCTGGGCAATTCGAATATCTATAACCCATACCTAATCTGGGCAATGAGAACATTTATAGGCGAATCAATTCAGAGGAAGAGATATGTTTACAGCACTCGGAAAAATTGACAAATAATCAACAACAGAAAAAAATATGGACCAAAGCAGGATAGAACCCATACTCAATGGCACAGCGTCTTGCCACGAAAAGCCACACACTAGGGAACACTGCCACTCAGCTAACTAAACAATTAGCTTCATAGGCAATGTCTTTCGCGCAGGTGTTCTAATGACTATAGCACAAGGTTGCGATCACAGCTCAAAAATGCATAGTGTATCTGTATTTTTTCCTGTTAAAACAACTATCTCCCAGATAGGGTAGGGCTGAATACTTGCGTTGCAGACAAACATTTAAGATGAAACAGCATGAATAGTAGTTTCCAGTGGTATAGGCTGGAGACAAATAATAATAAATGAATATTTTTATAGATGGAAACTTCCGAGGCAATAATTAGCGAATCAACTCAGAGGAAGAGGTATGTTTACAGCACACGGAAAAATTGACAAATAATCAACAACAGAAAAAAATATGAGCTGAGTGGTAGTGTTCCCTAGCGTTTGGCTTTTCGTGGCAAGGCGCTGTGCCACTGAATACGGGTTTGATCCTGCTTTCCATATTTTGTTCTGTTGTTGATTATTTGTCAATTTTTCCGAGTGCTGTAAACATACCTCTTCCTCTGAATTGACTCGCTGATTATCACCTCGGAAGTTTCCCTCTATAATAATATTCATTTATTATTATTTGTCTCCAGCCTAAACCACTGGAAACTACTATTCGTCCTGTTTCGTCCTAAATGTTTGTCTGCAACGCAAGCACTCATCCCTACCCTATCCGGGAGATAATTGTCTTAACAGAAAAAAATAAAGATACACTATGTATTTCCGAGCTGTGATCGCAACCTTATGCTATAGTCATGAGAACACCTGCACGAAAGACATTGCCTACGAAGCTAATTGTTTAGTTCTATGAAGCTAATTGTTTAGTTAGCTGAGTGGCAGTGTTCCCTAGCGTTTGGCTTTTCGTGGCAAGGCGCTGTGCCACTGAGTACGGGTTCGATCCTGCGTTGGTCCATATTTTTTTCTGTTGATTATTTGTCAATTTTTCTGAGTGCTGTAAACATACCTCTTCCTCTGAATTGATTCGCTGATTATCACCTCGGAAGTTTCCCTCTATAATAATATTCATTTATTATTATTTGTCTCCAGAACATTTATAACCCACACATAATCTGGGCAATGAGAATATCTATAACCCACACATAATCTGGGCAATGAGAATATCTATAACCCACACATAATCTGGGGAGCTGCGATAGCTCAGTGAACTGGACTACAAAGGACAAGAGGTAGGGTTCGATCCCAACTGATGGCTTCCGGATTCACCCAGCATTTAATGGGTACAGGATTTTTTCTGGGAAAGTAAAGTGGCAAGGGCGTAATACTGACCACATTACCCCAAAAATCATATGCTGAAGGTCTGTAAAATATATGGTCACTAACACCATATTCCCTATACGCCACTTGGCGTGACAGGGGCACTTTACTTTTTTTTAACACATAATCTGGACAATGAGAACATCTATAACCCACACATAATCTGGGCAATGAGAATATCTATATAACCCACACATAATATGGGCAATGAAAACAATTATAACCCACACATAATCTGGGCAATGAAAACATAACCCACACATAATCTGGGCAACGAAAACATTTATAATCCACACATAATCTGGGCAAAGAAAACATCTATAACCCACACCTAATCTGGGTAATGAAACATCTATAACCCACACCTAATCTGGGCAATGAAAACATCTATAACCCACACCTAATCTGGGCAATGAAAACATAAATCACATATAATCTGGGCAGCGAAAACATTTATAACCCACACATAATCTGGGCAATGAAACCATCTATAACCCACACCTAAACTATGAGATTATCTTGCAGCTGTTTGTCACTGATAGTTAAGTTGATTTGCTCATTTTTTTTTCCGTGAAGATAAAACACACATGGTTATTTTGTTATACATTCAAAGTGATTTGGAGAAGTTGTGACTTAAAATTAATATTCAATTGTGGTTAAAAAGTGTAATATTACATCCCCTGAAACACTAAAAGATTAACTTCTAAAATATCAATTTTAAGATAGAATAAGGGGAATGTTTTATTACACTGAGGACATCATCATCATCCATAAGTGATGCAAATTTTCCAAGATTTGAACTAAAATATCACTTTCAGAAGAAAACAAAACAGCCATAATCTATAACGAACTCATGTTTGACCTCAATAATGATATTTATCAATAACAAACTTATGTTTGACCTCAATAATGAGACTTTATCTATAATGAACTCATGCTTGACCTCAATAATGAGATTCTATCTATAATAAACTCATGTTTGACCTCAATAATTAAATTTTATCTATAACAAACTCATGTTTGACCTCAATAATGAGATTTTATCTATAACAAACTCATTTTTGACATCAGTAAAGAGATATCTATAACGACCTCATGTTTGACCTCAATAATGAAATTTTATCTATAATGAACTCATGTTTGACCTCTGAAAGAGATTTCTCTGTCTCATGTCAGACACCAGGGACTGGTTTGTTCTCGAGGCAAGATGTCGGTATCGAGACAGAGAGGTTGTGAGTTCAAATTTCAGTTGGATCAGTTGGGATTTCTATCTATGATTTCTCCCTGCAGCAACCACCCCTGGTCTCAGCAGCGAGGTCTGGCTTGAAACGTCAATTACTCATCAACAGAAAAAATATAAGTACCTCCTAGGTCTGAGTTATCTTCCTGTATGGCGAGGGACCCCTGTGCACACTGCTGCCAGGGAAAAACGGATTAACATGCACAATTCAGTTCCTAGTATATAGGGACTTTGCCAGAGGTGAAAGCTAGTGGAAAAAAAGAAAATATCAGACCCCAATAATGAGATTATAAAAAGTCTAACCTGGAACTCTTTCTCCAATCTCTGATGCTTGGAGTCACACCCATGAGCATAGTGGACATGGAAAGCAGCAGTGAGTGTTTCTGCTGGGTAGACTGTCAGGCCACACTGTAGAAACATGGCCACCGTGTTATATATTTGCTTGTACTGGCTCTGGGCAGCAGAGGAAAGAAAGAGTAAGTATATCTGTAGGTTGGTAAACTCTCATTGGCCACATGACATAACATTTACACATATTATTTTACCACATAGAAGAAACATTTACCACATATTATGAACTAACCCTATTACATATCAGAACCACGTAACATATTAGAACTAATTATATTATTTGGTAACTAATTCTTATCATATGACATAACTCTTACCACAAGAAATATTACCACATGATGAAACTATTACCGCATGATTTAACTCTTACTACATGATGTAACAGAGCTGTGATAGCTCAGTGGTTAGTGAAGTGGACTACTAAGGACAAGAGGTTGGGTTTGATCCTGATCGATGGCTTCCAGGTTTACCCAGCCTTAATGGGTACCAGATTTTTTCTGGGAAAGTAAAGCGGCACAAGCATAATACCGACCACATTACCCCAAAAATCATGTGCCGAAGGTCTCTAAAATTATGGTCACTAACACCATATTCCCTATATGGCCACTTGGCGTGACGGAGCACTTAATTTTTCTTTTTTTTTTACTTACATGAAACTCTTACAACATAATGTTTTACCACGTGATGTAACTCTTACCACATAATGTTTTACCACGTGATGTAACTCTTACCACATACTGTTTTACCACGTGATGTAACTCTTACCACATGTTTTACCACGTGATGTAACTCTTACCACATAATGTTTTACCATGTGATGTAACTCTTACCACATAATGTTGTACCATGTGATGTAACTCTTACCACATAATGTTTTACCACGTGATGTAACTCTTACCACATACTGTTTTACCACGTGATGTAACTCTTACCACATAATGTTTTACCACGTGATGTAACTCTTACCACATACTGTTTTACCACGTGATGTAACTCTTACCACATACTGTTTTACACGTGATGTAACTCTTACCACATGTTTACCATGTGATGTAACTCTTACCACATAATGTTTTACCATGTGATGTAACTCTTACCACATAATGTTTTACCACATAATGTTTTACCACATAATGTAACTCTTATAACATGAAAAGCTTGTCCTTACACACAGTTAGTGAAACCACAGAAAGTAGCTCAAACAACATAAGGTAACTTGTGTTACAAAAAGTAACTCAATTCTTATCACATGAAACAACTTCCACAAGAAATATTTCATATCCATGGTGAAGTTTAATTAACAGTTTGAAAATAATTGTTATTTTAATAATATATATATTGTTGTTTAATATATATAATTTTGCAAAAGACTTTGAGCTAAAATTAATTCAGAAATTTTAACAGAAATGAATTAATTATTGTAGAATTATAATATTTACTTACCAGAGTGCGAACCATGTTCTTTCGGAATCTGCGAAGGTGTAGAACAGTGCTGTACACATCTACTCTATCCTCTGATTGCAGCTGATGTAGACAGAAATCCACAGCAATATACACAGCAGTGCGACCACCACCACATCTTGCAAAAAGAGGACATGGATTTCAAATGACCATTTTTGTTACAGATTTGAGAATGTTTTTTTTTCTGTTTGTTGTACAATTGTTACCTTCTTATGTCTGTTTATTTCTTTGCAAATGTATTGTATTCAGATTGTCAAAAATATAGCAAGATAATTTAATTGTAAGTTGGGTTGCTTTATCCTACAGGTCATGAAGAAAGCCACATGTTAAAATACTCAGCTCAAACTCTGCGTGACATGATCTTGATCTTTTATACTCCCAGATTGTTCTTATTTCTGTGATTCATGATCTTAAAGTAAGTAAGATCCAAGCTCTAGTCTCAGTGATGACATATGAGATATGTCATATGACAGCAGATGATTCCCAGTTCTAATGGTGACAAATGATGCCCAGTTCTAATGGTGACAGATGTTGTCCAGTTCTAATTACGGCGACAGATGTTGTCCAGTTCTAATTATGGCAGTTGGTGCCCAGTTCTAATGTTGGCATATGATGCCCAGTTCTAATGGTGGCATATGATGCCCAGTTCTAATGTTGGCATATGATGCCCAGTTCTAATGGTGGCATATGATGCCCAGTTCTAATGGTGGCATATGGTGCCCAGTTCTAATGGTGGCAGATGGTGCCCAGTTCTAATGGTGGCATATGGTGCCCAGTTCTAATGGTGGCATATGGTGCCCAGTTCTAATGGTGACAGATGTTGTCCAGTTCTAATTACGGTGACAGATGTTGTCCAGTTCTAATTACGGCGACAGATGTTGTCCAGTTCTAATTATGGCAGTTGGTGCCCAGTTCTAATGTTGGCATATGATGCCCAGTTCTAATGGTGGCATATGATGCCCAGTTCTAATGTTGGCATATGATGCCCAGTTCTAATGGTGGCATATGATGCCCAGTTCTAATGGTGGCATATGATGCCCAGTTCTAATGGTGGCAGATGGTGCCCAGTTCTAATGGTGGCATATGGTGCCCAGTTCTAATGGTGGCATATGGTGCCCAGTTCTAATGGTGGCAGATGGTGCCCAGTTTTAATGGTGGCAGATGGTGCCCAGTTCTAATGGTGGCATATGGTGCCCAGTTCCAATGGTGGCATATGATGCCCAGTTCCAACCAGTTCCAATGGTGGCAGATGGTGCCCAATTCTAATGGTGGCAGATGGTGCCCAAACCTAATGGTGGCATATGATGCCCAGTTCTAATGGTGGCATATGATGCCCAGTTCTAATGGTGACAGATGGTGCCCAGTTCTAATGGTGGCATATGGTGCCCAGTTCCAATGGTGGCAAATGGTGCCCAGTTCCAATGGTGACAGATGATGCCCAGTTCCAATGGTGACAGATGATTCCCAGTTCTAATGGTGGCAGATGGTGCCCAGTTCTAATGGTGGCAGATGGTGCCCAGTTCTAATGGTGGCAGATGGTGCCCAGTTCTAATGGTGGCATATGGTGCCCAGTTCTAATGGTGGCAGATGATTCCCAGTTCAGTTCTAATTGTGACAGATGTTGCCCAGTTCAGTTCTAATTGTGACAGATGTTGCCCAGTTCAGTTCTAATTGTGGCAGATGTTGCCCTGTTCAGTTCTAATTGTGGCAGATAATTCCCAGTTCTAATGGTGGCAGATGATTCCCAGTTCTAATGGTGGCAGATGGTTCCCAGTTCCAATGGTGGCAGATGGTTCCCAGTTCCAATGGTGACAGATGGTTCCCAGTTCCAATGGTGGTTTATGGTGCCCAGTTCTAATGGTGACATATGATTCCCAGTTCTAATGGTGACAGATGATTTCCAGTTCTAATGGTGACATATGGTGCCCAGTTCTAATGGTGACAGATGATTCCCAGTTCTAATGGTGACAGATGGTGCCCAGTTCTAATGGTGACAGATGTTGCCCAGTTCTAATGGTGGCATATGGTGCCCAGTTCTAATGGTGACAGATGATTCCCAGTTCTAATGGTGGCATATGGTGCCCAGTTCTAATGGTGACAGGTGATTCCCAGTTCTAATGGTGGCATATGGCGCCCAGTTCTAATGGCGACAGATGTTGCCCAGTTCTAATGGTGGCATATGGTGCCCAGTTCTAATGGTGGCAGATGTTGCCCAGTTCTAATGGTGGCAGATGTTGCCCAGCTCTAATGGTGGCAGATGGTGCCCAGTTCTAATGGTGACAGATGATTCCCAGTTCTAATGGTGGCAGATGTTGCCCAGCTCTATTGGTATAGATGTTACACAATTCTAATGGTGGCAGATGATGCGATCCTAGCAGTCCCTAATCAATATACATTATTTCTACAGTATGCTGTGTTAGTTATGAAGTTTATTTTAGTTTAGTTTATATATTATTTTAGTGTATATTTTAGTTTAGTTTATATTTTAGTTTAGTTTAGTGTAGTATGCTTGACAGATCATCTGTTTTGCACAACTCCATAGTGCTCAGATGCCGTCCTCAGATCATTTACCAGTTTAAACAATGCCAGCTAAAAACTTTCAAAATCTATCTATCTATCTATTGACCTTTCGAGCCGTAACCGCCCATAGGGCGTAGACCAAGATACACCTTCTCCTATATGAATTTTTGTTCTAGCAGTTTTCTTTTAAAGATATTTTATCAAATCTCGCCATCTGTCTCTGTTCTGTGCAAGCAGTTCTATCTCATTGAGGGAGCCGATTCCTGCTGCTCTGCCTCTCTCATCAATGTTCTTCTCAGTGTCTCCCTGGGTCTTCCTCTTTTTCTTTTACCTGTTGTTTCCCATATGAGGGCTTGCTTTGCTATTCGATTATTATCTCTTCTCATCACATGTCCAACGTATGACCATCGTCTTTTCTTTATTACTGAAGATATTAGTGGTTGATTGGCGATTTCTCTAATTTCCTCGTTTGTTTTGAATTCGTTCCATTCTATACCAAGTATTTTCCTTAGACATTTATTTTCGAATGCGTTCAACTTTGTTTCTATATCTCTTGTTGTTTTCCAGCTTTCACACGCATACGTAAGGGTTGATAGTACATTTGATTTGAATAGCCTAAGTTTTGTGTTTGTGCTAATGAGTTTTGATTTCCACAACTTTTCAAGGCTTCTGAAAGACATTGCTGCTTTAGCCAGTCTGATTCTAATTTCTTTGCTCGTATCCCCTTCTCGATCAATGTGACTTCCAAGATAGATGAAGTGATCGATCTCTTCTACTGGTTTGTTTTCCATGTATATTTTGTCACTTGTTGGAATTAAACTTTTCATGACTTTAGTCTTTTCATGATTGACCTCAAGCCCAATTTTGCTGGCTATTGATGATAGTTCATTTGTGTTTTCCTGCATCGTTTTTTATCTGATTGCTGATGAGAACTATGTCATCAGCAAAGTCCAGGTCCTCCAAATGGTCTCCTTGTATCCATTCGATGCCTTTATTACCAGTGCAGCATTTCTTCATTATGAAGTCCATAACAATTCCAAATAACAAGGGCGATAAAATACATCCTTGTTTAACCCCAGTTTCTATTGGGAAACATTCGCTCAGTCCTTCCTCTTTCAAAATACACACATCAAATATTGTACATTAAGAATTTGTATGAAATCTAATTAAAAAAAAAAAAAAACATTACCTGGAATGTAAATAAGAATGTGCAAAGTAAATGTTCACTGTAGAACAAGCCCATGACTCTCTGAAGTTGTTGGCATTATGGTCAAGACCTTTTAAATGAGTGCAGTCTGTGGTGACTAATAAATTATTGCATCCATCATTATCACAAAATACCTGCTGACGTTGATGACTATGTCTTTCCACAAGTTGTTGCCCTCATACTAAACCGATATCTTCATTTGCATGGTATCTTTTCTATCAGTTTCCCTCTATTTCTTCTTCCTTCAATTTTTCAAGCGGTTACACTATATTCAAGTTCTTCCCTCCTCATAATATGGTAAACAATGATAATTTCTTTCTGCTGTTGGAAATTAGCTTTCTTTTTGTTTTGATCATTTTTCAAACAACTTCTTTACTCTTTTTAGCCCACCATGGTTTTCTCAATATTCTTCCATAAAACTACATTTTCATGACCTCCAACAATGTTTGTGCCTGTTGTCCAATTTTCCAGCATTCACTTCCATATATTAAGACTGGCTCCACATAACACAGAAGTACTCTTGTTCTTAATTCCACTGCTCACCTAAGCCACTACTGCATTAGAAAATTGTAAAGTAATTTTCTGACATTTTTTAAAATATACACTATTTGAATATAGTCAGTACAGATGTACAGGCTTTCCTTTCTAGTTCCAATAAAAACTACGCTCAAGATTTTCAAATCAAATGTATTATCTACCCCTTCTTATGCAGGCAAGAGTTGGAAAACAACTAAAATAATAGACAATCAAAATTAGGTGCATTTGAACATAAATGCCCGGGAAGATACTTCATTTACCATGGAATGTATTCAAGACTAATAATGAAATAAGAGAAATGACAAAGCATCCAAAAATATCATCTATAATTAAGAGAAAAAAGGTAGTTATACGGTAGTCATGTGTTGAAAAGAGACAGTAGAATCTCAAAGCAAGTTCTCAAATGGTAACCAGAGGGTAGAAGACAAAGTAGGGAACAGGCAAATAATTGCAGTGCTGCAGTAAAGCTGGTAGCAGGAGCAAGTAGTAACATAGACTCCTACAAGGCATGGTAACAGCTTTACAAAAAAGAAACACAAGAAAATACTGACGTTTAGGCCTACATGTGGCGTTCTTCAGAAAACAAAAACAACACAAACAAACAACAAAAAACAAAGAGGCTGACCTACAGAAACACTAAAAAGAACATTGGGGCAAAATGCAACAACAGTAGGCGTCAGCTCCCTTGCTGAAGTTGACAGGCTTCCCCAGAACATGGCAGTGAGGCAAATACAATTCATGTCCTGTGACACTAAACAAAGATTATCTGACATGGAGAGTTTACAATTTCTGTGCTTCGCGCAGTGCAATCTTCAGCTCAAAAGGACAATAAATTACAACAGATAGAATAATACAAATGTAATGAAAAGATAATGGCACACATGTTCTATTATTCAAGGTTTTCAGTTGATACATCAACAATTATAAATGTTGCCTACCGACAGTGAACCAGAACAGGCCCAGTTTGAGTCACTGACAGTGCATGAACTCTCCGTCTAACATCCAGTAGGAGGCCTGGGTCTGGGCTCTCATCATGAAAACCAACCATCTCAAAGTGGGTTATACGCCTGCACTCTAGGCTCCCTTCCTGCATCCAAGCACAAATGTACAGTATTATATGTATCATCAAAAAGATGATGACTGGACAAGTAAAGGATACCTACATTAGAGGTAGGACTGTTCAGAAATGGATGAATGAGTATGTCAGAGATTGTATTGATAATATTTTTAGAAAGTTGCTCCTGATGGAAAGTAGATCAGTTGAAAGATGTATGGATCTGAGGATTAGAGACTTTGATATATGAAAGAATGTGTGGATTTGAGGATTAGAGACTTTGATAGATGGAAAAAATGTGTGAATCTGAGGATTAGAGACTTTGATAGATGGAAAAAATGTGTGAATCTGAGGATTAGAGACTTTGATAGATGAAAAAATGTGTGGATCTGAGGATTAGAGACTTTGATAGATGAAAAAATGTGTGGATATGAGGATTAGAGACTTTGATAGATGAAAAAATGTGTGGATATGAGGATTAGAAACTTTGATAGATGAAAAAATGTGTAGATCTGAGGATTAGAGACTTTGTTATATGACAAACAATGTGTGGATCTGAGGATTAGATACTTTGACATATGAAAAAAATGTGTGGATCTGAGGATTAGAGATTCTGATAGGTGGAAAAAAATGTGTGGATCTGAGGATTAGAGACTTCGATAGATAAAAAAATGTGTGGATATGAGGATTAGAGACTTTGATAGTTGGAAAAAAGTATAGATCTGATGATTAGAGACTTTGATATATGAAAAAATGTGTGGATATGAGGATTAGAGACTTTGATAGATAGAAAAAAGTATAGATCTGAGATTAGAGACTTTGATAGATGAAAAAATGTGTGGATCTGAGGATTAGAGACTGATATTTGAAAAAATGTGTGGATCTGAGGATTAGAGACTTTGATAGATGGAAAAAATGTGTGGATCTGAGAATTAGAGACTTTGATAGATGAAAGAACCACGACAGCTTTTAGGTATCAGTGAAAGAGAAAAGAAGAAGAAAGAGAGAAGAAGAAGAAGAAGATAGATGAAAAAGATGAGTGGATTAAGATTAAATGGGTGAGCTGTCAATAAAAATAGGTTGTAGAGAATTCTTCAAGAAGGTGTCTAGGTCTGTCAATGAAAATGGATATTGTTTGTTAATGCACATGTGTAATATAATAAACATCAAGTGCCTTGTTAAAAGACAAAGAAGAATTTCTGCTGAGCAACAAAGTGTTAGTAACCTCATTGTATTAAGTCTCAGCTTCATGAGGTGGAGTTTTCTTTCCCTGTTTCTACTTCCCATAGATTATCTCTGCTAGCCATTAAAAGAGGATGGGAGAAGCCCAGGAACAATGTTGCCACAAATGGCATTTAAACCAAACCTTCAGGCCAGCTTTATTAGTGTAATAATGCCAATGCCCTTGGGCCCCCAGTTATCTTAAAGGTGAATGTATAAAAACAAATTGCAAACTAAAAGGCACAAAATTGTGAAAACAGAATAATAGGGTCTCTGAATGCAGCAGAGTTACAAAGGAGCCAGAAAAAATAAAAGATAACATGAAAGTTCTTCAGAAAAATTACACTGGTGTTGCAAACAGGGCTGGTTAATTGTGTACTATCCACAAAAAAACTGGTACCTTTGATTTGATGAAAAAATGGACACTTTCTTTTAATCTTATAAATATATCAAATTTCTATACTTGTATAAATTTCTATATTATTTCATATCTTTATAAAAACCTAAAAAAATTATGCCCAAGATAAAACTTTCGTCATCAAAATTGCTTGAGCAGTTCTTGAAAACTTAGACAAAAAAGAAATAGCAATAAATAAAACCTTAATCCAAATAACATAATAGATTCTTCATCCCACCTTCCTGTTAATGAGGTTAACACAGACAGACATGCTGTGGTACCAAAGAAGAAATCATCAAACATTCATGAAGTAATAGTTTACTTCTTCATTATTTGTTTGCACATTTACTGATGAATTAAATTTATTTCTGAATATTAACTTATATAAATAAAAACTAAATACTCTTATTTTTCATATTTTGACAAGTTTATAACAAGGGTTTTTTTTTTTGTTTTTTTTTTGTGTGTGCAGACATTCTAGTTTTTAGGTAATCAATTTGATGCTCTCATAAAAAAAAATTCTTGGTAGCCTTTATTGTAATGATAAGCACAGAGAGCCTAATAAATTCTGACCTTCTGTATCCGAAAAGTTCGAATATTAAGGTGGGCCAAGTAAATGCTGCGCTCATGCCAAATATGGATCTGGCCATGCTGAACATGGTTGCGTGGATGGTCCACCCAGTATTTGTCACACTGTTGCTGTTGATTCATGTACAGACTGTTAATAATTTGGTTGTGTATATGTGTCATATATATATATAAAATATTCATCTGATTTCATATTTAAAATATATGCAGAATGCAGCAACGGCTTTAAAATTTATGTTGTTAACCTAACAGTAAATATTTACTGCTCTGGACATAGTAAAGTAAGTAAAGTACGAGACCTGAATCGGCATATTAGCACATGAGTAGTCACCCATATGTGCTTGGCCACCTATTCAGAAATGTTCTGAGATTTCTGGATAGTGTCGCTTCAACCATCGAAACTAATAATGCGAGGCAGCATTCCACACCTTCCCAGAGTACTACTCTGGTACCCATTTCTGCCAGCGACTGGGATGACCGCGGGGGTATTTTTTTTCCTTCCATAAGTACAACTTAAAATGCTTCCAGCGGGAATCAAACACAGGTTAACTCACGTCGGTAGCCCAGTTGGGTGATCTTCCCAACTATGCTATGCCCCCAAACATAGTGGTGGACATGTTGTGATGCCAAGAAAGAATAACATGTTGACTGGTAGGAGATACTTATTCTTGAGACTGTTGTCAAGAAAAGAGAATCTGTCAAATTGTATGAGATGCCTGTTGTTGAGATTGATGACTAGCTTCTGGTACAATATTCATCAAGCAGTCAGAAATTTAACATCAAATTCACTGAAGCTAATTGTCAAATTGTATGAGATGCCTGTTGTTGAGATTGATAACTAGCTTCTGGTACAATATTCATCAAGCAGTCAGAAATTTAACATCAAACTCACTGAAGCTAATTGTCAAATTGTATGAGATGCCTGTTGTTGAGATTGATGACTAGCTTCTGGTACAATATTCATCATGCAGTCAGAAATTTAACATCAGACTCACTGAAGCTAATTGTCAAATTGTTGACTGGATTAAAATAACATAATGTGATCTAATACAAGGTATGAGTTTTTTGTTTTTGTTTTTTGTTGTTTTTTTTTTTTTTTGGGGGGGGGGGGGGGGGGAGGAGTTTAATAAATTGATAAAATAATAATAATTTTGAGAGAGTAGTCTAGTTTAGATATTTGGTCCAGTAGGTTAGCTAGTCTCAACTTACTCTGATTAGGGGGCCAATTTGAGAGACATCAAGATGACAGATTCAGGCAACTAGGATGGCTGTATTTTAAAAATTTGGCCCAGGAGACAAGAACTAGCTGCAGATGATAGGAGGGGATTAGTGTAGAAGATGAATGAGACCTAGAGAAATTATATTGCAGCGGATGGTTAAAGAATGGTGTGCTACGTCATCATAATGGCTCATCGTACATCCCTAGACCAGCCGTACGCTAATCTTACGGTCTGTTGTTTGATGTGCGATGGGAATAATCTGACGACTAACTGTGTGTTTTTATGTTCGGAATTGGAGTCAACAATGGTGGCACAACATCATCAAGCGCTATACATTTAAAAAAAAAATATGACGATCATAATTTTCAAGAGGACGTGTACTCCCGGTACATGGGGATAGGCGGCGGGAACAATTGAAGGCTATACTTGAAAAGTGTTCCTTGTTGCAGTTTCCTCATATTCCAAGTCCAGCTTGTTGCAGGAGCTACTGAGTTAAGTGCTCTGTGCACACCGTGAGCTGTGTGTCTCATCTGTTTTGATCATGTTTCGATTTGGGGACTACAGTTACCTCTCTTTGTTTGGGAGATGAGATATTAATTTGGATGATTATGCTGGCACGGGTGGTTGAGCAATTATGGATTTTAATTCGTTTACAGTGATACCGGGGCCTTCCATAACCAAATAACAAAATAGTTAAAGAATCTAGAATGACTAATTTTTTAAACAGAAGTTATATATTGGATTAATAGCATTTTCCAGGATAAACAGTGTTGCAGATTCCAAAGTGTGTGAACAACAGAGTCAGTGCACATTTGAGAGGAGTAGCTTTGTTATTATCTTAATTCTATTGTGTTGTACTGTATGCTGATTGAAAATCCATCCACCCACGCCAATTGCAACATTAACCCATGCCAAATGACATATCCACTCATGCCAGTATCGACCTATGTAGCTGATATATCTATTGCAGAGTTTACAGTCAAGGCTCAGTGATTAGCACATGCTAATCAGTGAAAGAAAAACCAGTTACATATAAGATATAATTAATATCATCATCATTATATGTCCTTCCACAATTTTCTATCCACACCACATTGCATCAATTCTGTTGACCTTTTTCTATGGCAGGACACCAAGTTATCTAGTATCTTCTCTCTTTGTCATCCGCGATCTCTCTTTTATTGTGTTTTGGCAGTTGCAGCCAACTTTTAGTAGCAAACAAAGTATTCCAACTTTCCTCTCCTCATGATGTGTCAAAAAATGTTGATTGTTTTTTTCTGATGTGTCTTAGGAGAACTCTACACCCATGGACATAAAAAGAGGAGTAAGACAAGGATGCATCCTATCACCAATCTTGTTCAATCTACACACTGAGCAAATCTTTAAAAACATCTCAGAGATACCAGGCCTAAACATTAATGGAAAGATAATCAATAACCTAAGATATGCTGATGATACTGTTCTACTAGCAGAAAATCCTAAAGACCTACAACAATTGCTTAATGTGATAAACATAACAAGCAAAAAATATGGACTAGAAATGAATATCACAAAGACTAAAACTATGATCACAAACAAAGAAAATTCTCAAGACCTACAATTAAATATCACAGTTGAGGGAATACATCTGGAGACAGTCCAGAGCTACAACTACCTGGGACATACTATAACCAATGATGGAAAATGCAAATTGAAATAAACAAAAGAATAGGAATGGCAAAAAGTAATTTTAATGCCATGAAAAATATACTAACACCAAAACAAATATCAAAAGGGCTGAAACTAAGAATGGCAAAATGTTACATCTTCTCAATATTCCTGTATGGTGCAGAAACATGGACATTAGACAAGAAAACAGAACATAAAATTGAAGCCTTTGAAATGTGGATTTATAGAATAGGTAAAATTGGATGGAAAAAAAAAGATAAACGATGAAGTTTTAAAACAACTGAAAATAAAAAGAACTACTAAATACAATTAAGACAAGACAAATGCAATTTTTGGGGCATGTTAAAAGACACAACAGCCTACTAAAAGTAATATTGGAAGGAAAAATACAAGGTAAAAGAGGCAGAGGCAGACCAAGACTGACATGGACGAGTAACATCAAAAGATGGACAAGTCAATCTATGACAGCCTGCACCATCAAAGCAAGGAACAGAGTAGAATGGCGATCCATGGTAGCCAACCTTCGTTGCGGAGAAGGCACTCGATGATGATGATGATGATGTCTTAGGAGCTCCCTTTTTGTGCTGTCTACTTTGAGAATTTCCTAATTGGTCTTTTTTGCTGTCCAGGGAACTGTCAATATTCTTCTGATAAATCCCCTCTCTGTGACCTCTAATAGCATTTTAATTTCCTTGTCTACTACTGTCCATGACTCACGTCCATGGGTCAGAATTGGCTCTGTGTAAAACTAATGAACCCTCTTTCAATGCAGTTATAGAGTGAGATAAACATGTATAGACTGATACCTTTTAAGATTGACACTGAAGATAAGAGTTTACATTGATGAGACAATTCAGGGAAGTAAACAAAGTTTTTATTTCATCAGGCCACGATCGCGATAAGAGGCGCCAATGTATAATTACATGAGCCATGTAGAGTTATAGAAGAAGTCAAGTAGAGTTATAGAAGAAGTCAAGTAGAGTTATAGAAGAAGTCAAGTAGAGTTATAGAAGAAGTCAAGTAGAGTTATAGAAGAAGTCAAGTAGAGTTATAGAAGAAGTCAAGTAGAGCTATAGAAGAAGTCAAGTAGAGCTATAGAAGAAGTCAAGTAGAGCTATAGAAGAAGTCAAGTAGAGCTATAGAAGAAGTCAAGTAGAGCTATAGAAGAAGTCAAGTAGAGCTATAGAAGAAGTCAAGTAGAGCTATAGAAGAAGTCAAGTAGAGCTATAGAAGAAGTCAAGTAGAGCTATAGAAGAAGTCAAGTAGAGTTATAGAAGAAGTCAAGTAGAGTTATAGAAGGAGTCAAGTAGAGCTATAGAAGGAGTCAAGTAGAGCTATAGAAGGAGTCAAGTAGAGTTATAGAAGGAATCAAGTAGAGTTATAGAAGGAGTCAAGTAGAGTTATAGAAGGAGTCAAGTAGAGTATAGAAGGAGTCAAGTAGAGTTATAGAAGGAGTCAAGTAGAGTTATAGGAGGAGTCAAGTAGAGTTATAGGAGGAGTCAAGTAGAGTTTGAGGAGTCAAGTAGAGTTTGAGGAGTCAAGTAGATTTAAAAGAGTCAAGTAGAGTTAGAGGAGTCAAGTAGAGTTAGAGGAGTCAAGTAGAGTTAGAGGAGTCAAGTAGAGTTAGAGAAGCCATGTAGAGTTAGCGGAGCCATGTAGAGTTAGAGGAGCCATGTAGAGTTACAGAAGTCAAATAGAATTAGAGGAGCCATGTAGAGTTAGAGGAGCCATGGAGAGTTAGAGGAGACATGTAGAGTTAGAGGAGCCATGTAGAGTTAGAGGAGCCATGTAGAGTTAGAGGAGCCATGTAGAGTTAGAGGAGCCATGTAGAGTTAGAGGAGCCATGTAGAGTTAGAGGAGCCATGTAGAGTTAGAGGAGCCATGTAGAGTTAGAGGAGCTATGTAGAGTTAGAGGAGCCATGTAGAGTTAGAGGAGCCATGTAGAGTTAGAGGAGTCATGTAGAGTTAGAGGAGTCATGTAGAGTTAGAGAAGTCAAGTAGAATTAAAGGAGTCAAGTAGAATTAAAGGAGTCAAGTAGAATTAGAGTTAGAGGAGTCAAGTAGAGTTAGAGGAGTCAAGTAAAGTTAGAGGAGTCATGTAGAGTTAGAGGAGTCATGTAGAGTTAGAGAAGCCATGTAGAGTTAGAGAAGCCATGTAGAGTTAGAGAAGCCATGTAGAGTTAGAGGAGTCAAGTAGAGTTAGAGGAGTCAAGTAGAGTTAGCGGAGCCATGTAGAGTTAGAGGAGCAATGAAGAGTTAGAGGAGCAATGTAGAGTTAGATGAGTCAAGCAGAGTTAGATGAGTCAAGTAGTGTTAGATGAGACATGTAGAGTTAGAGAAGCCATGTAGAGTTAGAGGAGTCAAGTACAGTTAGAGTAGTCAAGGAGAGTTAGAGGAGCCATGTAGAATTAGAGGAGTCAAGTAGAGTTAGAGGAGCCATGCAGAGTTAGAGGAGCCATGCAGAGTTAGAGGAGCCATGTAGAGTTAGATGAGCCATGTAGAGTTAGATGAGCCATGTAGAATTAGATGAGCCATGTAGAGTTAGATGACCCATGTAGAGTTAGATGAGCCATGTAGACTTAGATGAGCTATGTAGACGTAGATGAGCCATGTAGAGTTAGATGAGCCATGTAGACTTAGATGAGCCATGTAGACTTAGATGAGCCATGTAGACTTAGATGAGCCATGTAGACTTAGATGAGCCAAGTAGAGTTAGAGGAGCCAAGTATAGTTAGAGGAGCCAAGTAGAGTTAGAGGAGTCAAGTAGAGTTAGAGGAGTCAAGTAGAGTTAGATGAGTCAAGTTGAGTTAGAGTGGTCAAGATGAGTTAGAGTGGTAAGTTGAGTTAGAGTGGTCAAGATGCGTTAGAGTGGTCAAGTTGAGTTAGAGTGGTCAAGATGAGTTAGAGTGGTCAAGATGAGTTAGAGTGGTCAAGTACAGTTAGAGTGGTCAAGGAGATTTAGAGGAGCCATGTAGAGTTAGAGGAGCCATGTAGAGTTAGAGGAGCCATGTAGAGCTAGAGGAGCCATGTAGAGTTAGAGGAGTCATGTAGAGTTAGATGAGTCAAGTAGAGTTAGATGAGTCAAGTAGAGTTAGATGAGTCAAGTAGAGTTAGATGAGTCAAGTAGAGTTAGATGAGTCATGTAGAGTTAGATGAGTCATGTACAGTTAGAGAAGCCATGTAGAGTTAGAGGAGTCAAGTAGAGTTAGAGGAGTCAAGTAGAGTTAGAGGAGTCAAGTAGAGTTAGAGGAGTCAAGTAGAGTTAGAGGAGTCAAGTAGAGTTAGAGGAGCCAAGTTGAGTTAGAGGTGTCAAGGAGAGTTAGAGTAGTCAAGGAGAGGAGAGTTAGAGGAGCCATGTAGAATTAGAGGAGTCAAGTAGAGTTAGAGGAGCCATGCAGAGTTAGAGGAGCCATGCAGAGTTAGAGGAGCCATGTAGAGTTAGAGGAGCCATGTAGTGTTAGATGAGCCATGTAGAGTTAGATGAGCCATGTAGACTTAGATGAGCCATGTAGACTTAGATGAGCCATGTAGACTTAGAGGAGCCAAGTAGAGTTAGAGGAGCCAAGTAGAGTTAGAGGAGTCAAGTAGAGTTAGAGGAGTCAAGTAGAGTTAGAGGAGTCAAGTAGAGTTAGATGAGCCAAGTAGAGTTAGAGGAGTCATGTAGAGTTAGAGAAGTCAAGTAGAATTAAAGGAGTCAAGTAGAATTAAAGGAGTCAAGTAGAGTTAGAGGAGTCAAGTAAAGTTAGAGGAGTCATGTAGAGTTAGAGAAGCCATGTAGAGTTAGAGAAGCCATGTAGAGTTAGAGAAGCCATGTAGAGTTAGAGAAGCCATGTAGAGTTGGAGGAGTCAAGTAGAGTTAGAGGAGTCATGTAGAGTTAGAGAAGCCATGTAGAGTTAGAGAAGCCATGTAGAGTTGGAGGAGTCAAGTAGAGTTAGAGGAGTCAAGTAGAGTTAGAGGAGTCAAGTAGAGTTAGATGAGCCAAGTTGAGTTAGAGGAGTCAAGTTGAGTTAGAGTGGTCAAGTTGAGTTAGAGTGGTCAAGTTGAGTTAGAGTGGTCAAGTACAGTTAGAGTGGTCAAGGAGATTTAGAGGAGCCATGTAGAGTTAGAGGAGCCATGTAGAGTTAAAGGAGCCATGTAGAGTTAGAGGAGCCATGTAGAGTTAGAGGAGCCATGTAGAGTTAGAGGAGCCATGTAGAGTTAGAGGAGCCATGTAGAGTTAGAGGAGCCATGTAGAGTTAGAGGAGCCATGTAGAGTTAGAGGAGCATGTAGAGTGTAGAGTTAGAGGAGTCATGTAGAGTTAGAGGAGTCATGTAGAGTTAGATGAGTCATGTAGAGTTAGATGAGTCATGTAGAGTTAGAGGAGCAAAGTAGAGTTAGAGGAGAAAAGTAGAACAAAAAAGTAAAGTACCCACGTCACGCCAAGTGGCGTATAGGGAATATTGTGTTAGTGACCATACATTTTATAGACATTCAGCACATTATTTTTAGGGTAATGTGGTCGGTATTACGCCCGTGCCGCTTCACTTTCCCAGAAAAAAATCCAGTACCCATTAAAGGCTTGGTGAACCAGGAAGTCGTCGATTTGGATCG
The DNA here is from genome assembly GCA_032433765.1 of Megaustenia siamemsis. NCBI lineage: Eukaryota > Metazoa > Mollusca > Gastropoda > Stylommatophora > Ariophantidae > Megaustenia > Megaustenia siamemsis. The sequence goes on along the minus strand of JAVIAB010000139.1, from coordinate 54,705,482 downwards.
AACCCTACCCTTGTCCTTTGTAGTCCAGTTCACTAACCACTGAGCTATAGCGGCTCCCAGAAAAGTAGAGTTACAGGAGAAAAGTGAACGGGGTTCACGGAATGGGAAGACAACTATGATCAAATTAATTATAATCAAAAGTATCGGACTATGCGAATTAGAGTTGTAGTTGTTAACAATTGAATCAAGAGTGAAATCGGGATACTTACAGTCCAGAGACAAATATTGACGGAAATAATGTCATGGCCTGTGCAGACTGCACAAAGGTTACACATGTCTAGGATGAGAACAATCTAGACTTATGAGAAGCAAAGAAGTTGACCGTAGACTTAGATACAAGAAAACTAAGATTTAGAAAAAAAAAATAGTCAGTAGCAGATAGAGAATTAAACTGACGTCATAAACTAAACGCAGTAAGAATCCGACTTGGTTAAGTCCCTTTGAGAATTAATGTGAATCAGCGTACTAGAACCTTCGTGCCGCAGCCTCACACTTTCACTAATCGCTCGTCCAGTGGTTATAGTCACGTTCACGCCTGTACAAGCCTGGTATTGATTACAAACTTCAATCTGGCTGAAATGTGTGACACGTAGTGTCTCGACAACGTAAATATCAAGAACAGTCAAAGTGATTCAATGTTTTCATTTTGTCAAAAGCTGACGACTAACAGTAAATATTTAAACAAACAACGATTAATTGCTTCGTAAAACCGGTATGCAATGAGTAAATATTTTAATATGGTACACAAACATACAGCAAGTACATACACCATTATCCGATGATTGTAAAACAGATGAAGAAAACAGCATTTGGTACAGTAGGTTGTGTAATAGAAATAAAGTGTTGGAACTGCTACAACAGTACCACAGAGTATCATCTTATATAAAGCTTATTTATCTCCATACTTTGTTGCCGGTGTTAAACAACAATTCACAAGAAGTCAGAAAAGAATGTTAGTTGCCACAGAAATTAGATTTTCAGAAAAGCTAACGGGGTGATCAGAAGAAATAAATACAGAATTGAAATTATAAGATTAAAATTAGGCATAGAACCAATTTAGAATTGCAAGCAAAAACATAAAGAAAAAGGTTTGTCCACATGCTACTGATGCCATAAGCATACGCACAAAGGAGATAATGATATAGAACATGAGGTAGACCCAGACTACGTTGGAGTGACAGCATAGAAATGCTACCAGCAAAGCAACAACAAGTTTAAGTTTTTCATTCAGAACCAACGTTGCAGAGTAGGAAAGGACATGAGCGATTGGTTACTGGATTTGTTTCACCGAAGATCTACTGGGACCATGGGAGACCCATTTGTTTCCGATAGGCAAGGCACCAGCATCCATGATGCTGTCCGGAATGCACTGATGTATATCCTCTTAATAATTCATCCAAACATGAGTTCTGAATTGTGTACAGTAAAGCAACAAAACATAACTAATCTTGAAGTGGGCGGTGTCATCTACATAAAGTAGACAAGTACAGCACGCGCAGCTCTCAGAATTAATGAGATAATTTCAAACGGCTGAAGGCAATTGTCTCTTACAATGAACAAGACAGCACAGAAATTGCTCGAGCTTGTAACGATGACAACGGCGTTTGATGCAAGTTATGTCGATACAGAACACGTCAACTAGTGACAGCAATCACAACGAGTTATTAATTACATGTATCTGCATTTTACTGAACATTGTATACATTCGGTCCAAGTGACGAACTTGTTACATTGACGGTATGCTTACATATCATATCTGAAATATCACGTGTACAATGTCACATATCATATGAACAATAACGTACGTCACAATGTCACATATCATATGAACAATAACGTACGTACAACTTATATGCACAGTATTGCATATATGCTATCATTATCAGTTGTTCGCTACCATACGTACAATATCACATTGTGAACCATCTCACCAACATGCATATTCTAGTAACAATCCCCTTTTTTTGCTGTGGAGAGGGAGGAGGTGGAGGAAGAGAGAAAAATTTTAAGTGAGAGAGAAATAGGGAGAGAGAGAGAGAGAGAGATAGAGAAACAAACAGTCCTCCAGGACCGATGATTCTGTGACAGACTGCTAACGTGTCTCCCAATTGTCTCCCTTACTCATAGATTAACAAACACTTGGTCACACAAGAAGACAACAGGGGCAGGTAACTTAATGACATCAACTGATATTGCTCAAGAGGAAGAAAAGGTAAGCGAGAGAAGGTAACGTGAGATAAAACGTATCCATTCCTCTATCATCATAATCATCAAGTACCGGGCCTGCTGGCGTAGGTGATCATGTCTCTCCACAACTTTCGATCTCGGCAGCTATTTATCATTTCTGTTGTTGACCTTCTGCCAAGCCATTCTCTTAAGCTATCTGTTATTTTTTCTCTTTGCTTCCCTCTATCTCTTCGTCCCTCAATTTTTCCAGTTATTACAATATATTCCAGTTGTTCTCTTCTCATTACGTGGCCAAAAAATGATGATTGTTTCTTCCTAATATTGGAAATTAGCTCTCTTTTTGCTTTGACCTCTCTCAGAACATCTTCATTACTCTTCTTAGCTGTCCATGGTACTCTCAACATTCTTCTGTAAAACCACATTTCTACAGACTCCAGTGATTTCTTGTCTGTTGTCCTATTGTCCATGATTCGCATCCATATGTTAAGACTGGCTCTACATAACATTTAAGAACTCTTTTTCTTGTTCTATTGTCAAAAATGGATTGCATAGTATCTTCCTCATTTTTGGAAAGTTGCTTTTGCCTGAACCATTCTGCATCTCACCTCTTTTGTTCATTTTCCGTCTGAGGTTAACAAAGTTCCCAAATATTTAAATTCATTTACCTGTTTTAATATTGTTCCACTTGTCTTTATTTTGCACTGAGATGATGTCTTTTTCTTTGTTGTTACCATTACATCTGTCGTTTTGCTATTAAGGCTGAGTCCTTTATTGTTGCTTTCTTTCACTATAATGTCCAACATTTCTTGTAACTCATTTTCACTCTTAGCGATTAAGACTGTATCACCAGCTTACCTTAGATTATTTATATTATGACCTCCAATTGTTATTCCAGGCATGCCCCTTATGGATATTAAAATAATATCACTATAAATATTAAACAAATCTGGTGACAGCACACAACCCTGTCTAACACCATGTTTTATTTGTTGAAACATTCCCAATTGGTTTCAAGTTCTTATGGCCGCTGTTTGTTGCCAGTACATGTTCTTTATTATTGTTAGATTTTTGCTGTCTACATTTATACTTTCTAAAATTTTGATTATTTCTTGGTGCTTTACTTTGTCAAATGCCATGGTATAATCGATAAAACATAGGTGTAGATCTGTTTTCACCTCTATGGCTCTTTCTATTAAAGATCTTATGATATAAACGACATTGCTTGTTCCTTTATCTCTAACAAAACCACACTGTTCATCGCTAATTTCTGGACTGATTTTGTTTCGCACTCTTCGCATGATGATTCTTAGTAATATCTTAGTCATACTCATAAGGCTTATTGTGCGATGATCACCGCATTCAATCGCACCCGATTTATTTGGTAGGGCGTTGAATATTGATTTGAGCATGTCGTCTGGTATATATCCGCTGTTGTAGATATCATTCAATATTTTTGTTATTATTTCTATTTCAAAATCACCCATGGCTTCAATCTCTTCTTTAGTTATATTATCTGGTCAAGGAGCTTTGCCTGCTTTCATATTGCGCAAGGCGTCAGTAGTATACAAGGGTCCAACTGAGTTCTTTATGTACTTGATCGTTAGTGATAGGTTAGTAGATTATACAACATCATTGACAAACAATCAATATAAAACAGAAGACAAAGATATATTTTATTCTTTTATTATCTCAATAGGTGTATAACATACATTGATATTATATAGCATTACAAAAACATTCAGTACATTGAGTCAATATATAGTACATGGATAACATTTATTTATAGATAGGTAGTTGGATGTCTGCTTAGCGTTGTGTCATAAATGAATCATAAGGGGTGAAACTGTTAGAGATTCCTGGTTAGGCTAAGCTGGTAGTGTAAAGAGTTAAATATCTAGAGGCGTAGTCGAGACGTTATCATCAGCTACCTTTCTTTTTATATAGAAATAGGAAAGAGCATTTCTTGTTTGACTGTAGGAAAATATAGAATTATTTAAGACTTTGAAACCTACATTTTTTCCACCCTTGGCCTTTTGCGTGGCGAGAACCTCTAAAAACATATCTTTATCTAATTTGTTGTGTTGCTTGCTTAGCCCTTTACAACTGATTTTATCGTAATCCCCACTACAATGGTACGTCTTACTACATAAGCTAACAAGAGCTGTCCCTTCGTACTCTAGTTTAAAAAGCCCAGGCGTTCGTTTGGTGTACGCTTTAATACCCTTACAGTTTATACATTCTGTTTTGCTAGTATGTTCATCGCAGCAATGGGTGTATGGAGGTCGCCTAGTGTGTAATAAGGGCTGTATAGGGGTCGGCTAGTATGTCGTGATGGGTGTACGGAGGTCGTCTAGTGTGTCATATTGGGTGTATAGAGGGCGTTTAGTGTGTCATGATGGTTGTATAGGGGTCGTCTAGTGTGTCATGATGGTTGTATAGGGGTCGTCTTGTGTGTCATGATGGTTGTATAGGGTCGTCTAGTGTGCCGTGATGGGTGTACGGAGGTCGTCTAGTGTGTCATATTGGGTGTATAGAGGGCGTTTAGTGTGTCATGATGGTTGTATAGGGATCGTCTAGTGTGTCATGATGGTTGTATAGGGGTCGTCTAGTGTGCCGTGATGGGTCAATGGAGGTCGGCTAGTATGTCGTGATGGGTGTACGGAGGTCGTCTAGTGTGTCATATTGGGTGTATAGAGGGCGTTTAGTGTGTCATGTTGGTTGTATAGGGGTCGTCTAGTGTGTCATGATGGTTGTATAGGGGTCGTCTAGTGTGCCATGATGGGTACATGGAGGTCGGCTAGTATGTCGTGATGGGTGTACGGAGGTCGTCTAGTGGGGTATGATGGTTGTATGGAGGTCGTCTAGTGTGTCATATGGGTGTATAGAGGGCGTTTAGTGTGTCATGATGGTTGTATAGGGGTCGTTTAGTGTATCGTGAGGGGTGTATGGAGGTCGTCTACTGTGTCGTGAGGGGTGTATGTAGGTCATCTGGTGTGGTATGTAGGGTGTATGGAGGTCATCTAGTGTGATATAAGGCTGTATGCCGGGCGTCTAGTGTGACATGAGGGCTGTATACCGGTCGCCTAGTGTGGTATGTGTGGTGTATGGCGGTTGTCTGGTATATCATACTTTAATCAACCAATAAGAAAAATGAAGGAACATTACATTCAACATTACTTATCTTAACTACTTTACATCAATACAGTTGAATAACGTGTTATCGTTAAGTCTTACCATACTTTAAGAGAAAACATTCAAACTTACAGTGTAAAATATAGTCTCAATCATCTACACTGAATATAACCTATTATCGATAACCCTTAACATACTTTAAGAGAAAACAAGCCAACTTACGGTGCAAAACTCCGCTAGACTGAAGTGTAGTATGACCTTCCTTGAATCAATCAAACTTATAACGCCGTCTAGTTTAAATATAGCCTGGTAAGAAATGAATAAATTAGCCAATCAGCGAGTGACTATGCCAACATCGACTGATACCTGGATCAACCAATCAGAGAAGAGTATTAACATAGGAGGCGGGGCGAAGAAATGGCTGACAGGTGGATTAACCAATCAGAAAAGCGCGTTAGCCCAAGCGTAGGTAGTGGCTGTCGGGTCAGCAGTGGGGGAAAAATGCGGGGTGGTGGATTACTTGAACTCGTTTTGACCCCTGAGGCAATTCCAGAAGAGTTCTATGACCTCATTTTGACCGCTGAAGGCTTTAATACCAATGTTTTCCACTTCAACGAACGACATACATCATTAAAGGTGATTACTTCAGCTCTTAGACTTTGGAGTTCCATATCTTTATCACTTGATTGAATGACAGACAACAGTAAAGATGATCATTTCAGGTAAGAAAACTTAGTTCCAAACCCTAAAATTTCTACTCATAGTCACAAACTTTGATGCAAAACCCTAACAATTTAGTCCCAAAGTGATACTAGTTCGACACGACAGTCGTAAATGTTATATGCAAAGTCCAAAAGTTTGTCAAAAAGATAACCTAAACTCAAAATAGTTAGACACAAAGCCCAACAATTTATATGCAAAGTCTAAAAAGTTACTCCAAAAGACAACTAATGTAACACTTAACTCCAAAATTTCGTCGCATAACCAAACAGTTGAACTCAAAAGCCTAAAAATTTAGTCCCAAAGTGATACTAGTCCGACACAGAAGTCGTAAATGTTTATGCAAAGACCAAAAGTTTGTCAAAAAGACAACCTTAACTCAAAATAGTTAGACACAAAGCCCAACAATTTATATGCAAAGTCTAAAAAGTTACTCCAAAAGACAACTAATGTAACACTTAACCCCAAAATTTCGTCGCATAACCAAACAGTTGAACTCAAGAGCCTAAAAATTTAGTCCCAAAGTGATACTAGTTCGACACAAAAGTCGTAAATGTTTATGCAAAGACCAAAAGTTTGTCAAAAAGACAACCCAAACTCAAAATAGTTAGACACAAAGCCCAACAATTTATATGCAAAGTCCAAAAAGTTACTCCAAAAGACAACTAATGTAACACTTAACCCAACATTTCGTCGCATAACCAAACAGTTGAACTCAAAGCCTAAAAATGTAGTCCCAAAGTCGTAATTGTTCGACACGAAAGTCGTAAATGTTATATGCAAAGTCCAAAAGTTTGTCAAAAAGACAACCTAAACTCAAAATAGTTAGACACGAAAGGTCAAAAAAGTATATGCAAAGTCCAAAATGTTACGTCAAAAGACAACTAATATAACAACAAGCCCTAAAATTTCGTCGCGTAACCAAAAAGTTGAACTCAAAACCCTACAAAATTTAAACCCAAAGGCAAAATAGTTAGACACGAAAGACCAAATAGTTATATTCAAAGTCCAAAAGTTTGTCAAAAGACAACCCAAACTCAAAAGTTTGTCAAAAAGACAACCCAAACTCAAATAGTTAGACATGAAAGGTCAAAAAGGTATACTCAAAGTCCAAAATGTTACTTCAAAAGACAACTAATATAACAACAAGCCCCAAAACTTCGTCTCATAACCAAAAAGTTGAACTCAAAACCCTAAAAAGTGTCCACTTATCAACCAAAGTCTTTAATACAGCTGAGAAAACCCTAATAAATAATTACAATTTACTAAAAATGTTGCCCTTGATGATAGTTGCGACTGTGTCTAAATCATTATTGAAAATATTCATAGAACTCTAGTAAAAACCAAACACACTAAAACACCACATTGAAAGAATGAACTTAAAGTTCACGCCCCTGTCACAACTCTGCTAAGAAAAGTACTGCAAAGCATGAAAGTTATGTCCCCTGCTATAACTCTACTAAACGAAAGTATTACCAAACACGTAGGTTACACTCCTACCATAACCCACTAAGAAAAACAAGATTTTGCTTAAAATACCACATTTATGATAGTTACGCCCCTTGACCCTTTATGAGGGGACGCCCATGAAACTATTAGAAATAGTAAATTTACACTCTAGGGTTACTCAAAACTTTATTTTAGTCATCCACATAGCAAAAATTTGCTTAAAAAACACTTTTATGGTTGTTACCCCCTTGTCCATTTTTGGCAGTTACGCCCATGAAACTGTTAAAAATAGTAAATTTAACATATAGACATACCCCAAACTTATATTAAGCATCCCCATATCAAGAATTTACATAAAAACAACGTTTGAAATTACTACCCCTGTACCCATTTTTGGCGGTTACGCCATGAAACTGTTAAAAATAGTAAATTTAACATATAGACATACCCCAAACTTATATTAAGCATCCCCATATCAAGAATTTACATAAAAACAACGTTTGAAATTACTACCCCTGTACCCATTTTTGGCGGTTACGCCCATGAAACTGTTAAAAATAGTAAATTTAACATATAGACATACCCCAAACTTTATATTTAACATCCCGTATCAAGAAGTTACATAAAAACAACTTTTGAATTTACTACCCCTGTACCCATTTTTGGCGGTTACGCCCACGAAACTGTTAAAAATAGTCAATTTAACATCTAGACATACCCAAACTTTATATTAAGCATCCCCGTATCAAGAATTTACATAAAAACACCTTTTGAAATTACTACCCCTGTACCCATTTTTGGCGGTTACGCCCATGAAACTGTTAAAAATAGTCAATTTACACTCTAGACATATCCAAACTTTATATTAAGCATCCCATATCAAGAATTTACATAAAAATCACTTTTGAAATTACTACCCCTGTACCCATTTTTGGCGGTTACGCCCATGAAACTGTTAAAAATAGTCAATTTAACATCTAGACATACCCCAAACTTTATATTAAGCATCCCGATATCAAGAAGTTACATAAAAACAACTTTTGAAATTACTACCCCTGTACCCATTTTTGGCGGTTACGCCCATGAAATCGATAAAAAAATTGAAGTTTAACCTATTGGCATACATCAAACATAATATGTGACACGCCCATGTATCAAATTTGCCTAAAAAATCAACCAAAAATTAGTAGTATACAATGGCACTTAGGATGGATAGACTATAAGGAAAAACGGTAGACTCTCATATAAGGGAAAAAAAAAAAAATCTGCGTTGATCTGCGTGTAGACTATTTATATAAGGATTTATCTGCGTTTGAACGCAGATTCGGGGGTCCTAATTGACATTGTTGGACCCTTGTATACTACTGACCCCTTGCGCAATATGAAAGCAGGCAAAGCTCCTTGACCAGATAATATAACTAAAGAAGAGATTGAAGCCATGGGTGATTTTGAAATAGAAATAATAACAAAAATATTGAATGATATCTACAACAGCGGATATATACCAGACGACATGCTCAAATCAATATTCAACGCCCTACCAAATAAATCGGGTGCGATTGAATGCGGTGATCATCGCACAATAAGCCTTATGAGTATGACTAAGATATTACTAAGAATCATCATGCGAAGAGTGCGAAACAAAATCAGTCCAGAAATTAGCGATGAACAGTGTGGTTTTGTTAGAGATAAAGGAACAAGCAATGTCGTTTATATCATAAGATCTTTAATAGAAAGAGCCATAGAGGTGAAAACAGATCTACACCTATGTTTTATCGATTATACCATGGCATTTGACAAAGTAAAGCACCAAGAAATAATCAAAATTTTAGAAAGTATAAATGTAGACAGCAAAAATCTAACAATAATAAAGAACATGTACTGGCAACAAACAGCGGCCATAAGAACTTGAAACCAATTGGGAATGTTTCAACAAATAAAACATGGTGTTAGACAGGGTTGTGTGCTGTCACCAGATTTGTTTAATATTTATAGTGATATTATTTTAATATCCATAAGGGGCATGCCTGGAATAACAATTGGAGGTCATAATATAAATAATCTAAGGTAAGCTGGTGATACAGTCTTAATCGCTAAGAGTGAAAATGAGTTACAAGAAATGTTGGACATTATAGTGAAAGAAAGCAACAATAAAGGACTCAGCCTTAATAGCAAAACGACAGATGTAATGGTAACAACAAAGAAAAAGACATCATCTCAGTGCAAAATAAAGACAAGTGGAACAATATTAAAACAGGTAAATGAATTTAAATATTTGGGAACTTTGTTAACCTCAGACGGAAAATGAACAAAAGAGGTGAGATGCAGAATGGTTCAGGCAAAAGCAACTTTCCAAAAAATGAGGAAGATACTATGCAATCCATTTTTGACAATAGAAACAAGAAAAAGAGTTCTTAAATGTTATGTAGAGCCAGTCTTAACATATGGATGCGAATCATGGACAATAGGACAACAGACAAGAAAATCACTGGAGTCTGTAGAAATGTGGTTTTACAGAAGAATGTTGAGAGTACCATGGACAGCTAAGAAGAGTAATGAAGATGTTCTGAGAGAGGTCAAAGCAAAAAGAGAGCTAATTTCCAATATTAGGAAGAAACAATCATCATTTTTTGGCCACGTAATGAGAAGAGAACAACTGGAATATATTGTAATAACTGGAAAAATTGAGGGACGAAGAGATAGAGGGAAGCAAAGAGAAAAAATAACAGTTAGCTTAAGAGAATGGCTTGGCAGAAGGTCAACAACAGAAATGATAAATAGCTGCCGAGATCGAAAGTTGTGGAGAGACATGATCACCTACGCCAGCAGGCCCGGTACTTGATGATTATGATGATAGAGGAATGGATACGTTTTATCTCACGTTACCTTCTCTCGCTTACCTTTTCTTCCTCTTGAGCAATATCAGTTGATGTCATTAAGTTACCTGCCCCTGTTGTCTTCTTGTGTGACCAAGTGTTTGTTAATCGATGAGTAAGGGAGACAATTGGGAGACACGTTAGCAGTCTGTCACAAAATCATCGGTCCTGGAGGACTGTTTGTTGTCTCTATCTCTCTCTCTCTCTCTCTCTCCCTATTTCTCTCTCACTTAAAATTTTCTCTCTTCCTCCACCTCCTCCCTCTCCACAGCAAAAAAAAGGGGATTGTTACTAGAATATGCATGTTGGTGAGATGGTTCACAATGTGATATTGTACGTATGGTAGCGAACAACTGATAATGATAGCATATATGCAATACTGTGCATATAAGTTGTACGTACGTTATTGTTCATATGATATGTGACATTGTACACGTGATATTTCAGATATGATATGTAAGCATACCGTCAATGTAACAAGTTCGTCACTTGGACCGAATGTATATAATGTTCAGTAAAATGCAGATACATGTAATTAATAACTCGTTGTGATTGCTGTCACTAGTTGACGTGTTCTGTATCGACATAACTTGCATCAAACGCCGTTGTCATCGTTACAAGCTCGAGCAATTTCTGTGCTGTCTTGTTCATTGTAAGAGACAATTGCCTTCAGCCGTTTGAAATTATCTCATTAATTCTGAGAGCTGCGCGTGCTGTACATACACCTCTCACGATACACTAAACGACCCCTATACAACCATCATGACACACTAAACGCCCTCTATACACCCAATATGACACACTAGACGACCTCCATACAACCATCATACCCCACTAGACGACCTCCGTACACCCATCACGACATACTAGCCGACCTCCATGTACCCATCATGGCACACTAGACGACCCCTATACAACCATCATGACACACTAGACGACCCTATACAACCAACATGACACACTAAACGCCCTCTATAAACCCAATATGACACACTAGACGACCTCCGTACACCCATCACGACATACTAGCCGACCTCCATTGACCCATCACGGCACACTAGACGACCCCTATACAACCATCATGACACACTAGACGATCCCTATACAACCATCATGACACACTAAACGCCCTCTATACACCCAATATGACACACTAGACGACCTCCGTACACCCATCACGACATACTAGACGACCCCTATACAACCATCATGACACACAAGACGACCCCTATACAACCATCATGACACACTAGACGACCCCTATACAACCATCATGACACACTAAACGCCCTCTATACACCCAATATGACACACTAGACGACCTCCGTACACCCATCACGACATACTAGCCGACCCCTATACAGCCCTTATTACACACTAGGCGACCTCCATACACCCATCGCTGCGATGAACATACTAGCAAAACAGACTGTATAAACTGTAAGGGTGTTAAAGCGTACACCAAACGAACGCCCGGGCTTTTTAAACTAGAGTACGAAGGGACAGCTCTTGTTAGCTTATGTAGTAAGACGTACCATTGTAGTGGGGATTACGATAAAATCAGTTGTAAAGGGCTAAGCAAGCAACACAACAAATTAGATAAAGATATGTTTTTAGAGGTTCTCGCCACGCAAAAGGCCAAGGGTGGAAAAAATGTAGGTTTCAAAGTCTTAAATAATTCTATATTTTCCTACAGTCAAACAAGAAATGCTCTTTCCTATTTCTATATAAAAAGAAAGGTAGCTGATGATAACGTCTCGACTACGCCTCTAGATATTTAACTCTTTACACTACCAGCTTAGCCTAACCAGGAATCTCTAACAGTTTCACCCCTTATGATTCATTTATGACACAACGCTAAGCAGACATCCAACTACCTATCTATAAATAAATGTTATCCATGTACTATATATTGACTCAATGTACTGAATGTTTTTGTAATGCTATATAATATCAATGTATGTTATACACCTATTGAGATAATAAAAGAATAAAATATATCTTTGTCTTCTGTTTTATATTGATTGTTTGTCAATGATGTTGTATAATCTACTAACCTATCACTAACGATCAAGTACATAAAGAACTCTAAAGTCAGCACACACCAGACATAAACACGTCACTTCCGGGTCACCGGGACTAAAGGTCAACATCCCGACACGAAATGGCATGGTTAACTCCCCCTGTCTCTCATGTACATGTGGTGCGCTGCGCACCACACTATATATCTTTGTTAAGTTGGACCCTTGTATACTACTGGCGTCTTCCACTTCTTCTCTGAGTATTTCTGGTCCTTCTCCATTATCCTTAATATTTACTTCCGTTCGTTCATCATTATAAAGATCTTTAATGTATTCTGTCCATCGTTCCCTTATGTTTTCTTGATCAATCAACAGTTCTCCTTCCTTTGATCTTAGCCATCAAGTTTTTGATTGTGTTTTTCTTCCTGTTAATTCCTCAATTTGTTTGTATATAGCTTTAGCATCTCCTTTTTGTTGCATTTCAATCTCTTTGCATCACTCTTTTAGCCATGCTTGTTTTGTTTCATTTCATTTTACTACTATTTCTTTATTAAATCTCTTATACTCTTCTTTATATTCTTTATTTCTTCTTCTTGTATCCATTAGCTGCAAAATGTCATCCATTTCTTTCTTGAAATTGTCCTCACTGGTGGTATGAACTCTTTTGATGTTTGTTGCATTGATTCTTTTAGCATTTCCCACTGTTCATCAATGCTTTGTATCTTCTCTATTGCATTGTACCGGTTCTGAACTGTGTTTTTATATTTGTCTTGCTGCTTCCTGCCTGACTTTAGTAAATCTAAATTTAACTTGATGTTTGCCTCTGAGGCTCGTTTTGTTGTTTTTAATTTTACTCTAAGCTTTCCCACAACTGGTACATGATCACTATTGCAATCTGCCCCTGGTCTAGCTTTCACACACACCAGATTGTTTCTAAATCTATTGCTTATCATTATATAATTAGTTTGATTACGTGCGTTGTCCCTGGGCTTTTTCATGTCCACAGACGTCTTGGATGCTGCTTAAACCAGGTGTTTCCTATCATCATGTTGTGTGTTCTTGCCCAGTCAATAAGTTTCTCACCTCTTTCATTCCTCTCGCCTAAGCCATACTGACCAACTACTTCCTCAACTCTTTCCTTTCCTACTTTTGCGTTAAAATCCCCTAGAACTATGGTGTTTTCATGTGGTTTGCATTTATGAAGTGCCTCATTTAACTCGTAAAATTTATCAATTGTTTCCTCTAGACTGTCTGCTGTTGGTGCATAAACTTGTATAAGATTTATGTCTATTGGCTTTCCATTCAATTTCACTAAAAGGACTCTGTCAGATATTGGGTAAATGTCTTTCACTGTTCTTGCTCTTTCTGCATCCAAGACGATACCTACTCCTCTTTGGTGTTCAGTAACTCCAGAATAGATTAGTTTATGTTTATCAGAATACATCCCCCCTGATCCAGTGTATCTCATTTCGCAAAGTCCCAGTAATTGTAAACCCATTCTTTTAATTTCTTGTATGATGTTTTCTAGTTTACCCTTCTGCATGAGTGTTCTCACATTCCAAGTACCTATCTTTAGAGTTTGTTTTATCTTTATTTTGCTTACAGTAGCTTGATGACGATCGGATATCACCTGTAGCACATGATGTCCCCTACCGAACGATGGTTTTTCATTGGAATCCCCCTTAACGATGTTGTCGTTATTTCTATTGTTGTGGCGATTCATGATTGTACAAAGAATTTTCGACGGTGGTTTTCTGTTGCCTTCCGTCGGTTTGTTTACGGTTGGCTCCGCTAGCCTTTGACAAAAAAGTCTCACCCACAAGGCAGTGGAGTTGTTTTCCTTCGAGGTACCCTCCTTTAGCCTGTTACTCTCCCGAGCTTACCTGCAAGGCAGCAGGGCAGCCACAGGTTGTACTGTTTACTGCATAGTCATCATCATCATCATCATCATCATGTGCCATACCGTTTGGCGTAGGTAATCGTGTCCCTCCACAACCTTCTATCTACAGTGCATCATATCAGTTCTGTTGTTGACTGTTTTCCATGCCATGACACCAAACTATCCAGCATTTTCTCTCTTTGTCGTCCGCGATCTCCCTTTCCTTCTATTTTGTCAGTTGTGACCAAGTATTCCAACTTTCCTCTTCTCATGATGTGCCCGAAAAATGTTGATTGCTTCTCTCTGATGTTTTTTTTTAAAACTCCCTTTTTGTGTTGGCCTCTTTGAGAACTTCCTCATTGGTCATTTTAGTTGTCCAGGGAACTATCAAAATTTTTCTGAGAAATCCCATCTGTAGCCTCTAATCGTTTTTTTCATTTGTTTGTCTACTGTCCATGGTTCGCTTCCATAGGTCAGAATTGGTTCTATATAGCACCGATGAACTCTCTTTCTCATTTTTATTGACATAGATTTGTTGCATAAGATATTTTCATTTTCTGAAATGCTATTTTGGCTGATGAGCTATTCTGCTTTTTATTCCTCTGGTGCATCTCCCATCTGATGTTATTATTGTGCCCAAGTATTTGAAACGTTGCACTTGTTTCAGATTTGTCTCGTTTATTTTTATGCTGCATGATGGTGATGATTGTTTCTTCGATATAACCATTACTTCTGTTTATTTTACTATTCAGACGGAGACCTTCCTTGTTGCTTTCTTCTACTAGTATGTCTATCATTTCTTGTAGTTCGTTCTCTGTCTCTGCTATTAAGACTGTGTCATCTGCATATCGCAAATTATTTATGTTGTGACGGTTGACAATTACTTTTTTGTCTACAATTGATCTCATAATATATTCGCTGTAAAGTGAAAACAAATGCGGTGACAGAACACAGCCTTGTCTGACTCCTTGTTTTATATATTGGAATTGTCCTGTTTGGTTGTTAATTCGTATAGCTGCTGTTTGTTGCCAGTACATGTTTTTTATGATTCGCAGATCCTTGCCATCAATGTTTAATTTCTCCAGCATATTGATTATTTCCACATGCTTTACTTTGTCAAATGCTTTCGTGTAGTCTATAAAACACATACATAGATCTTTCTATATATGTTCTTAAGATGTATATTGCATTATTGGTGCCCTTTCCTTCCACAAATCCACATTGTTCCTTACTTATTTCTGGTTTTATTTTGTTACTGCATACAGTAGCAGGTAAAATTACCCGACCTGATATTCCTCTATAGTTTGTAGTAAGTCCCATTCAGAAAATGTACATCAATCATATCCACTTAAAACTTAAGACTGACTCAGCAGGTCGGTAAGGGATAAATGTTTTATGCTCAGGGAAATACACAGAAGATGGAAATAGAAAAACATAAAGTAGCAACGATAAATATATGCGGGATAAAAAACATAAAGAAGTCGAACTTATTATTACCGTACGGAAGCATTTTATCAATACAACGGAAGAGATTTCAGAGACAAGATATGTCACGGTTTTAAGAATAAATTTACATATTTATCTAACATACAGCATATTATATATGAATTTTTAGATAATTGAACAAGATGTTAGATTTCACCAATGCCAAGATGATACAAGAAATGTAATCTAGAATACTGTTTGAGGACACTAATCAAATTGAGAGTGACGCACGATACGGCAAAACGTACGGAAAGAGTTATAGAAGAAATTACAAACCCAACATCATGAAAGAGGAAATCGAAGAAGTAATCAAATATGCACCAAGAAACAAAGCACCGGGGATAGATAACATACCATTAGAAATAATAGCAGCAGCAGGAGAAACAGGAGTGCAATGGCTGCACAGAATATTTAATGAAGGCATGGCACCAACAACAAGACCCAGAAGACTGGCAACAGGCAATCATCATACCAATATGGAAAAAGAAAGGTAGCAAAAGAGACTGCAATCAATATAGAGGTATATCTCTTCTCAGTCATGTAGGAAAGCTATACGACAAAATCTTGGAAAAAAGGCTGAGACCAATAATAGAACTACAGTTAAGTGATTCTCAAACGGGGTTCCGAAAAAAACAGAGGATGTACTGATGCACTATTCACACTAAAACAGCTTGCAGAAAAAACGACAGAACACAATCAAAACTTATACATAATCTTCATTGACCAGGAAAAAGCATTCGACAGAGTAAACAGAGAACAACTGTGGGAGATACTAACAACATACGGAGTAAGCCAACATCTAACCAACCTTATTAAAAGTCTCTACATCAACAGCAGCTGCAGGGTCAGAACAGCAGCAGGCTACACATACCACTTCGAAGTTAGATCACGTGTAAGACAGGGGTGCGTACTATCCCCCCTACTGTTTATTACATACATGGACCATATATGCAAGTTAGCCAACCCATCAGAGACAGAGGAGATCAACGAGCTTCTATTTGCAGACGACCAGGCACTAATACATGAAACAATAGAAGACCTGCAAGAACATTTAAACAAACTCAACATCTCAAGCACAAAATACAACATGAAAATCAACATCAACAAAACAGAAGTCATGAATGTCGCCAAAAATAAACAGAACATCAACATAACTATAGAAGGCAGACAACTAAAACAAGTAGAGGCATTCAAATACTTAGCAAGTTTAATGACAAACGGTAACTCTCAAACAGCAGAGATAGAATCAAGATACAACAAAGTTTGTCAAATCATCGGACAGTTATCACTATTGTCCAACAAGGAAATAACTCTGGAGGCAAAACGAGCACTATACAATACAATCTTTATCCCAACGTTGTGCTACCAATGCCAGACCTGGACCCTAGATGCAAGAACAATAAGAAAAATAACCTCTAAAGAGATTAAATGTGTTAGACGAATGACAGGAAACAGTCTGAGAGATAAGATCAGAAATGAAGAACTGAGAAAAAAGTTAGGAATAGCCCCCGCCATAGAATATATATATGGAAACAACAGATAAAATGGTTTGGCCACGTGACAAGGCAGAAAGAACAAAACACAACACAACGAGCCTTCAACAAACGTGAGAACACCAGACCCAAGGGTCGACCACGAAAAAGATGGGTCGACGGAATATTAGAAGTATACCGGGCAAGAAGTTTTATACCAGTGGACATAACTTGATAATATACCCGGGGAAATACATACTTCCTTTTCCACTTCAAGATGATACTGATGATGATGATTACGTTTCCTTCATCAATATAATCACCAGCGCGTACCAGCTTTCCCCCTAGTTACCAGGAGCCATCATTACCAAGGGTGCTTACGCACGATGAGCAATGACTCGCGATATGACTGGCACCAGCTGTGTACTGCTTGATAGTGCGACCGTGCCCACCAGTGGCGTCGCTCACCTTGATTGTATCAATGCTGAAACAATGGCCAATGATTCATATAGTGGAGTCTCCGCGTTTGTGTTTGACAACTTTCCCCAGCGTTCGCTACGCCCGGTACAGACGATTACAGATATTGCTATAGAACATCAAAGAACAATTCAGAAACACATTCCTGAGTATTTATTCATCTTCGAAATTCAGTTCACAGTTGACAGTCGTAATTACATATGGGCTGACCATTCCGCCCCTTTCATACACACTCTGCAGCCTTGCTGCTATACACAATGGGTTGGCGATAAGGGTTCCCTCCCTTCGCCATTATGGTAACATAACAATATGTAGATGACCAGGGCACACTTCCCCTCGTCTATAAGACAATATATCAATCGTTGGACACAGGGTACACTTCCCTTTGCCAACATGGTACTTCACTGGAGAATCATACTCCTGCTCGCTCCATCCTAGTTCCAGGACCCGTGCGAGCTCTTGTTGCTAGAGAAAAGACTCATCTCCGAATACTTAATGTTCGTGGACTACGCCACGTTATAATAGCCTTCCTATCTGAAAAGACTCATCTCCGAATACTTAATGTTCGTGGACTACGCCACGTTATAATAGCCTTCCTATCTGAAAAGACTCATCTCCGAATACTTAATGTTCGTGGACTACGCCACGTTATAATAGCCTTCCTATCTGAAAAGACTCATCTCCGAATACTTAATGTTCGTGGACTACGCCACGTTATAATAGCCTTCCTCTCTGAAAAGATTATCTCCGAATACTTAATGTTCGTGGACTACGCCACTTTATAATAGCTTTCCTCTCTGAAAAGACTCATCTCCGAATACTTAATGTTCGTGGACTACGCCACTTTATAATAGCCTTCCTCTCTGAAAAGACTCATCTCTGAATACTTAATGTTCGTGGACTACGCCACTTTATAATAGCCTTCCTCTTTGAAAAGACTTGTCACTGAATACTTAGTGTTCGTGGACTACGCCACTTTATGGTAATGAGACACCAATAATGTCCCAACTCTGTCTCTCCTAGCGAACTCATAATCGTTCACTCTGTCTCTTGTAACTAACCTACTAGCTAGTCACTATTTAGTAAAAACTGTCCCTCTTACTGTAACTCACTTGTGTGTATTTCATCCTTTATTGAAACAACTGAATTCCATCACTTCTACACTTCTTTTCTATCACTGTCTCTAACTCATAACTTGAGCCTATCGTTCCTACTCTATCCTTTTACTGAAAAAAAACAAACTCTAACATGATCAACAGTACCAGCTGTAACAAAACTATAGCTTGTTTCATAACTCGTGCCTAACTTTTAAAATCAATAGCTTATTAACCTCTTGTTGTAAGTTGTTACAAATTTGCATGTAAAGTTATAATGATTAGAACCCAACAGGGAATTAATTTCATAAAAAAAAACATTTGGTTATTATTGTTGCTTATTTGATTTATATAAATTTATAACGACCCATTGATGTAGTCAAAACTTAATGTTTACATTATTTTAAGTTAAAAATAGCGAGTAAAAATACATACACGGTAAAATTGACGTGTTTGCACGTTTTCGCCGTGGTTTTGTGACACAATTAGACACTTGAGAAATTGTGTGTTCCATTTCCGTTCTTTCAGATGTGTAGACGAGGACCGATAACAATTATCATGAGTCTTAAAATGAAATTCTGCAGTTTACAAAACATCGCAATAAAAATGTATGACTATTTTTGCAAAGAGGCTAAACGAGGAAGATTATTTCATTCTTTAGAAAACCCTGAGAATAGGACAAGACACATTTTGGATTTATCTAAACGGTCATTTAATCGCTGGATTCAAGCACGTGACCGTCAATGTTCAAAATATACAAAACCACAAGGAAGAGCAAAAATGTTGGATAATTTCGACAGTGAACTTATTAGAAGTGAAATTCGCAAAATGTTGGGTATGAATGAAACTGTTACAACAAGTAAATTAAAAGTATCGCTGAAAAAGAACAACAGTATTGAAATATCAAAGTCTACATTATGGATGAATGTGAGAGCTGCAGGCTTTACATTCAGAAAGTATTCCGATGGACGAAACATCATCTGTGAGAAGCCACATATAGTAGTCATGAGAAGCAAGTACTTACGTGAAGTAAAAGAGGTGCGCAAGCAAGGTTATGATATTGTGTACTTGGATGAAACATGGATCAATGCTCACCACACTAACCAAAGGGAATGGCAGTCATCAGATGGAAAGATTAACAGATTAATACCTAGCAGCAAAGGACAGCGCTTGATAATTGCTCATGCAGGTAGTCGACAACATGGACTAATACAGAATGCAGAGCTCATTTTTCTTTCAAAATCCATAGACAATCGGGATTATCACTGTAAGATGAATGGTCACATATTTAGACATTGGATTGAAAATTCTGTTCTCCCATCACTAGATCGACCATCTTGCCTAATAATGGACAATGCAGCGTACCACAACATTGTTGCACTTGAAGATAAAGTCCCGACGTCATCCAGTACAAAAGATGCTATTAAGATATGGCTCACAAAGGAGCACATACAATTTAATAACGTACTTAAAACCTGAATTACTATCTCTAGTAAAGCAAAAATAAAGGACAAAGATTTTTCAAATAGATAAGATTATCCAAGAGCACGGTCATATAAGTTTGAGGCTGCCACCTTACCATGCTCATTTAAATCCAATAGAACTAATCTGGGCAAAATTAAAAGGACAAGTGGCAGATGAAAATACAACATTCAAAATATGCGATGTAAAGACTCTTGCTAATCTCGCTTTATTAAATATAGACAAAGATTACTGGGCTAAATGTGAAGACCACGTCTTAAAACAGGAAGAGTAATATTGGAAAAATGATGGTTTGTGGAATGTTCAACCCCAAACAGTTATTAATCTTTTAGACTCGTCTGATTCAGAATAAAGTATATAGCCCCCACAATGTTGGCCCCTATATTACCTTAAATTAGTTCAACAAACGGTCCTTTTCAGGACCACACAACTATGAAAATTGGACATACAGGTATACCTTGATATTATCGTCCGTCCTCGAACTGAGAAGACAATAATTCTCCCGGTGTTTTGTCTTATCCAGTTATTTCCCCATTACGGCCACGCCTTTACCTAGTGAAAATTAATCATAGACCAGCAACTACGGTAATTTCTATTATTTAGGGGTTCACAATTTACAATTTTGACAAACATCAAAGAAATTCGCCGCTTTAAGAAAACTGCAGCTGCAAGATATTTGTTAAATATACATTTAAAGGGTCTTTTGCATTCTAATAACATTTGGAAAATTTCAACAGTTTTTAACAAACGTTAACTGAGTAATAGCGTTTTGAAGTTGGGCAAGTGATTTGAAACGAGCTATAACACACAGCTGTCTGCATGAGATCCCAGCAAGGTCTAAAGCTAAACTGACTGACTTATTCCTTTTTCTGACTTAAAACCCCTCAATCTCGCCCTTGCATTTCTCTCCATTCACGTCCTTCACGACCCGCTCACTGTCATAATTTTCACGTGGGTCCACTGAGCTCTTACCTGTTTATCTATCTCCCCTGACCTTCACCTATCGACCTTTTATACGCCTAATAGCCTCCCCCTAATTATCCACTATTTCAGAAGCACTAGGAAATATAACAGCAGCAGAGGCGAACAGAAGAGCAAAAGACCGCAAATTATATCTCCCCTCGACGCTGAAAGGCAGATGAGGAAGGAAAGATTAAGAAGAAGAAGAATCATATCCACCGGTAACTGACACCTTCTTCCCAACAAATGCGTAAGTATCAGCATTAATATGAAAACAGGTTACAAGAATGCGACAACCGAGTGCTACTATGGCAACCTCACTTTCAAGTGTTTTTAACTGCTCACATCCAAACATGGAATGCACTCGTTACAACAAATATTCAATGTTCATTATTTCAATCGCATGACAGTGAAGTCCCATCATGTGACGCGAGCTAGAAACAAAAACAAACAAAAATAAAAGTGCTTGCTCGTCATGCAATTATATCCAGGCTTGACAATTAGCAAATGTCATCCATAGCTCGTTGCATTTCATGGAAGCAGTCACAATAAAGTCACTCGTGCTTCGGATCAATTATTAAGACCAAACAAATTTCGTAGAATCTTTCAAACGTGGCTTCAAGGAACTTTAGTTGTATCTTGTCATGTGTACGTGAATATTAGAGAAATATATCACCTGCCATATCGGTTGGTGTAGGCTATTATGTCATTCCACTGTTCTCCCTGTCCTCCCTGCATTGTATCAGTTCTGTTGTTGACTCTTCACCGAGCCACGACACCAAACTATCTATAGTCCGTTCACAAATGTAGAGCCAAAACTCAAAATCAATTATCTCAGAAATTATTTGGCGAAATGATGTGAATTTTTGCATGCAGTCTTAGATTTTTATCGACCTTAAGAATGTGTAAATAGGCAAGGGCAAAGTTGATTTTGCAAATATGAGTATTTTTTCCATAAAATGTGTGCTGAAACCTGCTAAAACCTACAGTGTATAAGACGCATTTGGTTGTACAGTATTACACACTATACATTCATTACAATGTCACTGTGATTGATGAATCGAAGGCGTATCCACATTGCATAGAGAAGGGTGCAATATCTGTTTCACAACAGAGTTTACCTCATCTGAACAGAACATGTTGCTCATTCTGTACCTTGTCTATTAAGAATGCCAAGCATGTTTGCCATTGATTTGGGTAAACTAATTTTTCTATAAAGGTTTTTTTGTATGCTACAACAGGCTGGGGTGTCATCGAAATAAATTTACCTTAAAAAATGTAAAACTATAAGTTGTATATATTTTTTAAAATACCACACTTGCATGAGTAAGAAGAAAGAATATATTATGTTTACGTTTTCATTGTAATATGTAGTCTCAGTCTGACATAGAAGGTATCAACTTTATATATATCAACATTATAATGTGTCCACACCAAATATGAATTCCACTCTTATTTTGAACATTATGAATGGGATATTCAAAAAGCAAAAATATACAATTTGAAATAGCTTGATAACAAATAATACATGAATTTAACTGTGCACTTGATCTTATTGCATTTTGATCTGGATTCATATTCTAATGAGTTACATTTGAATGTTTCCAACTTTCAGTATTTCTTCACTTAATAATTACTTCAATTATTGTATGACATATAACTTGTATTTCTATTTTGTGCAATATCATCTCTTTAGTTCAGTTCCCTTTAGCCGACTGATCATCCTCATTGTACATCGAACATGCCAGTAAGTGCTCAGATCTGCTCCTCCCCCCACCCCCACCTGTACGTTCCTGCGTTTGGAGACTTATAACTCCAGTTGAGTGTTGACTTGTTATTCGTCTGTGTCTGCTCGCCTAGCGCTCCTTTCTGGCATCAATAGTTTTGACCTGATCTTTGTGTAGTCTGGACATGGTTGTAGATGCATGATCATCAGCGCCCTCTACCTCCTTGAGTGCATTCAGGATATCAGTCCGGTCCAACGAATGTCCGCCATTCCCGTCAGCCGTTCTAGCCAGGATGTCTACTCGTTCATTTCTTTGCACGCCCGAGTGTTCGGCAACGAAATGAAACAGTTACAAGTCAGTCCAAAATTGTTTAATGACACACCAACCACTGCATTGGAGTCCAACCCCCTTCGATTTTCCTGAACATTCTCATTGAGTCAATAAGAAAACATAAGAATACGTGAGTAAAGTGTTTTCTTTCTAGTCAAGCCATCGTTTTAGTTACTGCCAAGATATCCATGGTCAAACTATTTATAGTTACCGCATAAGCACCGCTCTCCTCAGTTACTGTTCTTCTTTTGGACAGAGCCACGAAGGTCATAAGCTTCGACTGTGCAGAAAAATAGACCCATCAATGTCGACGACAGCTGAACCCTCAGGTAAATTCTCAGACCTGAACTTCGCCTCCACAACCACAGAGTTTTGTTTCTTGCATAGTTTGTTAGTTGAGGAAAGAGAAAACCATTCAAAATATTATAGATTATGTGACTGTAACTCAGTACAAAAATAAAGGAAGGTAATAGCGACTGCAACAACTACAAAGGCATCTCCTTACTCAGTATCATCGGCAAGACCTTCGCCAGTCATCTCAGGAAGGCTACAGAAACTCACAGAATGCGGTATATCGCAAACCACAATGCTGCTTTAGATCCGGAAGATCAACTGCAGATATGATTTTATCGTCTGCTTCAAGACAAATCTAGAGTAGAAAAAGCCTCTCTTCATCGCCTTTACCGACCTTACAACGGCCTTTGAGTTACGAGAGACGGTCTCTTCAAAATACTATCTAAAATAGGCTGCCCACATACTCTGCTGACGCTAGATAAATCGTTGAATGAGGATATGAAGGGTACCATTCAGTACGACGGTAGCACATCACAACCATACACGCAATGTTGTCGAGCAGGGATGCGTTCTTGCTCCGACCCTATTTTGAATCTTTTTCGCTGTTCTAATGAAACATGAAGTAAGAACAGGAGTAAGGCAAGGATGCCTTCCGTCCCCATTTCTCTTTCTACTGGCCATAGATTGGATTATGAAAATAACTCAAAACAACATAAATGGGATCCAGTGGTCACTGACCAAACAACTTGATGATTTAGACTTTGCTGATGACATAGTTCTCCTATCACACAGCCATCAACAGATGCAGGATAAAATGAGTATATTAGATGAGAGATCACAACAGCTAGGACTAAAGATTAATATAGATAAGACCAACATTATGAAAATTAATGCAGCTGGCAATAACCAAATAAAACTAGGAGAAATACCTCTACTAGACGTACAATCTTACATATATCTGGGCAGTAATATAGATAAAGAGGGAGGAACAGAAAATGATACCAAAATAAGGATATCAAAAGCAAGAGGAGCTTTCATTGCACTGGGAAACATGTGGAAATCCAAAGAAATAAGGTTAAATACAAAAATAAAAATTTTCAACTCAAATGTTAAGTCGATCCTATTATATGGCTGTGAAACATGGAAAATAACAAAATTGACAATCACGAAGGTACAGACTTTCATTAATGGATGCTTACGCAGAATAAAGGGATGGAAATGGAAAGACAAAGTCACTAACGTGGAATTATGGAAATGTACCGGTCAAATACCAGTGGATAAAGAGATACAGCGAAGACGATGGTGATGGATAGGACACACACTACAGAAGCCAACCGAGAGTATTACATAACAGGCCCTTTTTGGAATCCCCAGGGGAAAATACAAAGAGGAAGACCAAGGAATTCTTGGAGAAGACAGATAGAAGCAGAGATGAAGATGATGGGGAAGACATGGAATGATCTTAACAGAATTGCAAAAAACAGAACGGCTTGGAAAGTGTTTGTTGAAGACCTATGCTCCACTGGGAGCTAAAATGTAGAAGAAGAAGATTGAAACATGAATTCTCAAATGCGAACGAAGGAGTTTATCTTCACACTATGTCTTACGGCCAGTTCTTCTCGCAAGACTAAAGGCAAGGTCCCAAGTCAGACCCAAGATCACTTTTAGAGACCTGCTACTTGTAGACGACGCCCTTGTCATGCAAAGTCAGGTAGAACTCCACAGTTCTGCAGTTCTCCCTGACGATAAATCGATAATCTATTGCCTGCAGAGACTTCGGTCTAACAATAAGTTTGCAGAAAACTAATATACTCGGTCGGGACGTAGTACCTAACATCTTTATCGACAATTACATGCATGATGTCTTGCAGCAGGTTAGCTACCTGAGGTTCATCATCAACGACAAACTATCTTTTAATACATAAATTGATACCCGCATCGGTAAAGCTGCCACCACCTTCACCCATCTTGCATGCGTGTTTGGCAAAATAGCAAACAGACAACTAAAACAAAGACCGCAGTTTACAAAGCCTGCACCATCTGTATACCCTTTAATGGCAGCGAATCATGGACAACCTGTGAAAAGCAAAAGAGAAGGCTTAGTGTATTTCATATGAGGTACCAACGTCGTATTCCTGGTATCTCATGGAAGGACAAAGTGACACATGTATAGGTCCTTATTACAAAATGTTGACCACAGAGTGGCTGCACACAAGACGACGATAAGAGGACTTCACGACGTTTGTGACATCACCACATTGACTGTCAGTCATCAACAACTATGATATAGCTGAAAAACAATTGTATTTGATCGTCGTCTTGGTCTGCAACAACTTATATCAACATGGTTAATACTACATACAGTTCAGCTTACTAC
Source organism: Megaustenia siamemsis (assembly GCA_032433765.1). Taxonomy (NCBI): domain Eukaryota; kingdom Metazoa; phylum Mollusca; class Gastropoda; order Stylommatophora; family Ariophantidae; genus Megaustenia; species Megaustenia siamemsis. The sequence continues at coordinate 54,679,520 of JAVIAB010000139.1, read as the reverse complement.
TCAATTACAATCACTACATATTCTAAAGACTATACATTTTACTATTGTCATTGATTCTGAGAAGTTCAAGCAGGTTACCACCATTGTTTATTTGAAACATCTCATCATCATCATCATCATGTACCAGGCCTACTGGCGTAGGTGATCATGTCTCTCCACAACTTTCGATCTCGGCAGCTATTTATCATTTCTGTTGTTGACCTTCTGCCAAGCCATTCTCTTAAGCTGTCTGTTATTTTTTCTCTTCGCTTCCCTCTATCTCTTCGTCCCTCAATTTTTCCAGTTGTTACAATATATTCCAGTTGTTCTCTTCTCATTACATGGCCAAAAAATGATGATTGTTTCTTCCTAATATTGGAAATTAGCTCTCTTTTTGCTTTGGCCTCTCTCAGAACATCTTCATTACTCTTCTTAGCTGTCCGTGGTACTCTCAACATTCTTCTGTAAAACCACATTTCTACAGACCCCAGTGGTTTTCTTGTCTGTTGTCCTATTGTCCATGATTCGCATCCATATGCTAAGACTGGCTCTACATAACATTGAAACATCTACCTACGTGATTTTCTTAATCATTCTACAGTCTCTGGATATTCTACACTTGATTAACAGTTCTACTTCAGTTGGTGGCTACTCGCCAAGACTTAGCTGCTACTGTAACTCGGATTGAGTTATTCTAGATACGCTGCTCTTTGCTTAATTTATTATTGAATACACTCATTGGAATCACTTCAACTATATATTTCTCTAACTGAAACACAAAGAACTTCTAAATCCAACTTTTAGAATATACTCATCAACTGATCTTCATGGATGTTCTTCTAAGTCTTCATGGATGTTTCTCAATAAACTTGATTGAATCTTCATTGACTGATCTTCTAAGTCTTCATGGATGTTTATCAATAAACTTGATTGATATAATTAGAATGTTCTATCTGGAATCTAAGTTATTTGTCTTTTCAATTGATGTATTCGGTTAAATACTCGAATTTCATTTGCATATTTAGGTGCAGAGTGGCGAGCATTGTCCATTCAGCCAATGGCAAGAAACAAAGTTAAACTCCGTATAACCGTTATAACAAAAATTGAAAAAACAAGACGGCATCTTGACTTCTAATTAACCACTCTACTGTCAAAATAATTAAAGTGCATATTTCGAAGAGTGATAGTTCAATTGGTTTACATCTCTCATACCTTGCCTGCTCCCTTCCTTAGTTCTAAGTTGTTATTAAGTGCTGATTTCTTGACCTGTGACATCGGCCTTAGGGGAGAGTCAAACGAATGTTAATTCTCCGACCTTCTTCTAACAGCTATAATTTTTCCACAAGCAACGTAGGTTACGCTGGCTTGGCCACTTACACCGTGTGAAAGACGACCGCATACCAAAATATATACTTTTAGGACAACTAGCAACTGTCAAAAACTAGAGGTCCAAAACTCCGATGTATTGATCTATGTAATCGTGACATGAATACTCAGAACATAAACCCTGCGGTCTAGGAAGATATAGCTGCAGACCGCATTCTTTGGAAACACACACTAAATTTCCAACTCAAGCAAGAGGCAGTCAGATCCCTAGGAAAAGCTTCCTACGGGCGCTGTAAAATTCATAGTCAACTATGGCTGACGGAAACTACCACTTAGCCGTTGGATTATCGTCATCGCACATCGAACAATAAGCGCTCAGAGCTCCCGGCAAATTTCCGTAGCGCGAGACGATAAACTGGTTTACAAGTCTACCCGTTCCTCTTCGTAGCTCTCCTTAATTTAGGCAACATCGATCTTGACTAGCAGGAAGATCCGGCAGTCGTCGTACTAGGGCTGCCTAGATCTTTCCATGTCAACCCTTTCTTTCAAGTGTCGTGTTAGGAATACACGATCGCCCACCATTATGAGGCAGAACACTGTAGAGACGGCACAGGAGCCTTAACGCTTGACCTGGCACAGCGACATACATCAAGGAACTGAAAGTAATAGACGTCGAACAGATACAACGGCGGTTATTGAACAGCTCACAATGTCATGGCACATACGCACAACGACTTCACGACGGAAGAAGGTCGTATTCACACCGCCTGATTTACCAATAAGGATTGTTGCCAGGTACACAAACTCTACAGCACCGGCGCGAATCCGTAAAGTGTAATATCCGGTTGACTTTAGCGCAGATGTCTATATTAGAGAGCTGAAATTAATCAGTCACCAAATTCAAATCCTGCAGCGGTCAATGGAACACAAACTCTATTTCACGGAAGTCCTCACTTCATTCTCTATTTAAAGTGATGTAATCAGAAAATAACGTAGATCACTTCTGGCGAACGTATCCACACACCCCCAGGTTCAATACCCTCCTGTGGACAGACTCGTTGAATAATGTTGCCTGCCTGCATTATCCATGATTGTCCGCTTTTGAGCCAGATGACCTTTCCCCACCCAATCGCACTGTGTAAAGGATGTTGTACATCAGGAGGTAAGCACGTGTTTAGGTCATCATTGTTATGTCTGCCAAGATGGGAAAATCGAGGAGATACCGCATCGCCCTGCATGGCACGTCTTTTGTGCACACGATGTGATGCGCGTGGCCTCATTTTGTATGCATTCCAGTCTGTCAATCTGCGTATGGTTGAGAGCATCGCTTGTGCGTACTCAATAACTGAAACCACCAGTCATTTGTATAGGAGGACCATAAGACGTTGACAGCTGCCGCCGCCACTGCTCAGATGTCATTCCTGGCTGCCATTAATTATTAGTATAAGTATTAATACTTGATCTATGTGCTGGGTGAAAACAAGACTTCAATCAAACTGGATTCCCGAACATCATCATGTGTAGGCCTTCACAACCTCTCAACCCATGCTCGCTAATGGCGTAGCTGTGTTTTAGATTAGTTGTCCAGAGAAAACCAAGTTGCAGCCAAGCAACCAGGTTATTTGCTCTTTAATTGAAGGTATATGTTTTATTTACAAGCAAAAGTTATACAGGAGTTTTAATCTGATGACATTTGGTAGATCGCAAATTAAAGTCTCATTAATAAGTTCAAATGAGCGAAATGAATGAGAAGGTGATGAGCTAGGTCATTTTAATAACAGATTATTTTTGGTATAAATGCAGTAAGACCAGGGAACATTTAACATTGCATGGACAAGTTCACAGCAAATACAAGAAACAATTTTCGAGAACACTGATTTTGAGTTTGGGCAACAATTTTTTGAGCGGACTATGTTAGTATCTTTTCTCTTTGTCGTTCGCTATCTCTCTCTCCCTGTATTGTACCAGCTGTAACCAAGAACAAGAAAGGTCTCAGTCTGAATAGTAAGAAAACAGAAGTAATGGTTATATCGAAGAAACAATCACCACCATCATGCAGCATAAAAATAAACGAGACAAATCTGAAACAAGTGCAACGTTTCAAATACTTGGGCACAATAATAACATCAGATGGGAGATGCACCACAGAAATAAAAAAAAAACATAACAGCTCAGGCCAAAAAAGCATTTCAGAAAATGAAAATATCTTATGCAACAAATCTATGTCAATAAAAATGAGAAAGAGAGTTTATCTGTGCTATATAGAACCAATTCTGACCTATGGAAGCGAATCATGGACAGTAGACAAAGAAATGAAAAGACGATTGGAGGTCACAGAGATGGGATTTCTCAGAAAAATGTTGAAAGTTCCCTGGACAGCTAATAAGACCAATGAGGAAGTTCTCAAAGAGGCCAACACAAAAAGGGAGTCTTAAAAAAAACATCAGAGAGAAACAATCAACATTTTTAGGGCACATCATGAGAAGAGGAAACTTGGAATACTTGGTTACAACTGGCAAAATAAAAGGAAAGAGAGATCGCGGACGACAAAGAGAGAAAATACTGGATAGCTTGGTGTCATGGCATGGAAAACAGTCAACAACAGAACTGATACGATGCACTGTGGATGGGCATGATCACCTACGCCGACCGGTATGGCACATGATGATGAACCAAGAACTTTAAATGTCTTTTCCTCATGAAATAGCAGAAAAATGTCGAGATAACTGTATATTTATATGTATGTTGTTAGGGTAGATGTACAACGGAGGTGAGAATCAGCAGTATGACTTGGGAAAGGCTGCATTCCAAATAAGTAGATTATGTAACCCATTTTTTGCCAATGAAAATTAGAACATAATTTTTCAGCGTTATGTGGAGCCAGCTGTGACATATGGGTGTGAATCGAACAACATGCATGAACATGTTTTGCAACCCCAGAAACGTGGTTTTACAGAGGAATGTTCAGAATACCATATGCGGCTAGAGAAAAAAAAAGTAATGAGAGCTTTCTAATAGAGGCCAAAACAAAAAACAGGCTTTCTTCCAAAATCAGAAGGAAACAATTATATATATATATATATATATATATATATATATATATATATATATATATATATGAGGGGGGGGGGGAAGAGAGAAAGAGAGGCATGTTGTGAGAAATGAACAGTATGTAAATATATTATTGTGATAACTTGAAAAAAATGAGAGAAGAAGAGATAGAGGGGAAAACAAGGAAAATATGATGAGATATCATGTTTAAGAAGATATGATGTTTAATGAGATTGCTTAGTAGGAAGTCAGCAACAGATCTGTTAAATAGCTGAAGGGACAGAAAGTTGTAGAGAGACATGGCCACCAACATCAGCAGGTCTGGTAAATGATTGACGAAGTCTCTCTTGATATTCGGTTTCTTTGATACACCCGTTTTGCTCTACTAACACATTTCATTGACATTTTCTTACATTTCATATTTCTCGTGACCAAACAACGTGACAAGCGCAATATTCGTACCAGTGGTTGTGGCGAGAGCTTCATAACTGAAGCGATTAATCGGGGCATTCAATTACTAAAATCAAAGCTTAAACGAATGTTACTAATAACCTGAGATATTCACTACAAATTAGCTGATATTGAAGGCAAATGAATCAAGCATGGGATGTTATAGGAGCACAAGGTCGAATGACGGCCGGACGGGTGGCAAATGTTTCCGCAAGGAGAGTGAGAGGCCGACACCTAAGATTTATACAAATAATGAAATGTTAGTGGTCTCGCAAAAAAACAAAATGTGCTGGGATGTGTGTTGTTGATGCAGGTTAGTTGAAACTAATCAGCTGACGATTCTCATGGGGTATCTGTGATGCGAGGGTAATTGTCGGGATGTGGTTTCTCGACTACAGCCCCAAGCAGAACTGAGGCGGCGGTGATTTTTCAAAAATAGGGAACATTAATCCGTAGTTTATTTATGACGCAACCCTCTCTTGATCTCGTTGGTAGTGAGATCCGAGGTCTAGTCCTCTCGGATAACGGCAATAAACAGAAGACCATGTGTGCACTCGCGCACGTTAAAGATCCCTTGGCCATTAAAATGTAAAGAAGCAGGCCAGGAATATAACCGCTGCCCGAGGAAAATTGTAAGGAAAAACTGACCCACACCGTGGATCCCCGGCCGTGCTACGGAGTTCATACACGTGGGCCTGGATTCTCCTCGGATTTTCTCGTGATTCTCCAAGGAGATACAGGAGCACTTATGGATTGGTCCGGTGTGTAGCGATGATGATTCTTATAAACAAACATAGAGTGAGAGGATATGAGATGTAGAAATAGAGAGATGTGTGAGAATACGGGTGAGTCTGTGCGTGTGAGTGGTTTATTGTTTTTAAACACACACACACACACACACACACACACACAAAACAAAGAAACATGTTTATGAAACCGACAGTGTCTATGGTCAAAAGTACGGCCGACCACTTAGAGCACGTGCATACTTAAAGATAAGCACAGATCAGAAATATCCACTGTTTCAGAAAATAATTGAAGATAAGGGCAATAGATTAGGAAGAGGTAGATGACGGATAGGCCGAGGTGAGGACATTGGCAAATCGATGTGCGAGCTATTTATGTTATACTTGCGGTACAATGCGGGCACAATGGATATCTGTTCCTTCTTGCGGTACAATGGGTATTTGTTCCTTCTTGCGGCACAATGGATATCTGTTCCTTCTTGCGGCACAATGGATATCTGTTCCTTCTTGCGGTACAATGGATATCTGTTCCTTCTTGCGGCACAATGGATATCTGTTCCTTCTTGCGGTACAATGGATATCTGTTCCTTCTTGCGGCACAATGGACAATGGATATCTGTTCCTTCTTGCGGCACAATGGATATCTGTTCCTTCTTGCGGCACAATGGATATCTGTTCCTTCTTGCGGCACAATGGATATCTGTTCCTTCTTGCGGCACAATGGATATCTGTTCCTTCTTGCGGCACAATGGATATCTGTTCCTTCTTGCGGCACAATGGATATCTGTTCCTTCTTGCGGCACAATGGATATCTGTTCCTTCTTGCGGCACAATGGATATCTGTTCCTTCTTGCGGCACAATGGATATCTGTTCCTTCTTGCGGCACAATGGATATCTGTTCCTTCTTGCGGCACAATGGATGTTCCTTCTTGCGCACAATGGATATCTGTTCCTTCTTGCGGCACAATGGATATCTGTTCCTTCTTGCGGCACAATGTTCCTTCTTGCGGCACAATGGATATCTGTTCCTACTTGCGGTACAATGGATATCTGTTCCTTCTTGCGGTACAATTATGTTCCTTCTTGCGGCACAATGGATATCTGTTCCTTTGCGGCACAATGGATATATGTTCCTTCTTGCGGCACAATGGATATCTGTTCCTACTTGCGGCACAATGGATATCCTTCTTGCGGCACAATGGATATCTGTTCCTACTTGCGGCACAATGGATATATGTTCCTTCTTGCGGTACAATGGGTATTTGTTCCTTCTTGCGGCACAATGGATATCTGTTCCTACTTGCGGCACAATGGGTATTTGTTCCTTCTTGCGGCACAATGGATATCTGTTCCTACTTGCGGCACAATGGATATCTGTTCCTTCTTGCGGTACAATGGGTATTTGTTCCTTCTTGCGGCACAATGGATATCTCTTCCTACTTGCGGCACAATGGGTATTTGTTCCTTCTTGCGGCACAATGAATATCTGTTCCTACTTGCGGTACAATGGGTATTTGTTCCTTCTGAACTAAACATCATCTTCTCTGCTGTCGCCATAGTAGACAGGTAATGCAGAGAACAGAATCTGCTTTCAGTTAAGGCAGAAGTGAATGTCTTCATTTGTGGAAACGGCATTGATATGAACGTGCTAGTCGACACAGAAAGTCCAGTGCTACGTCATCAATGAGTATTTGTGCATTCACTGCCAGAACCAATGACAAAACTATTTACGAGGATAGCGGCGCCTAGTCAATGACGACCAGTAGGTTTCACGATGGAAATAATGTCAGTGACGACGGCTTTTGATTGGTTGGAGACTCAATAGTGTAAAAAGAAGTTAAAGAAAAGAAACAGGGAAGACTAAAAACAACCTTGCGTGGAACAAGCGTCAAAGAGAGCGCATCTATAGGTATCATTTGAACCAAGAACTAAAACATGTTGCTGCTGACCGTCAGAGACAGACAACTATGACTTCTACCCTATGTACCGTATTCGACCCACATGGATAAATCAATCAATGAGTTTACTTATGTGTTTGTGCTGAGTGACTCAATGAACATGATCAGTAAAGTAGAGGCAGGCCTAATTCGTCGTCAATGGCTGGGATCAATACATTGTTCCAAGATTTGCAGTAGCATCTGCATGTATGTCTCAGACCATGATGGCGGTTTTTTTTTTGTTTTTTGTTGGGGGGGGGGGGGAGAGGAGAGAACAACAGAGCAGACAGATTGAACGGTTCGGCGAAATTAGTTGATGGACAGGCACTGGGATGGACAGGCACTGGGTTGGCCAGGTAGCACTAATAGCATATGACAGATGGGTCCAAACAAAGGACTTTGACAGAGGTAGAAACATATGACTAAATATATTATATGAACTGGGAGTGAAGACCGGTGTTGCCAGGACATAGCGATATTCGCGCGGATGAGAGGATTTGTCAACCAACAACGAACTGGCACAATTAGTCGATGTGTGCTGATGAGCATTTTGAGCAGCCACGGATGTGTCTAGAGTGCTATGTTAATGATCCTAATTTAGCATAACATAACATACGGGCGGTCGACAAAACATTCAGCACGAGAGTAAACATATAATATATATATATATATATATATATATATATATATATATATATATATACACACACAGCTAGCGAAGGCCCCTAGCAAGTTCATTTACACCTAGGGGATTTTGAACTGACAACTTGTACGAACTGACAGTAGATGGACTTTTATCGGACAAACTGTAACACGGATGTCTATTTGTTCATGAAGTTGTTAATTGGTACATGCCACTAATACACATTTCTATTCATTGTTTTCAAAGTAACATTTTTGTTTCTGTGAGTTGATACACGTGATTATTAAAAAAAAAAAAAAACTACTACGAAAGATAAATGGGAACATGCAAAGATCTGTGACGCTGTGGTGAAGCTGCTAACGTATGCGGCAAATAAATAAAATACAATGACATCATCTGTTTGTTTACCACGATCTCTCTAATCAATTATTATTTTATCCGTTCTTACTGATCCCCTAAACGGTCTGGGGCCCATAGACCGATGCCTAATCTGGTTAAGGGATTAATCTGGCATTGAAATGGCACCAAAGCAACAGTTGAATCTGGTAGTTGAAAAATGATCGACATGTTTGAATATATGTCTAGGATCACAGGCCATCAGAGTTTAATGTTTGGCCGTTACAAGGATCTTAGTGTACGTACTTATTGTTTGCATGTTTATTTATCGGTGATGTGATTAATCCATGACCCTGGGAGGGATACAACAAGAACACATTTCAACTGAGAGAGCACACAGAAAGAGAACACAAGGAAACAAGCACACAGTAGGTAGAAGTGAAGAATGGAGACAATGACAACAAGTGATTCCTCTTGAAAATAAAAATGGCTCTCCCAAAGTTTTACTGACAAGGTGGAATGTAAGATTCACTCGTGTTGTCTCATAAGATGGACCCGAACAATAATGAATCTCTGTGCGGGCCACACCGATAGTTGCTACAGGTTTCATGATATTCTTCTGCGTACACCTCTAGACGTCAAATGTTCGAGGGAAGCGTTCTTCAGATCAAGGGAGATGACATCTCCATACAGCTTGTCCAAATATCGTACTGGTGATGGCCACGAAAGCCTTCTCTGTTAATAATATGTTGGGCATGACTGCAGATGTTCAGGGGTCATTTTGCCTGCGCCACAGTCACATTCATCAGAGATTCATATCATTATGGTGTTGAAAAGTGAATCTCTTGTGGTCTGTTCGGAGTCTAACAATTATTAATTGGTTCTTTTAAGCTGATCTGATAGTAGGCATAATTGTTCTGGTAGCCCTGGTGTTCTGTATTCCATGTTTTAAAACATTTGTTCCTGACAAATCTCTTGGATTCCTCACAAGTTTTACTTGCATCTGGCTAGTGTATTTTGCCACCTTCCTTTGTCAACCGGAACCTCATCCTTTCCAGGAATATTGCAGAGAAAATAAAACTACTAAATCATATGCACATTATTATTAAAACTCCACAACTTGCTCCTCCTCCACTAAATCACAGTTGAACATCTGTTACACCCCACAACTTGTTCCTCCCCTACTAAATCACAGTCGAACATTTCTGTTACACCCCACAACTTGTTCCTCCTCCACTAAATCACAGTCGAACATTTCTGTTACACCCCACAACTTGTTCGACCCCCACTAAATCACAGTTGAAAATCTCTGTTACACCCCACAACTTGTTCCACCCCCACTAAATCAAAGTCGAACGTCTCTGTTACACCCCACAACTTGCTCCTCCTCCACTAAATCACAGTCGAACACCTCTGTTACACCCCACAAATTGCTCCTCCTCCACTAAATCACAGTCGAACGTCTCTGTTACACCCCACAACTTGTTCCTCCCCCACTAAATCACAGTCGAACGTCTCTGTTACACCCCACAACTTGCTCCTCCCCCACTAAATCACAGTCGAACGTCTCTGTTACACCCCACAACTTGCTCCTCCTCCACTAAATCACAGTCGAACGTCTCTGTTACACCCCACAACTTGCTCCTCCTCCACTAAATCACAGTCGAACGTCTCTGTTACACCACACAACTTGCTCCTACTCCACTAAATCACAGTCGAACGTCTCTGTTACACCCCACAACTTGTTCCTCCCCCACTAAATCACAGTCGAACGTCTCTGTTACACCCCACAACTTGCTCCTCCTCCACTAAATCACAGTCGAACGTCTCTGTTACACCCCACAACTTGTTCCACCCCCACTAAATCACAGTCGAACGTCTCTGTTACACCCCACAACTTACTCCTCCTCCACTAAATCACAGTCGAACATCTTTGTTACACCCCACAACTTGTTCCTCCACTACTAAATCACAGTCTAACGTCTCTTTTACACCCCACAACTTGTTCCACCCCCACTAAATCACAGTCGAACGTCTCTGTTACACCCCACAACTTGTTCCACCCCACTAAATCACAGTCGAACGTCTCTGTTACACCCCAGAACTTGTTCCTCCACTAAATCACAGTTGAACATCTCTGTTACACCCCACAACTTGCTCCTCCTCCACTAAATCACAGTCGAACATCTCCGTTACACCCCACAACGTGCTCCTCCTCCACTAAATCACAGTCGAACATCTCTGTTACACCCCACAACTTGTTCCTCCCCCACTAAATCACAGTCGAACATCTCTGTTACACCCAACAACTTGTTCCTCCCCCACTAAATCACAGTCGAACATCTCTGTTACACCCCACAACTTGTTCCTCCCCCACTAAATCACAGTTGAACATCTCTGTTACACCCCACAACTTGTTCCTCCCCCACTAAATCACATTTGAACATCTCTGTTACACCCCACAACTTGTTCCTCCCCCACTAAATCACAGTTGAACATCTCTGTTACACCCCACAACTTGTTCCTCCTCCACTAAATCACAGTTGAACATCTCTGTTACACCCCACAACTTGTTCCTCCCCCACTAAATCACAGTTGAACATCTCTGTTACACCCCACAACTTGTTCCTCCCCCACTAAATCACAGTTGAACATCTCTGTTACACCCCACAACTTGTTCCTCCCCCACTAAATCACAGTTGAACATCTCTGTTACACCCCACAACTTGTTCCTGCCCCACTAAATCACAGTTGAACATCTCTGTTACACCCCACAACTTGTTCCTCCCCCACTAAATCACAGTTGAACATCTCTGTTACACCCCACAACTAGTTCCTGCCCCACTAAATCACAGTTGAACATCTCTGTTACACCCCACAACTTGTTCCTCCACTAAATCACAGTTGAACATCTCTGTTACACCCCACAACTTGTTCCTCCACTAAATCACAGTTGAACATCTCTGTTACACCCCACAACTTGTTCCTCCACTAAATCACAGTTGAACATCTCTGTTACACCCCACAACTTTTTCCTCCAGTAAAACACAGTTGAACATCTCTGTTACACCCCACAACTTGCTACTCCTCCACTAAATCACAGTTGAACATTTTTGTTAAGCCCCACAACTTGTTCCCTCTCCATTAAATCACAGTTGAACATCTCTGACAGAGCTTCTAGAGTATTTCTCTTAGATCATTCTAGTCTTCGTTTCCATGGCAGGGGAATATAATATTGCCTTTTTAAATATTCTCCTTCTAGAGAGTTTCAGCTGCAATTTTCAGACCGTATATCTTTACCTTTAAGTTACTGGAATATTATTCTGTTGTTGCAATAGAGAGTATTGTATGTGTTACATGTTACGGTATATGACAATTCCTATTTAAAAAAAAAAAAAAGTAAAGTAAAGTACCCCCGTCACGCCAAGTGGCGTATAGGTAATATGGTTACAGACCTTCGGCACATGATTTTTGGGGTAATGAGGTCAGTATTACGCCCGTGCCGCTTTACTTTCCCAGAAAAAAATCCGGTACCCATTAAAGGCTGGGTGAACCCGGAAGCCGTCGGTTGGGATCGAACCCTACCTCTTGTCCTTTGTAGTCCAGTTCACTAACCACTGAGCTATCACGGCTCCCATGACAATTCCTACTCCTCCATTTCCTGCTGCATCGGTTACTGATCCGTCTTTCTCTACATATATATTAGTCTTATTCTTCTTCTCTGTTCTCCATTCTGGCTGTTTGTATATAATATGCTGAGAATGTTCTCTGTTAGTTCAGGAAGATGCTGTTTTCTCCACAATGGGTGTTTGTGTTATTAAATGATTAGCTGTCGTCTCATAAGAGTTTATTGGGTGTGCTTTCTACAAAGCTTTAGTTGATTCCACACAATTTGTTCACTTTAGTCCACCTTCCCAAAACCATTTATTCTCTGTTCCATAAGATGATTAGTCTTCCGAATTTGTCACCTTGATGTTGAGTCCCGATGTCTCTTCTGTCTTCCATTGATTTTGCAAATGTGCGATTTTTTCCAGCTCTTTAATGGTTATTGATCTCTTACCGACAGTTATAATTCTCATTGCTTGGTTTTTGAGCTTGTTGATCTGCACAAAATATGATTCTGTTGCTGTTGCACATGCTACAATGCCATACTATAGAACTGGTCTCACTCGTCCCATGTAAAGTTTCTTTAGCACACCCCCATCTGCTCCCCAAGTTGAGCCATCTATTTTTATGAATCCCATCTTTAGTCTTGCTCTTTGTCAAGTTCCTTCAATCTGAGTTTACCACGTCAAAGGTTGATCAGATATTGACGTTTTTGTCCTAATATACATGTTGACAATGTTATTCTAACTTTGAACGCTGAGATTTGAGAGAGAGCGTACTGTGTGTGGTGTTTTCTGTTATCTATTTTAACTAGACAGTCAAATGGTCACTTTTCCAAATAGGATAAGGCCATCTGCATTCTGGTACTCGCTTGTAATGTGTGTAAAATGGTAATGTGTTCTTCAGAGGTCCACAGAGCTAAGCCGTAGGCAAATATGGAGTTATTGACTTTTTTGGGTGTTCCATGTACATGCTCCATTTAGGTAGAACAGAAATAATGTTGCTGGTTTGAAGATCAAAACCCATTCCTCTTATGAAAGTACAAGAATGCAGACTGGGAATAGTTTGGTAAACTCACAAACATCTATAGTGTGTCGACACCAGCAGAAATAAAGTAATGAAAACGGTAGAGAAATTAACTATATAAATAAAATAATCTAAGAATTGCACACGATTAATTTACCAAGAGTGATCCGAATAGAGGACAAGCTATAATAGACTGTTAGGGTGCACAAACTTGAATTAAATCTGTCAGAATCTAGCTACAAGAGAATAGAAAAAGTACAGCCTATCTTTCATCCATTGTCAGAGACAGTTTTGAGGTCAGGAAATAACTCATAGAAAGATGGGACGAGGCTCCGGAGACCTGTTGAAATGATGAAATCAACAGTTAAGAACCGCTTAGAATATACCCCAGGCAGGAAGTGCACGTATCGCACAGAAACAACAATTGATGTGAGAGAAAAGTGTGCAAGCATCACTAGGTCAACATACCAAGAGAACAACTGGGGGTGAGCAAGAAAGGTCAAGATCTGAAGCAAACGTTGTGAAAGGAAAACTAACGTTCTGTTTGTATTGGTCAATTTAATGGAATACAATGAATGACAACCGGTGACTTCAATAGCGAACTTAGGAATTCCTGACCACAGAAAAATAGAAGAGATGAAGAGGAAGAGATGAAGAGATATTCTCGTCCACGCTGTCTATGGTTGTTGTTTATGTTACTTCCGACTGCTGTAACTTTATTGTTTATATAGAGAAACATCGATCTTCCAGGCAATGCTCATACTCTCTTATTTCTACTACCGTACTTCTTGTATGTTGTAACGCACTGCATTCTAAGTGTTGTATATCTTTTACATCTACGACGATTGGTTCACCTATATATTTCTAGGACAAAATGTTGCTATGGCAACCAACATGCAACTCAAAACTGTTGACTGTCAAGTACCGTGTAGAGAAGTTCGCATCGATATTAACACATAAAGAGTCGATGGAGACTAGTCTTTAGTTGGGACTGAAACACCGCGGTCGGGGCATCCCGATACCGTCCGTCACAGCAACCATCAATGTGTTCGTCTACTGATTGTTCCTGTCCTGTATTGATTGAATGTGTTCGTCTACTGATTGTTCCTGTCCTGTATTGATTGAATGTGTTCGTCTACTGACTGTCCTGTATTGATTGAATGTGTTCGTCTACTGACTGTCCTGTATTGATTGAATGTGTTCGTCTACTGACTGTCCTGTATTGATTGAATGTGTTCGTCTACTGACTGTCCTGTATTGATTGAATGTGTTCGTCTACTGACTGTCCTGTATTGATTGAATGTGTTCGTCTACTGACTGTCCTGTATTGATTGAATGTGTTCGTCTACTGACTGTCCTGTATTGATTGAATGTGTTCGTCTACTGACTGTCCTGTATTGATTGAATGTGTTCGTCTACTGATTGTTCCTGTCCTGTATTGATTGAATGTGTTCGTCTACTGATTGTTCCTGTCCTGTATTGATTGTTCCTGTCCTGTATTGATTGAATGTGTTCGTCTACTGATTGTTCCTGTCCTGTATTGATTGAATGTGTTCGTCTACTGATTGTTCCTGTCCTGTATTGATTGAATGTGTTCGTCTACTGATTGTTCCTGTCCTGTATTGATTGAATGTGTTCGTCTACTGATTGTTCCTGTCCTGTATTGATTGAATGTGTTCGTCTACTGATTGTTCCTGTCCTGTATTGATTGAATGTGTTCGTCTACTGATTGTTCCTGTCCTGTATTGATTGAATGTGTTCGTCTACTGATTGTTCCTGTCCTGTATTGATTGAATGTGTTCGTCTACTGATTGTTCCTGTCCTGTATTGATTGAATGTGTTCGTCTACTGACTGTCCTGTATTGATTGAATGTTTCGTCTACTGACTGTCCTGTATTGATTGAATGTGTTCGTCTACTGACTGTCCTGTATTGATTGAATGTGTTCGTCTACTGACTGTCCTGTATTGATTGAATGTGTTCGTCTACTGACTGTCCTGTATTGATTGAATGTGTTCGTCTACTGATTGTTCCTGTCCTGTATTGATTGAATGTGTTCGTCTACTGATTGTTCCTGTCCTGTATTGATTGAATGTGTTCGTCTACTGATTGTTCCTGTCCTACAATGACTGAAAGTGTTGCCTTCCTTTCCTGCTTTCGCCCTTTCTGGCGCCGCTGCCCACCATTTCCTTGACATGGCGGCTATCCTCTGCTTCCTTGTCATCTTCCTGTGAGAGGTGCTCTCTAAAAGCCCTCACAAAGTCATTCAGGTACATTTCTAAGATCTGCTCAAAGGTACAGCCTGTTGGTCATCTCTTTGCCCCGAACTCTCGCATGCATGGAGAGACACGAGACTGGAGATTTCTTTATTTGCAAGGTAAGCTGTTGACGTCAAGTAGGTTGACCCATTCTCTGCGAGATATATTTGTTGTCATTCCGGCGAAACCATGCTTTGTAAATCAGCGAATATGACCGCATGCGTTGCCGGTCTCTTAACCAGCCATTTTAATGCTTCCGTCAGAGCCTTAATCTCCATACGGGTGCTGAGGTAACAGTCTTATAGGCTCCTACAAGTTTCTCCATTAAAGTTCCTTAAGAATAAAAAACAAAACCCCAACAGCCCCGCACTTTCCTTGTGACCGGAGCATCAATTTATGCGGAGTGATGCATATATAAAGGCGACGAGGAGGCAGCGTCACAGTGGGCAAAGCCCGGCACAACTAACTGATGCGTACAAGCCACGTTTCATCATACGGAAGTAAAAGGCCAACTCTCACACAATTTTAATTGAAAATATTTAGGGATTTGGATATTCTGTTAGCTCCAGCGTATTATTATTATTATTAGCTCCAGGCGACAGACGAATTATGAAAGTGATGAACAACTTATGCATTGGTTATTGGTTATGGAAGGCCCCGGTATCACTGCAAACGAATTAAAATCCATAATCACTCAACCGCCCGTGCCAGTGGAATCATCCGATTTTCTAACTCATCTCCCAAACAAAGATAGGTAACTGTAGTCCCATCGTAGCAGTCTCAGCACACGCCAAAAGACACAACGCGAAACCGTGCAGAAAGTGAACGCAGCCAATTGTTCCCTGTCATACGATATCATCATTCATCGTAAACAATTGGAATATCGAAACATGATCAAAACGGATGAGACACACAGCTCACGGTGTGCACAGAGCACTTAACTCAGTAGCTCATGCAACAAGCCGGACTTGGAATATGAGGAAACTGCAACAAGGAACACTTTTCAGACATAGCCTTCAATGGTTCCCGCCGCCTATCCACCATATACCGGAAGTTCACTTATGCATGTGACGAATAAATTATCTAGATGACGGACGTATTAATTAAGTAACAAATGCATCAAGCTAGTGACTGATGTGTTAAGTGATATACATGTTCTGCAAATAACAGATGCATCAAGCTAGTGACTGATGTGTTAAGTGATATACATGTTCTGCAAGTAACAATTGCATCAAGCTAGTGACTGATGTGTTAAGTGATATACATGTTCTGCAAGTAACAGATGCATCAAGCTAGTGACTGATGTGTTAAGTGATATACATGTTCTGCAAATAACAGATGCCTCAAGCTAGTGACTGATGTGTTAAGTGATATACATGTTCTGCAAGTAACAGATGCCTCAAGCTAGTTACTGATGTGTTAAGTGATATACATGTTCTGCAAGTAACAAATGCATCAAGCTAGTGACTGATGTGTTAAGTGATATACATGTTCTGCAAGTAACAGATGCCTCAAGCTAGTGACTGATGTGTTAAGTGATATACATGTTCTGCAAATAACAGATGCCTCAAGCTAGTGACTGATGTTTTAAGTGATATACATGTTCTGCAAGTAACAGATGCATCAAGCTAGTGACTGATGTGTTAAGTGATATACATGTTCTGCAAGTAACAGATGCATCAAGCTAGTGACTGATGTGTTAAGTGATATACATATTCTGCAAGTAACAAATGCATCAAGCTAGTGACTGATGTGTTAAGTGATATACATGTTCTGCAAGTAACAAATGCATCAAGCTAGTGACTGATGTGTTAAGTGATATACATGTTCTGTAAGTAACAAATGCCTCTAACACCAAATAAAGAACGTAAATAAGTGCACTCCTCAATATTGTTTTCTAGCAATACAAGAGTGTAGTTGTGTGCTTTAACACTCATGCAGCGTGGCGTATAGGGAATATAATGTTAGCGACCATATCTGTCTTGACAATCGCCATGTTTTGAGTTAGTGCATATTAATAGTATAAACACGCTTTCCATGGAGTCAGAAAAACGGCAAAATAAATCACAAATTAAATTTTTGGAATTACCATATCAGGATGTGTACACAGAATGCTAAAAATGAAATGTGAATAAGGGAAAGTAACATATAATACATATGGGGTATGAATCAGAAAAGAGCACTGGAGATACATAGTTACTCTCGTGCCAGAGGCAGAGTATGTGACAAAAATCATAACTCTCCATGTCAGACGATTCATTTTCTTCTTCTTTAATTCATCTAATGCTGCCTTGAGGCGTGGCGAGAAACAGGGTGCATGTATCATATAATATGATGGAATGTTACATATTCTCAGTATTCCTGTATGGTGCAGAAACATGGACATTAAACAAGATAACAGAACAGAAAATTGAGGCCTTTGAAATGTGGATTTATAGAAGAATAGGTAGAATTGGATGGAAAGAAAAGATAACAAACGATGACGTTTTAAAACAACTAAAAATGAAAAGAGAACTACTAAACACAATTAGAACAAGACAAATGAAATTTTTGGGGCATGTTAAAAGACACAACAGCCTAATAAAAAGCAATATTGGAAGGGACAATACAAGGTAAAAGAGGCAGACCAAGACTAACATGGACAAGTCAACCAACGGTTGACAACGTGTCAGACAATCTGCACCATCAAAGCAAGAGACAGAGTGGCATGGCGCTCCATGGTAGCCAACATTCGATGCGGAGACGAAACTCAATGATGATGAATATGATGGCAATATATAATATAATATGAAGGCCATGTATACTATAATATGATGGTCATGTATAATATAATATGAAGGCCATGTATAATATAATATGATGGTCATGTATAATATAATATGATGGTCATGTATAATATAATATGATGGTCATGTATACTATAATATGAAGGCCATGTATAATATAATATGATGGCCATGTATAATATAATATGAAGGCCATGTATACTATAATATGATGGTCATGTATAATATAATATGAAGGCCATGTATACTATAATATGATGGTCATGTATACTATAATATGAGGCCATGTATACTATAATATGATGGTCATGTATACTATAATATGAAGGCCATGTATACTATAATATGATGGTCATGTATACTATAATATGAAGGCCATGTATACTATAATATGATGGTCATGTATACTATAATATGAAGGCCATGTATACTATAATATGAAGGCCATGTATACTATAATATGATGGTCATGTATAATATAATATGATGGTCATGTATACTATAATATGATGGTCATGTATAATATAATATGATGGTCATGTATACTATAATATGATGGTCATGTATAATATAATATGAAGGCCATGTATACTATAATATGATGGTCATGTATAATATAATATGAAGGCCATGTATACTATAATATGATGGTCATGTATACTATAATATGATGGTCATGTATAATATAATATGAAGGCCATGTATACTATAATATGATGGTCATGTATACTATAATATGATGGTCATGTATAATATAATATGATGGTCATGTATAATATAATATGATGGTCATGTATACTATAATATGATGGTCATGTATAATATAATATGATGGTCATGTATAATATAATATGAAGGCCATGTATACTATAATATGAAGGCCATGTATACTATAATATGATGGTCATGTATAATATAATATGAAGGCCATGTATACTATAATATGAAGGCCATGTATACTATAATATGAAGGCCATGTATACTATAATATGAAGGCCATGTATAATATAATATGAAGGCCATGTATAATATAATATGAAGGCCATGTATAATATAATATGATGGTCATGTATAATATAATATGATGGTCATGTATACTATAATATGAAGGCCATGTATACTATAATATGATGGTCATGTATAATATAATATGATGGTCATGTATAATATAATATGATGGTCATGTATACTATAATATGATGGTCATGTATAATATAATATGATGGTCATGTATACTATAATATGAAGGCCATGTATACTATAATATGAAGGCCATGTATACTATAATATGAAGGCCATGTATACTATAATATGATGGTCATGTATAATATAATATGATGGTCATGTATAATATAATATGATGGTCATGTATAATATAATATGATGGTCATGTATACTATAATATGATGGTCATGTATAATATAATATGATGGTCATGTATAATATAATATGATGGTCATGTATAATATAATATGATGGTCGGGTATAATATAATATGATGGTCGTGTATAATATAATATGATGGTCGTGTATAATATAATATGATGGTCGTGTATAATATAATATGATGGTCGTGTATAATATAATATTCTGGTCGTGTATAATATAATATTCTGGTCGTGTATAATATAATATTCTGGTCGTGTATAATATAATATTCTGGTCGTGTATAATATAATATGATGGTCGTGTATAATATAATATGATGGTCGTGTATAATATAATATGATGGTCGTGTATAATATAATATGATGGTCGTGTATAAAATAATAGGATGGCCATGTATACTATAATACGATGGTCATGTATAATGTAATATGATGGCAATATATACTATAATACGATGGCCATGTATAAAATAATACGATGGTGATGTACAATATAATACGATGGCCATGTACAATATACTACAATGGCCATGTACAAAATAATACGATGGCCATGTACAATATAATACGATGGCCATGTACAATATACTACGATGGCCATGTACAAAATAATACGATGGCGATGTACAATATAATACGATGGCCATGTACAATATACTACGATGGCCATGTACAATATAATACGATGGTCATGTACAATATAATACGATGGTCATGTACAATATAATACGATGGTCATGTACAATATAATACAATAGTCATGTACAATATAATACGATGGTCATGTACACTATAATACGATGGTCATGTACAATATAATACGATGGTCATGTACAATATAATACGATGGTCATGTACAATATAATACGATGGTCATGTACAATATAATACGATGGCCATGTACAATATAATACGATGGCCATGTACAATATAATACGATGGCCATGTACAATATAATACGATGGTCATGTACAATATAATACGATGGTCATGTACAATATAATACGATGGCCATGTACAATATAATACGATGGCCATGTACAATATAATACGATGGGCATGTACAATAAATATGATGGGCATGTACAATATAATACGATGGTCATGTACAATATAATACGATGGCCATGTACAATATAATATGATGGCCATGTACAATATAATATGATGGCCATGTACAATATAATATGATGGTAATGTACACTATAATATGATGGTCATGTACAATATAATATGATGGCCATATGTATTGTATTGCTTGCTCTCTGTGGTCACTTCTCTTATAAATGCAGTCCCGTACTTGAGCGCTCCTGGACAATTCAATCCTAGATTCAATAAAGTACATACTTAGCGATGCTCAGATGGGCTTCAGAAGGAACAGAGGTTGCACAGATGCCCTATTCTATTTATCATAAAACAATAGCGGAGAAAACAATAGAGCATAATGAAACACTATATACAGCTTTTATTGACCAAGAAAAGGCGTTCGATAGGGTGGACAGGGAACAACTGTGGTCCGTATTGCCTTTGTACGAAGTGAGTCACCACCTAGTAGAGATATGCAAGAGCCTCTATGAAAGTAGTCGCACTACAGTTATTTCCAGCAGGTTACTCTAAACATTTCACCATTAACTCCGGAGTAAGACAAGGCTGCGTGCTTTCCCCTTTACTTTTCATCACATATATGGACAATATATGCAAATTAGCATGCCCAATCAAAGGAAGTATAACAACAAGGATGATAACAAGCGATAACACAAAAGAGAACGAAATATACGTACCAGAAAACAGCAGAAGAGAGGAAGAAATAAATGAAATACTATTTGTAGACGACCAAGTTCTGATACATGAAACAACTGAGGACATGCAAGAACATATCAACAGGCTAAACAACACTTGTAAACAATATAACATGAAGATCAACATAAACAAAACCGAAGTAATGGTAATAGCGAGAAAGAAAGAAAAACTAAACATCATAATAGATAATACAACTCTGAAGCAAGTAGACAATTTTAAATATCTGGGTAGCACTTTAACACAAGATAATAACCATGAGACAGAGATAGAGATAAGGTGTAACAAAGCCTGCCAAGTTATAGGTCAAGTATCAACACTATTGAAAGCAATAACTACGGAAGCAAAAGAGGCAATATACAAATCAATTTTTCTACCAACTCTGTGCTATCAGTGCCAAAATTGGACTCTAGAAAGAACAATAAGAAAGATAACGACCACAGAAATGAAATGTGTCAGAAGAATGACAGGAAACAGCTTAAGAGACAGAGTAAGAACCACTAAAAGAGCCATAAACAAACGCTACGAAAACGATAGATTAAGAGGAAGACCGAGAAAGAGATGGATAAAGTGAATACCTGAGTCACTAGGAGGGATAACACCAGAAGAAGCCAACAGATGAGCAAAGAATCGCAGATTGTGTCTCCACTCGACGCCAACGGCAATGGAGGAAGGATAGAGGAAGAATAAAGCACGGGATATATAGAAAGAAACTCTGTGCAAGATAAGAAATTACTATACTGTAGAAAGGACTGTGTGGGGAAAAGGAAACATGTTCATGATGCATGACTGAGTGGCAGAAATGAGACATTTTGATAGTGCATGACTGAGTGGCAGAAATGAGACATTTTGATAGTGTATGACTGAGTGGCAGAAATGAGACATTTTGATAGTGCATGACTGAGTGCCAGAAATAAGACATTTTGATAGTGCATGACTGAGTGCCAGAAATGAGACATTTTGATAGTGCATGACTGGGTGGCAGAAATGAGACATTTTGATAGTGCATGACTGAGTGGCAGAAATGAGACATTTTGATAGTGTATGACTGAGTGCCAGAAATGAGACATTTTGATAATGCATGACTGAGTGGCAGAAATGAGACATTTTGATAGTGCATGACTGAGTGGCAGAAAGGAGACATTTTGATAGTGCATGACTGAGTGGCAGAAATGAGACATTTTGATAGTGCATGACTGAGTGGCAGAAATGAAACATTTTGATAGTGCATGACAGAGTGGCAGAAATGAGACATTTTGATAATGCATGACTGAGTGGCAGAAATGAGACATTTTTATAGTGCATGACTGAGTTGCAGAAATGAGACATTTTGATAGTGCATGACAGAGTGGCAGAAATGAGACATTTTGATAGTGCATGACTGAGTGGCAGAAATGAGACATTTTGATAGTGCGTGACTGAGTGGCAGAAATGAGACATTGTGATAGTGTGTGACTGTGTGACAGAAAGGAGACATTTTGATAGTGTGTGACTGTGTGACAGAAAGGAGACATTTTGATAGTGCATGACTGAGTGACAGAAAGGAGACATTTTGATAGTGCATGACTGAGTGGCAGAAATGAGACATTTTGATAGTGCATGACTGAGTGGCAGAAATGAGACATTTTGATAGTGCATGACTGAGTGCCAGAAATAAGACATTTTGATAGTGCATGACTGAGTGCCAGAAATGAGACATTTGATAGTGCATGACTGGGTGGCAGAAATGAGACATTTTGATAGTGCATGACTGAGTGGCAGAAATGAGACATTTTGATAGTGTATGACTGAGTGCCAGAAATGATACATTTTGATAATGCATGACTGAGTGGCAGAAATGAGACATTTTGATAGTGCATGACTGAGTGGCAGAAAGGAGACATTTTGATAGTGCATGACTGAGTGGCAGAAATGAGACATTTTGATAGTGCATGACTGAGTGGCAGAAATGAAACATTTTGATAGTGCATGACTGAGTGGCAGAAATGAGACATTTTGATAATGCATGACTGAGTGGCAGAAATGAGACATTTTGATAGTGCATGACTGAGTGGCAGAAATGAGACATTTTGATACTGCATGACAGAGTGGCAGAAATGAGACATTTTGATAGTGCATGACTGAGTGGCAGAAATGAGACATTTTGATAGTGCGTGACTGAGTGGCAGAAATGAGACATTGTGATAGTGTGTGACTGTGTGACAGAAAGGAGACATTTTGATAGTGTGTGACTGTGTGACAGAAAGGAGACATTTTGATAGTGTGTGACTGTGTGACAGAAAGGAGACATTTTGATAGTGTGTGACTGTGTGACAGAAAGGAGACATTTTGATAGTGCATGACTGAGTGACAGAAAGGAGACATTTTGATAGTGCATGACTGAGTGGCAGAAATGAGACATTTTGATAGTGCATGACTGAGTGGCAGAAATGACCCATTTTGATAGTGTGTGACTGTGTGACAGAAAGGAGACATTTTGATAGTGCATGACTGTGTGACAGAAAGAAGACATTTTGATAGTGTGTGATTGTGTGACAGAAAGGAGAAATTTTGATAGTATGTGACTATGTGGCAGAAATGAGACATTTTGATAGTGTGTGACTGTGTGACAGAAAGGAGACATTTTGATAGTGTGTGACTGTGTGACAGAAAGGAGACATTTTGATAGTGTGTGACTGTGTAACAGTAATGAGACATTTTGATAGTGTGTGACTGTGTGACAGAAAGGAGACATTTTGATAGTGTGTGACTGTGTAACAGTAATGAGACATTTTGATAGTGTGTGACTGTGTGACAGAAAGGAGACATTCTGATAGTGTGTGACTGTGTGACAGAAAGGAGACATTTTGATAGTGTGTGACTGTGTGACAGAAAGGAGACATTTTGATAGTGTGTGACTGTGAGGTAGAAAGAAGACATTTCGATAGTGCACGACTGAGTGACAGAAAGGAGACATTTTGATAGTGTGTGACTGTGTGACAGAAAGGAGACATTTTGATAGTGTGTGACTGTGAGGTAGAAAGAAGGCATTTCGATAGTTTGTGACTGTGTGACAGAAAGGAGACATTTTGATAGTGTGTGACTGTGTGACAGAAAGGAGACATTTTGATAGTGTGTGACTGTGTGACAGAAAGGAGACATTTTGATAGTGTGTGACTGTGTGACAGAAAGGAGACATTTTGATAGTGCATGACTGAGTGACAGAAATGAGACATTTTTATAGTGCATGACTGAGTGGCAGAAATGAGACATTTTGATAGTGCATGACAGAGTGGCAGAAATGAGACATTTTGATAGTGCATGACTGAGTGGCAGAAATGAGACATTTTGATAGTGCGTTACTGAGTGGCAGAAATGAGACATTGTGATAGTGTGTGACTGTGTGACAGAAAGGAGACATTTTGATAGTGTGTGACTGTGTGACAGAAAGGAGACATTTTGATAGTGCATGACTGAGTGACAGAAAGGAGACATTTTGATAGTGCATGACTGAGTGGCAGAAATGAGACATTTTGATAGTGCATGACTGAGTGCCAGAAATAAGACATTTTGATAGTGCATGACTGAGTGCCAGAAATGAGACATTTTGATAGTGCATGACTGGGTGGCAGAAATGAGACATTTTGATAGTGCATGACTGAGTGGCAGAAATGAGACATTTTGATAGTGTATGACTGAGTGCCAGAAATGATACATTTTGATAATGCATGACTGAGTGGCAGAAATGAGACATTTTGATAGTGCATGACTGAGTGGCAGAAAGGAGACATTTTGATAGTGCATGACTGAGTGGCAGAAATGAGACATTTTGATAGTGCATGACTGAGTGGCAGAAATGAAACATTTTGATAGTGCATGACTGAGTGGCAGAAATGAGACATTTTGATAATGCATGACTGAGTGGCAGAAATGAGACATTTTGATAGTGCATGACTGAGTGGCAGAAATGAGACATTTTGATAGTGCATGACAGAGTGGCAGAAATGAGACATTTTGATAGTGCATGACTGAGTGGCAGAAATGAGACATTTTGATAGTGCGTGACTGAGTGGCAGAAATGAGACATTGTGATAGTGTGTGACTGTGTGACAGAAAGGAGACATTTTGATAGTGTGTGACTGTGTGACAGAAAGGAGACATTTTGATAGTGTGTGACTGTGTGACAGAAAGGAGACATTTTGATAGTGTGTGACTGTGTGACAGAAAGGAGACATTTTGATAGTGCATGACTGAGTGACAGAAAGGAGACATTTTGATAGTGCATGACTGAGTGGCAGAAATGAGACATTTTGATAGTGCATGACTGAGTGGCAGAAATGAGACATTTTGATAGTGCATGACTGAGTGGCAGAAATGACCCATTTTGATAGTGTGTGACTGTGTGACAGAAAGGAGACATTTTGATAGTGCATGACTGTGTGACAGAAAGAAGACATTTTGATAGTGTGTGATTGTGTGACAGAAAGGAGAAATTTTGATAGTATGTGACTATGTGACAGAAATGAGACATTTTGATAGTGTGTGACTGTGTGACAGAAAGGAGACATTTTGATAGTGTGTGACTGTGTGACAGAAAGGAGACATTTTGATAGTGTGTGACTGTGTAACAGTAATAAGACATTTTGATAGTGTGTGACTGTGTGACAGAAAGGAGACATTTTGATAGTGTGTGACTGTGTAACAGTAATGAGACATTTTGATAGTGTGTGACTGTGTGACAGAAAGGAGACATTTTGATAGTGTGTGACTGTGTGACAGAAAGGAGACATTTTGATAGTGTGTGACTGTGTGACAGAAAGGAGACATTTTGATAGTGTGTGACTGTGTGACAGAAAGGAGACATTTTGATAGTGTGTGACTGTGTGACAGAAAGGAGACATTTTGATAGTGCATGACTGAGTGACAGAAAGGAGACATTTTGATAGTGTGTGACTGAGTGACAGAAAGGAGACATTTTGATAGTGCACGACTGAGTGACAGAAAGGAGACATAGTGATAGTGTGTGACTGTGTGACAGAAAGGAGACATTTTGATAGTGTGTGATTGTGTGACAGAAAGGAGACATTTTGATAGTGTGTGACTATGTGACAGAAAGGAGACATTTTGATAGTGTGTGACAGAAAGGAGACATTTTGATAGTGTGTGACTGTGTGACAGAGAGGAGACATTTTGATAGTGTGTGACTGTGTGACAGAAAGGAGACATTCTGATAGTGTGTATCTGTGTGACAGAAAGGAGACATTTTGATAGTGTGTGACTGTGTGACAGAAAGGAGACATTTTGATAGTGTGTGACTGTGAGGTAGAAAGAAGACATTTCGATAGTGCACGACTGAGTGACAGAAAGGAGACATTTTGATAGTGTGTGACTGTGTGACAGAAAGGAGACATTTTGATAGTGTGTGACTGTGAGGTAGAAAGAAGGCATTTCGATAGTTTGTGACTGTGTGACAGAAAGGAGACATTTTGATAGTGCACGACTGAGTGACAGAAAGGATACATATTGATAGTGCATGACTGAGTGACAGAAAGGAGACATTTTGATAGTGTGTGACAAAATGGAGACATTTTGATAGTATGTGACTTTGTGACAGAAAGGAGACATCTTGATAGTGTGTGACTGTCAGGTAGAAAGCAGACATTTTGATAGTGTGTGACTGTGTGACAGAAAGGAGACATTTTGATAGTGTGTGACTGTGTGACAGAAAGGAGACATTTTGATAGTATGTGACTGTGTGACAGAAAGGAGACATTTTGATAGTGTGTGACTGTGTGACAGAAAGGAGACATTTCGACAGTCTGTGACTGTGTGACAGAAAGGAGACATTTTGATAGTGCATGATTGTGTGACCGAAAGGAGACATTTAGATAATGCATGACTGTGTGACAGAAAGGAGACATTTTGATAGTGCATGACTGTGTGACAGAAAGGAGACATTTTGATAGTGTATGACTGTGTGACAGAAAGGAGACATTTTGATAGTGTATGACTGTGTGACTAAAATGATGATATTTAACAAATTGCAAAGATGATATCAAGATGTGCTCCTTCTCCATCACTCTCATCGTATTGTAACGAGGCACACTGACTTCTTTCACAATCATCGTTCATCAATCAACATCGAATTTCGTAATGAAGCCTTTAAAAACAACATCCATCATTCATTAACGCCAACGCTTCTTTATATAATTCTTGGAGCCTTTTATTTACTTCACTTCATGTCTTCTATATCATACTACTGCTAATGACAATCTCTCTATGTTCTCCATGATATTACTTTCTTTCCATTCGCCTTACCCTATCGCTAATCTCTGTCGTTAATCTAACATCTTCTAAACTAGCTACATTCGGCCGTTTCCCTACTTTGGTACGTTCCCCATCGAACGCACCACCCTAACCTATTCTGGCTATCGCTAACTATCGGCCTATTTCATTGTAGTTTCTTGTCTTCCCTAACCTATCTACTCTGTATGACTGTCCCTTTCCCTGATGTTGACCACTTCTCTTCTCACGTCCTCTCAGTACGATGTTCCGGCTCCAAGTTGACTAGTCTCTTCTAGTCACCTAACTACCGTAACCCCCTGCCACGTCATGCCCCTTACTTTACGTCATTTTCTCTTCTGTACAAGTAAGTGCTCAATCTATATTTCCCTATACTCTATCTCACGGTGTGTACTTTCTTTCACACCCTTCCTCGCGCAAGTGCTTAATCTATATTTCCCTATTCTCCATTCCCCTCTATTATATACTCCTATCCGTACCTTCTCTGCTATATGACAGAAAGGAGACATTTTGATAGTGCATGACTGTATGACAGAAAGGAGACATTTTGATAGTGTATGACTGTGTGACAGAAAGGAGACATTTTGATAGTGTATGACTGTGTGACAGAAAGGAGACATTTTGATAGTGCATGACTGTGTGACCGAAAGGAGACATTTAGATAATGCATGACTGTGTGACTGAAAGGAGACATTTTGATAGAGCATGACTGTGTGACAGAAAGGAGACATTTTGATAGTGCATGACTGTGTGACAGAAAGGAGACATTTTGATAGTGTATGACTGTGTGACAGAAAGGAGACATTTTGATAGTGTGTGACTGTGTGACAGAAAGGAGACATTTTGATAGTGTATGACTGTGTGACAGAAAGGAGACATTTTGACAGTGTATGACTATACATCTAACCCAGACCTCGTGTTTTCACAATCATGACATGCACAGAAGATAAATTTTGTTGTTTTTATTTTGCTACCAGATAATCATGACTCTCATCAGCTTCATGAAGACATTGAATACTCAGGCTGACATTCCATCAAATAGTAGTCACAAGATGTAGGTAGGTAGCTCTTGGTAGGCTTCTTGTTGGTTCTCTGTCACATTAATACAACCTTTGGTGCCTGGTTGATGTTGGATCCTCGTTTTGTTTTGAGCACAAAGTTCAGCCCGCGCAGTTAACTGTTGTCTGTAGTCTCTGTTGGCCTCTTTAACCAGCTGGTTATCTGAGGACATGGGCTTGGAATCTTCTGTTGTCCTTTATAAACACATGATCGATGTTCTTCCAGCGTCTTCTACCGATGTAGGACACGTGTTCTTGACCGGTTTCCTAAAACATTGTCGTATTCGGTGTAAAGCGTCTCTGATTTAAATGTAAGAGTCTTCGTGTGCACTTATTTACGAAGGCAATCATTCTCTGCCTAGACATTGATCTTGTAAGTTTATTAACGACATCTTGATGTAAACTTGATACGCGTCATAATTTGAGTTGTTTCATATTTTTTTCACTGACACCAGATAGGGTATTTGGAAAATAGATATAGTATAACAGTGACATAGGGCTGAGGTGCCACCGTGTACTATGGGTAAGAAACAACAATGGGGCGTAGTAGGAAAATGGTTGCAGTTGAGACACAACATTGGAGCATGAGTGAAACGCAGTGAGTTATGGCTGAGATGTGGCAATTAGGGACCCGTGAGAGGCAAAGAAACATCACTGAGATGTGATAATTAGGGACCAGTGAGAGACAAAGAAACATCAGTGAGATGTGATAATTAGGGACCAGTGAGAGGCAAAGAAACATCAGTGAGATGTGATAATTAGGGACCAGTGAGAGACAAAGAAACATCACTGAGATGTGATAATTAGGGACCAGTGAGAGGCAAAGAAACATCAGTGAGATGTGATAATTAGGGACCAGTGAGAGGCAAAGAAACATCAGTGAGATGTGGTAATTAGGGAACAGTGAGAGGCAAAGAAACATCACTGAGATGTGATAATTAGGGACCAGTGAGAGACAAAGAAACATCAGTGAGATGTGATAATTAGGGACCAGTGAGAGGCAAAGAAACATCAGTGAGATATGATAATTAGGGACCAGTGAGAGGCAAAGAGTCATGGTTGAAATGTGGTAATGAGGAACAAGTGAGAGGCAGAGAGTCATGGTTGAGATGTGGTAATGAGGAACAAGTGAGAGGCAGAGAAACATCAGTGAGATGTGATAATTAGGGACCAGTGAGAGGCAAAGAAACATCAGTGAGATGTGATAATTAGGGAACAGTGAGAGGCAAAGAAACATCACTGAGATGTGGTAATTAGGGACCCGTGAGAGGCAAAGAAACATCACTGAGATGTGGTAATTATGGACCAGTGAGAGGCAAAGAAACACCACTGAGATGTGGCAATTAGGGACCCGTGAGCGGCAAAGAAACATCAGTGAGATGTGATAATTAGGGACCAGTGAGAGCAAAGAAACATCAGTGAGATGTGGTAATTAGGGACCAGTGAGAGGCAAAGAAACATCAGTGAGATGTGGTAATTAGGGACCAGTGAGAGGCAAAGAAACATCACTGAGATGTGATAATTAGGGACCAGTGAGAGGCAAAGAAACATCAGTGAGATATGGCAATTAGGGACCAGCGAGAGGCAAAGAAACATCAGTGAAATGTGGCAATTAGGGACCAGTGAGAGGCAAAGAAACATTACTGAGATGTGGCAATTAGGGACCAGTGAGAGGCAAAGAAACATCAGTGAGATGTGGCAATTAGGGACCCGTGAGAGGCAAAGAAACATCAGTGAGATGTGGCAATTACGGACCCGTGAGAGGCAAAGAAACATCAGTGAGATGTGATAATTAGGGACCAGTGAGAGGCAAAGAAACATCAGTGAGGTGTGGCAATTAGGGACCAGTGAGAGGCAAAGAAACATCAGTGTTTTGTGGTAATTAAGGACCAGCGAGAGGCAAAGAAACATCTGTGAGATGTGGTGATTTGGGACCAGTGAGTGGCAAAGAAACATCAGTGAGATGTGGTAATTAGGGACCCGTGAGAGGCAAAGAAACATCACTGAGATGTGGTAATTAGGGAACAGGTAGAGGCAAAGAAACATCAGTGAGATGTGGTAATTAGGGACCAGTGAGAGGCAAAGAAACATCACTGAGATGTGATAATTAGGGACAAGTGAGAGGCAAATGAACATCAGTGAGATGTGGCAATTAGGGACCAGCGAGAGGCAAAGAAACATCAGTGAGATGTGGTAATTAGGGACAAATGAGAGGCAGAGAGTTATGGATTAGATGTCGAAATGCGGGACACGTGAGAGGCAAAGAAACATCAGTGAGATGTGGTAATTAGCGACAAGTGAGAGGCAAAGAAACATCAGTGAAATGTGACAATTAGAGACTTTGATGAGGCAAAGAAACATCAGTGAGATATGGCAATTAGAGCTTTTGAGAGACAAAAAAACATCAGTGAGATGTGGCAATTAGGGACCCGTGAGAGGCAAAAAAACATCAGTGAGACGTGGCAATTAGGGACCAGTGAGAGGCAAAGAAACATCAGTGAGATGTGGCAATTAGGGACCAGTGAGAGGCAAAGAAATATCAGTGAGATGCGGTTATTAGGGACCAGTGAGAGGCAAAGAAACATCAGTAGGGTGTGGTAATTAGGGACCAGTGAGAGGCAAAGAAACATCACTGAGATGTGATAATTAGGGACCAGTGAGAGGCAAAGAAACATCAGTGAGATGTGGTAATTAAGGACCAGTGAGAGGCAAAGAAACATCAGTGAGATGTGGCAATTAGAGCTTTTGAGAGGCAAAGAAATATCAGTGAGATGCGGTTATTAGGGACCAGTGAGAGGCAAAGAAACATCAGTAGGATGTGGTAATTAGGGACCAGTGAGAAGCAAAGAAACATCACTGAGATGTGATAATTAGGGACCAGTGAGAGGCAAAGAAACATCAGTGAGATGTGGTAATTAGGGACCAGTGAGAGGCAGAGAGTTATGGATTAGATGTCGAAATGCGGGACACGTGAGAGGCAAAGAAACATCAGTGAGATGTGGTAATTAGGGACACGTATGAAGCAAAGAAACATCAGTGAGATGTGGCAATTAGAGCCTTCTGAAAGGCAAAGAAATATCAGTGAGATGTGGCAATTAGGGACACGTGAAAGGCAAAGAGTTATGGATGAGATGCAGCAAAAAAAAAACATGGTTGAAATAGGATAATTCACCATGGTGGGATAATGAGAGAGGAAGTAAATACCAATAGAGGGCATAATAAAATACTTTAAACATGCATTGAACAATTATATTGGTGATTACGTGGGGTACTTAAAAGATGTAAATAAGATACGACAGTAGGGCATCAGTGATGCATTATACTGAAGATTAATTCAAATATAGTCTTGCATAGTTCGTGATACACCACATGATTAAGGCAGAAGTTACAATGAATGAATTAAATAATATTATATTAATAACCAGAAACAACACTAGCGTGTGAATTAGACATCCTAATGCAACATGGAGAGCAGATACACTGTAAGTGCTAATTCAAACACAAGACAAAGACAAAAGGAAGATAGAAAAAAAAAACCATCGCTTGTCCCTCAGCCTTTCATCTACTTCGCTGCAGTGTTTCTGATGACATTAAAATGTCAGTGTTTCATGATGACATTAAAATGTCAGTGTTTCTGATTACATTAAAATGTTATCACTGGAGATGAAATGTTACCGGAGAATGCAGAATATGTCAAAGAACCAATTTTAAAAAGTCGTAACAGAAGAACAACCGTTGGTAAACAAAAACAGGTTTATATATTTTAGTTATAGAAGAAAATTCACATATATTGACTACGGCTATCTAATGTTTTACTAAGAACTGCGAACTGAGAGGGAACTCCTGGAATCATCCAAATTGTGTGACCTTTTCAGCTACGCGAGTTACAGACAGCTGGCATCATTTTACCAACCCCACCTCCACCGCAGCAAAGCTGAAAACGACAAAAGCTTTCAGTGATTCCTTTCAGCCCGCGAGCCCTATTAATACTAATAATAGGTGGCTGTATATGCACAATCAGTTAAATGAATTAACAGGAAGAAAAGAAGTAAAAGTTTCAGGATGTGTGAAATCAAAGGAAGAAATACAATAATGGGACAGGAGAAGACAATGGAAAGGTGGACAGAATATATCAGTCAACTCTATGATGATGAAAGAACAGAATTAAACAATTCAAATGAAGACACAGGACCACCAATAATGCAGAGTGAAGTGGAGGACGCAATTCAACACATGAAAAGAGGCAAAGCTCCAGGTCCTGACAATATAACAATCGAAGAGATAAATGCATTAGGAGAGCTGGGAGTACAAGTCATAACAAAATTACTCAATGACATATATAACACTGGACACATACCCGAATCTCTACTAAAATCTATCTTTGTAGCCATACCGAAGAAGTCAGGAGCCACTGATTGTGAAGACCACCGCACTATTAGTCTCATGAGCCATATGACTAAAATATTACTAAGAATAATCAAGAGACGTGAAAGGAACAAAATAAAACCAGAAATAAGTGAGGAACAATGTGGATTTGTGGAAGGAAAGGGCACCAATAATGCAATATACATCTTAAGAACATTTATAGATAGATCTATAGAGGTAAAGAAAGATCTATATATGTGCTTTATAGACTACACGAAAGCATTTGACAAAGTAAAGCATGTGGAAATAATCAGTATGCTGGAGAGATTAAACATTGATGGCAAGGATCTGCGAATCATAAAAAACATGTACTGGCAACAAACAGCAGCTATACGAATTAGCAACCAAACAGGGCAATTCCAATATATAAAGCAAGGAGTCAGACAAGGCTGTGTTCTGTCACCGGATTTGTTTTCACTTTACAGCGAATATATTATGAGATCAATAGCAGACAAAAAAGTAATTGTCAACGGTCACAACATAAATAATTTGCGATATGCGGATGACACAGTCTTAATAGCAGAGACAGGGAATGACCTACAAGAAATGATAAGACATAATAGTAAAAGAAAGCAACAAGAAAGGTCTCAGTCTGAATTGTAAGAAAACAGAAGTAATGGTTATATCGAAGAAACAATCACCACCATCATGCAGCATAAAAATAAATGAGACAAATCTGAAACAAGTGCAACGTTTCAAATACTTGGGCACAATAATAACATTAGATGGGAGATGCACCACAGAAATAAAAAGCAGAATAGCTCAGGCCAAAATAGCATTTAAGAAAATGAAAAATATCTTATGCAACAAATCTATGTCAATAAAAATGAGAAAGAGAGTTCATCGGTGCTATATAGAACCAATTCTGACCAATGGAAGCGAATCATGGACAGTAGACAAACAAATGAAAAGACGATTAGAGGCCACAGAGATGGGATTTCTCAGAAAAATGTTGAAAGTTCCCTGGACAGCTAAAAAGACCAATGAGGAAGTTCTCAAAGAGGCCAACACAAAAAGGGAGCTCTTAAAAAACATCAGAAAGAAGCAATCAACATTTTTTGGGCACATCATGAGAAGAGGAAAGTTGGAATATTTGGTTACAATTGACAAAATAAAAGGAAAGAGAGATCGCGGACGACAAAGAGAGAAAATACTGGATAGCTTGGTGTCATGGCATGGAAAACAGTCAACAACAGAACTGATACGATACACTGTAGATAGAAGATTGATTGTGGAGGGACATGACCACCTACGCCAACCGGTATGGCACATGATGACATTGATAATATGAAAAGAAAAAAGGAGTGTTCACACACAAATGGACAAAATGGGTATTGCCAAGAAGACTATGAGATAAAAGCATCAAGTACTTCCTACAGTACAGGTTACACTCACAGAAGCAGACAATACAACTAGAACGAGATTGACAGTCACTCAATAGCACCGCCTTGCACTGTAAGCGCTAGGCAAGGATTATGTCACGATTGAAACAAACATTCAAGCAAGACAGCACATGGAATGAACACATTTTATTTTAAGAAGTAGAACAATACTGCAGCACGCAGGCTTGTAATAACGGTATGACCGACTTACCACAGCGTTCTCAAACAAGCCAGTGGCCATTACAATACACGTGACCCCTTCTTGCCAGACCAGATGCCAGAATGAGACCAGGCACTTCGTATTCGGACCTGTGGAGTAATATGCAAATATGGGGGCAATGTAACGACTGGTAGCATGACTTTCTTCTCATATCAGTTAATGTGGTGATCTGGCGGAAATGGTTGATTTGCAAGTCATTGTTCGGGTAGAAATTGTGAAATGACAGAGGAACAAAACGCACTGAGGAAATGGCAGTGTGGGAAAGCAGATGCAGAGAAAGTTCATGCTGGAAAAGAAACCACAAAATTG
Source organism: Megaustenia siamemsis (assembly GCA_032433765.1). NCBI lineage: Eukaryota > Metazoa > Mollusca > Gastropoda > Stylommatophora > Ariophantidae > Megaustenia > Megaustenia siamemsis. The sequence continues at coordinate 54,644,515 of JAVIAB010000139.1, read as the reverse complement.
TACAAATGACAGTGTAGCATAAAAGGAAACCAGCACATCACGCTAATAGCGCATGACTGTGTATCTAACGACAACGTCACAGCCAAGAAACACATATCATAATAAACTATGTCTTTTGCTACTGGATAACTATGTTTCTCATATCAACTAGATCCAGTAAAAGCAATTGGAATAAATATGTCGACCTTTCTATCACATAAGTACCTACACGTGGCAGGCTCTTGATAAATATATGGTCCTCTGAAAAGTTACATTACAACTGCCATTGATGCTTGGTGGATTCATCCTGGACAAGTTACATTACAACTGCCATTGATGCTTGGTGGATTCATCCTGGACAAGTTACATTACAACTGCCATTGATGCTTGGTGGATTCATCCTGGACAAATACAAATGATAGCATCCGAACTATTGTCAGTACAGCTTTATTCGATAGATCATCTTCAGTGTACAAGGGGCAGCTCTATAGTTCTCAGATTTTCTTCTCAACACGGTACACAGTTGAAGCACGCATGCTACACATGCAAGCGAATGCACTGAAGATGGCCTCAGTTCCGATGCACGATATCAGCGGCCCTCGCTTCAGTCAACTAGTTATAGGAAAAGTTCAAGTAGCTTGGCCACAATAGGAATGTAAATGCCGCATTTATTTGACTGACTATGACTTTTCTGCAAGCTACGTCATAGATCGTCCTGCCCCTACATTTTATACAATTTCTGGCAGTGTCAAATGTTGTCTCGCACCACTTTCCTGAAACTACTTGGAAGAAATAAACCTGTAAAAATCGATGGCTTATGATCAGAGAATAGCATGAAAGAATAAAACAGTTCAGATTTGTGTGAGCCTACCACAGCTAGGAAGGCATAAGTGGCAAAGATTTGTGGTCTTGCACCATGAGTTGTGTGGCAGCTTTGACCATTACCTAAAGCTGGTCCGAGACCAGCCCTGCTAACGGTAGAAAAGATGAACGACTTTAATCTTGGCCAACCGTGAAAGTAGCTTCAAACAAACAGCTGTGTCTACTTCAAAAAGTCACATCAGACAACAAGAAATCATTAACCTCCGTACAAGATTTTATTTACGAAGAAGATAGTTGTCTTTGTCCCTACTGGACCAACAACAGACAAGAAATGAATGCTATAAATGTCGGTACGAGGAATGCATACTTTTGGAAATGTTGCTTCATATGTGTCACAGAAATTCACATAATTCGTGATTTAACATAATAATACGTTCTGGGCATTTGAGCTAAAAGGGAAACAGAACAACATATGATATATATATATATATATATATATATATATATATATATATATGTGCATATTTCCATTTGAAGGCTACTTGGTCCAATTAACTGTAGGTCAAGTGGTGATGGTTTTGAATACGTTTATTGAATTATTGAGTTATTTTATTGTTTAACTGTTTGATCAATATCAATGTAGTCAATAAATGACGTTTAAAACATTTACAACTTATTGATCTTTATTACATATGTGTGGCAACAAATGTCACAATAAATCCTTTCAAATGTGACAACCAATCCTGCCGAATGTGATAACCAACCATATCAAATGTGGTAACTAATCCTAAATATGTTACAACCAAACCTGCCGAATGTAACAACCAACCATGTCAAATGGAATAATCAACTATGCCAAATTGTAGCAACCAACCATGTCAAAATTGACAACCAACCATGTCAAATGTGATCCCAACCATGTCAAACATGACAACCAACCATTTCAAATAAGATAACCAACCATGTCAAACGTGACAACCAACTATGGCAAAATGTGACAACCAACACTAAAAATGTTACAACCAACCTTGTCAAATATGACAACCAACCCTGCCAAATGTGACAACCAACAATGTCAAATGTGACAACTAACCATGCCAAATGTGACAACCAACCATGCAAAATGTGACAACCAACCATGCCAAAAGGACAACCATCCCTGCCGAAGAAGTTGGTTATCACAATGAGGTAATAGTTATAGATATATCAAACGTTTAAAATGGTTATTTATCTTTTATATTTACATTACCCTTTGTATTGACAAAATATCTCTGGTGTACTATGAGGTGATATCAATTTTCTCCTCATTTAAGATGTAACCAATAGAAATATACAAATAACATATAACTGCGTGACACAGGATAAGAAACACGTACATTGTACTAAAATCACCTTGTCGTGTACTCGTAACATAAACATATCAATGCAATGAATTGCCAAAAAGTGCCGTTAGATATATGTTAGGTATATGTTAGATATATTATGTTAGAAAATTATTTTTTTTTTAAACTATCATTACGACTAATATGTAATCTATACTGGAAGCAAACAGCAATAATAAAATATAACAAAGAGAACTCTACACCCATTGATATAAAAAGAGGAGTAAGACCTATCGTATCACCAAGCTTGTTCAATCTATACACAGAGCAAATATTTAAAAACATCATAGAGATGCCAGGACACAAATTAATGGAAAGATAATCAATAACCTAAGATATGCTGACGATACTGTACTACTAGCAGAAAATCCTAAAGATCTACAACAATTACTTAATGAAATAAACATGACAAGCAAATAATATGGACTAGATATGAATATCAAAAAGACTAAAACTATGACCATAAACAAAGAAAATACTCAAAACCCACAAGTGGGTATAAAAATTGAAAGAATATTCCTGGAGGCAGTTCAGAACTACAACTACCTTGGACATACTATAACCAGTGATGGAAAATGTACAAATGAAATAAACAAAAAAATATGGAATGGCAAAAAGTAATTTTAATGTCATGAAGAACATACTAACATCAAAACAAATAACACCAGGGTTAAAACTAAGAATAGCAAAATGTTACATCTTCTCAATATTTCTATATGTTGCAGAAACATGTACATTAGACAAGAAAACAGAACAGAGAATTGAAGCCTTTGAAATGTGGATTTATAGAAGAATAGGTAGAGTTGGATGGAAGAAAAAGAAAACAAACGATGAAGTCTTAAAACAACAAAAAATGAAATAAGAACTACTAAGCACAATTCAAACAAGACAAATGCGATTTTTGGGCCATGTTAAAAGACACAACATTAACAGCCTACTAAAAGTAATCCTGGAGGGGAAAATACAAGGTGAAAGAGGCAGAGGTAGACCAAGACTAACATGGACGAGTAACACCAAAAGATGGACAAATCAGCCTATGACAACCTGCACCATCAAAGCAAGAGACAGAGCAGAATGGCACTCCATCGTAGCCAACCTTCGTTGCGGAGACGGCACTCGATAATGATGATCTTTACGACACATAGTAGCATTACTGGTGTGTGGCAAAAAGGGGGGGGGGCGCTCACGATACAACCAGAGCCAGAGGGATAAAGGCCACTTGGTCCAATCATTCGCCATGACGTTTGAGACTCAGGATTTTTATTTCACCCCCGATAGAAAAAATCATTTCTTTCTACCGCCGTTTTTGATCACCGTACGCCGACTTTTCAGCTAGAGAAACAGCGGATTTAGCTGCATACCCACACGCACCTCCAACAAATTAGTTAGAAAATTAGTGTATTTAATATCATGTATAACATAGCCAAACAAGTCGTTTCTAAAAAGCTACAAAAGCTTCAACTTTGGAAAAACGTTATCATCATTGTGGCCACCTTCATGCACAGCGAGACAAACTGTCTTGAAGAAAACAACTATGTGGTTTATACTTTCCGACTGATTTAATAATCGATCACAAGAGAATCAATCGATATTGAAACTTAACGACCAATGATATATTTATCTTTGCCAAATCATCTCTACCATTCTCGATATATGTTTACCATGTTAGTCTGCACCAAACCTGGTTTTAATAGCCTGGTCATGTCACCTCCTTGTCAAGCTCTCTTCAGGCTAATCGCTGACTGTAGGGTGACATATATTTTAACGTGTGGAACCAGCTACATTTGTCCCCACTGACAAACAATGAAGCTTGTGTAGCCTATTATAGCTGATGTTGAATTAGGAAGTCAGGATGGTTCCCTCCACTCTTTCATGCAGAAATGTAAGCAGAATGTGCTGATGTTGGCCATCATTTTTATAACAGCGGCACATTTTTGGAAGATGAGATCAGCATTACACCAGGCCGCTCAAATGTGATTCCCAGAAGAAACCTTATGTACCTATTTTATTGTTGTTGAATCATTCGTGCTAATTTATATCCGATTCTTACTTTTTTTTTTTTTACTGTAATCCATAATACTTCGCGCCATACATTGTCAAGAGACTTCTTCAAATCGATCAATACATATATTTCTCTTTGACGCATTTTACATTACCAAAAACAAGTAGGTTAAATGTCTGCTCTAAATGTCATTGTTCTTGTAGTCGACAATAAAACACTCCGACAACTGAAATGAAATAGTTCTGCTCATTAATAAATCAAGATTACTCAAAGAAACCAACGTTTCGACCTTTACATGTTATCAGCCAGTACGAACGCGACCAAAACACAAGACAAATCTCAAACAAATCTGAAAAAAAAAAGAAATAAGAATGACTGTCAGAAGTGTAACGCCGTGTAAGTACACACATTGAGATATCAATCGACAGCCGAAGGGACAAAACAAGCGCACCGATGAAACAAAAGTACAAAATGTAAAACGAGGCCTCAAAACATGACATGGCTTAAATATTAACATAAAGTGTCATGATGGGTAATAATGAGAAAAAAAATCACCCCATCTGGCTGTAAAGAGCTAAAGCGAGTTATCAGGCTGTTTTCAAGAGCTAATAATTGTCGGGTCGCTTTCAGCAGTTGATGAAATGTAAGCTCAATGATTATTCCAACAATTGATTTGTTGTACAGCCAGCTAAAGGGCTGTTTTCACATTGCGCATGCTCGTCATTCCAATAATTGGTTGGCTGTTTAAATGTCTGTCATCTCTACCACAGGACTACCTGAGTTTAGCCTATAATTGTATTTCTCATTATCACGAAACGTCGTGTGAACTGCGACACGAGCGCCCCCTCCTCTCACTTTTTTTCACGACAAATGTTGAGGCCCTAAGTTACTTCTTTCTTTGATCAAACCTCGGCAATAGCATTCTCTTACTGCAGTTCCAACCCTCATGTTCAGTGCCGTGGCGCCCGTGTTCCTGTCATGGTCTACTCAGGCTGCTGGTGTTTAGTAATTAGGAAACCTTACATACACATATTTTTATAAATAGTTTGTATCACTTGGGCAGGATTGAAAAAGTGTCAGAGCATAACTTTGTTTTTGGGCAGAATTAAAGAAACTGTTTGGGGTAGGATTAGAGAAACTGTTTAGGGCAGGATTAGAGAAACTGTTTAGGGCAGAATTAGAGAAACTGTTTGGGCAGGATTAGAGAAACTGTTTGGGCAGGATTAGAGAAACTGTTTGGGGCAGGATTAGAGAAACTGTTTAGGGCAGGATTAGAGAAACTGTTTAGGGCAGAATTAGAGAAACTGTTTAGGGCAGAATTAGAGAAACCGTCTAAGGACAGAGAACAGCGGTGGGCACGAGAAGCATTAAGTGATGACGGTTTGAGAAATCACTTTGCACTTTTGGAACACGTCAGTGCTGGTGCTGGTGAAAACATATGAACATAGCACATGTCCCAATGGTCTAGTATATGGTAAACAATGACCTTTAACATGTTCAGAGTTAGGCTCGCACATTTCCTTTAGAGCAGGACTAATTGTGCTGTTTCAGTCATCACTCTAGTGAAGTTAGATATTAACGTTCCTTTTTCCAGCAGAAATAATGCTTCAAACTTCGCAGCAATTTCTGATTGAAAACGTGTGTACCATGGCATGCTTTTTTTTTTAGTTTTAGGGAATTTAATTATAGTCAAATGATGGCTGTTTTTTTAGGGAATTTAATTATAGTCAAATGGTGGCTGTTTTTTTTTAGGGAAATTAATTATAGTCAAATGATGGCTGTTTTTTTAGGGAAATTAATTATAGTCAAATGATGGCTGTTTTTTTAGGGAAATTAATTATAGTCAAATGATGGCTGTTTTTTTAGGGAAATTAATTATAGTCAAATGATGGCTGTTTTTTTTAGTTTTAGGGAATATAATTATAGTCAAATGATGGCTGTTTTTAGGGAAATTAATTATAGTCAAATGATGGCTGTTTTTTTAGGGAAATTAATTATAGTCAAATGATGGCTGTTTTTTAGGGAAATTAATTATAGTCAAATGATGGCTGTTTTTTTAGGGAAATTAATTATAGTCAAATGATGGCTGTTTTTTTAGGGAAATTAATTATAGTCAAATGATGGCTGTTTTTTTTTTTAGTTTTAGGGAATATAATTATAGTCAAATGATGGCTGTTTTTAGGGAATTTAATTATAGTGAAATGATGGCTGTTTTTTTTTAGGGAAATTAATTATAGTCAAATGATGGGTGTTTTTTTTGTTGTTTATTTTAGGGAATTTAATTATAATCAAATGATGGGTGTTTTTTTTAATTTTAGGGAATTTAATTATAATCAAATGATGGGTGTTTTTTTTAATTTTAGGGAATTTAATTATAATCAAATGATGGGTGTTTTTTTATTTTTATTTTAGGGAATTTAATTATAGTCAAATGATGGGTGTTTTTTTTTAGTTTTAGAGAATTTAATTATAGTCAAATGATGGCTGTTTTTTTTTTAATTTTAGGGAATTTAATTATAGTCAAATGATGGCTATTTTTTTATTTATTAATTTTAGGGAATTTAATTATAATCAAATGATGGGTGTTTTTTACAAATTAATTTTAGGGAATTTAATTATTGTCAAATGATGGGTGTTTGTTATTAGTTTTAGGGAATTTAATTATAGTCAAATGATAGCTGTTTTTTTTTTTTTTTGGACCTTAAACTTTTACCTTGTCCATGACAATCTTGTGGTCGCTGCCGATGTTGGCCCCAAGAGTAGGTGTTGATCTTATCTAACTTATAGAGTGTGTCTGGGTTTAGCCGGGATGTAATTAAATCGTTTATGTTGTTAGTCGTTTGGGACTAACAAAATGGCCAAATGATTTTTACCTTAAATTGTTGTTACTATTTTTTTTAAAAATTTGTTGCATACAATAAGCTGTTAGAGATGATAAACTGGAGTATGCGAGTGGTCAGCTTACTTTCCTCGCTTCTATCTAACAGACCACATATTGTTATAGTCTGTTTGAGAACATTTACCGATCTATCAGTTTCTTCATCGCTTGCGAGACGATGACTCTTGTTCGCCCACATCTAAAAGGACGTTAAATAGGTGTAAGTACACTCAACTAAAAAGGTATACTACATCGAATAAGGGTAGAAAGTATTTCAATGTAGGGTTTCTTAAAGAACAAGGAATTAAAGATAAATTCGCAGTCACGATATCAAACAAATACCAAGTCCTCCAACAACTAGAAAACACAATAAATATAGAAGATAATTGGAAACAGGTAAAAGATATATGGAAAGAGACATGCGAAAAAACACTGGGGAAAAGAGAACGCCAGAATAAGGCATGGATGACAGCAGAGACCCTTGATAAAATTAAATAAAGAAAGAACAAGAAAGCAGACATAAATAAAAGCAAAACGAGAAGTAATAAAGCCAAGACACCGGAAGCTTACACTGAGGTGAACAAAGAAGTGAGAAGATGAATTAAAAGGGATAAGAGGCAATATATAGATGAACTAGCTAAAGAGGCAGAAGAAGCAGCAAATAAAGTGAATACGAAAGAATTGTACAACAGCACAAAGAAATTAAGTGGAAAATACAAACAGATCAATGCCTTTATTAAAGATAAGAAAGGAAATCTGCTTAGTAATATAAGGGAACAAATGGAGAGATGGAAAGAGCACTTTGAAGAACTTTTGAATAGACCCGGCTCAAAAAATCCTCCAGATATACTACCAGCAGAAGAAAAGTTACACGTTAACTGTGGAAATCCAAGCAAAGAAGAAATAATGAAAGCCATCAAACTATTAAAAAATGGTAAAGCCACAGGACCAGATGAAATTCCTTCGGAAGCCATCAAAGCAGATATTAACACCTCTACCAAGATGCTACATAATCTATTAGATACAATTTGGGAGAAGGAAGAAATACCTAAAGACTGGAAAGAAGGTTAAATGATCAAACTAACAAAGAAAGGAAGTTTACAGGAGTGCACAAATTATAGGGAAATTATGCTACTATCAGTGCCAGGAAAAATATTAAGCAGAATCATTCTAGAGAGACTAAAAGTAGCCATAGAGAAACATTTGAGAGATGAACAAGCAGGTTTTAGGAAGAACAGATCATGTGCTGATCAAATAACTACTCTACGTATAATAGTTGAACAAAGTCTAGAACTAAAATCCCCACTTTATATTGGATTCATAGATTACGAAAAGGCATTTGATAGTTTAGACAGAAGAATGCTTTGGAAGTTGCTGAGTCATTAAGGAATCCCCATAAAGCTTATTAACCTGATAAAAACAAGTATGCAGGAATGAAATGTAGTGTGGTGCATGAAGGGCAGCTTATAGAAGTATTTGAAATAAGAACAGGAGTAAGGCAGGGATACCTTCTGTCTCCATTTCTCTTTCTACTGGCCATAGATTGGATTATGGAAATAACTCAAAACAACTGAAATGGGATCCAGTGGTCACTGACCAAACAACTTGATGATTTAGACTTTGCTGATGACATAGTTCTCCTATCACATAGCCATCAACAGATGCAGGATAAAATGAGCATACTTGATGAGAGATCACAACAGCTAGGACTGAAGATTAATAGAGATAAGACCAACATTATGAGACTTAATACAGTTGGCAATAACCAAATAAAACTAGGAGAAATACCTCTACTAGATGTACAATCTTACATATATCTGGGCAGTAATATAGATAAAGAGGGAGGAACAGAAAATGATACAAAAATAAGGATATCAAAAGCAAGAGGAGATTTCATTGCACTGGGAAACATATGGAAATCCAAAGAAATTAGGTTAAATACCAAAAAAAAAAATTTTCAACTTAAATGTTAAGGCGGTCCTATTATATGGCTGTGAAACATGAAGAATAACAAAATTGACAATCACGAAGATACAGACTTTCATTAATGGATGCTTACGCAGAATAAAAGGATGGAAATGGCAGGACAAAATCACTAACATAGAATTGTGGAAATGTACCAGTCAAACACCAGTGGATAAAGAGTTACAGCGAAGACGATGGCGCTGGATAGGACACACACTACGGAAGCCAACTGAGAGTATGACACAACAGGCCCTTTTTGGAATCCCCAGGGGAAAAGACACAGAGGAAGACCAAGAAATTCTTGGAGAAGACAGATAGAAGCAGAGATGAAGATGATGGGGAAGAGATGGAATGATCTTAAAAGAATGGCAAAAAACAGAGCGACTTGGACAGTGTTTGTTGAAGACCTATGCTCCACTGGGAGCTAAAAAGGTAGAAGTAGAAGAGACACTCAGTTGTGTTTTACAGAAGGCTGTGATAACATTTTGGTTCAATATATCCGACAACAGCATTCAATTTCTAGGTAAGGTGTTGCTTTCTTTTCCTACTCGCCTGATAAGAATTATTAGTCTTTTTCCTGACTAATAGCGATAAGGTGAAGTAGGATCTTGACCAATTCTGGTTCGCCGATCCTGACACAAACATTCAACAATGATATGTTAACAGTTTGAAGTAACCGTGGCGTTGATGAGAGTGTTCAACCCTTCGTAACTTTCATTTCTTTTATTGTACAGTATTGTAACAAATAGATACTTGCAATACGCTTTTTTCTATCTTAATTAAGTATCTTGTCTGGGCATTAACATTGCAGCGGCAGATCAAATCATGCATGTCAAAGCAAATGTTTGGGAACACTTCTATGGAAAATCATCCGTAACCCATCTAGCAAATCACTTTTACTATGAGCGAGCTATTCTCAAAATAACAGGATAAGCGGCTACAATTCGACTTCTCATTTCGCCGCAAGAGTAGTCACAATAGCACGCCCACACCGACTTCATATCATTTCACGATGCTGAAACGTAAGGGGCATTCCCTGTATATGCGTGATGGGACAGAGCCGCGGAAATTTGCAGTCAATGTTTTCATCTAAATAAAAGGACTGAGCAAAATTAATACGCGCGATCTACTTCTAGCATCTGGTTTTAAAGATGCCAGAGATTCGTCTCGCCACTCCCAATTCTGGCCTCCATCTCATGTTAGCATAATTAGTTCTGCACATTGTGTAACAGTGATTAATACACTTATACACAAAGGATAGCGAATATGTAAGTCCAAACAATCTTAGTCACGTGGAAAATTCACCTTGACCACGTGCTCAACACAATGTTATTGATTCACAACACAGAAACTGCAACTCCAAATATTCTGAACCTCCTATGATGACACCAGGCGTCCTCTATATCTCGTACCAAAGTTTATTCACACATTTCTTTGGTTACATTTCACAGAGTACCTGGAAAGACATCTTGGTTGCATATGAAAGGCAGTCACTAAATATAATGTTTGTAATGGTCGTCTCTCAAACTATATCATTAGTATAAATTATGTTTTCGTGTCTTGGCTAACGCCGTTGTTATACGACACTCTCCCAGGGTCTGTAACTATGTCCAAATAACTTATTGTACTCAGCACGCGCGCACGCACACACACACACACACGATAATATGATTTCTGTGCGTAACGTGTACCAACAACAATTCATATTAAATTTGTATAGCCCTAACCTTAATAAATAATGACGTCTTTTGAAACCTTAAATATCCACATCTAGCTAAACATTTTCTCATGAAAATAATTCTGAGTAATCCTTGACTAAAACATCACTGAATATTTCTCTAAGTCTCGAATCCCAAGTAAAGTCCTCAACTAAAATGTTATTCTCACTGTCTTGTTTTCTTCTCTCCTGATCTAATCACTCCGTCCCATCTCATTCCCAAAATATAACGACTCTTCTGGAATTATGTAGAAGCAAATATTGGTTTCACCATATTTCTTTGATCGCATGCAAACGTTAAGCTTCAAAGGTAAATCTAAAATCGGGAGGGTAGTTTACACATGAATGGACCTTTATATAATTTCCTTGCCGAGAGACTATCTTATGTGATTTACATGTATTTCCTTTCCTACATTATCAGCAGCTCTTATCAATATCAAACATTTCATTTTTTAAAGCTGCGTCCGATGTGGGCGTGGGAAACGTTTATGGCAATCAAATAATGTCCGATAAGAGCATTAACTAAGGTCGGCGTAACCAATCATGTGTTCGTAATACAATTACAATTGTACTAAAACAGAATATTACATTAAGGTAGGTATTATACATTTAAAAACACGTTTCTTTGCTACGCCTCTACGTTTTACTTGTTCATATTCATATTTATTCTTAGACCATATGAGAGCATTTGTATGTATGTATGCATTTTAGCGTTGATTAGTTTTAGTTGCGTGCTTAAGTCTTGATGTGCAAGAAGGTAGATGGCGAGACTGACAAATAACCACCATATGACACTGGTGGGAGATAATCGAGAGTTAGTGCGGTGCATGATTGGGCGTGAAGAGAAACCAGAATGGTCGTCTCATATACAATACAAATAATAGTTATGATCGAGTAGAGTGCACCTCATATTTTACAATAATGATTTAACTGTTGATAAAAGGTGGCAGTTACTGTAGTGGGTGTTTAAATAAACAGAAGCAGTGAAATAGTCAACATTATCCTATGTAGTAGTAGTAGTTATAAATTGTAGTAATAGTAGTAGCAGTAGTAGTAGTAGTAGAAGTAGTAGCAGTAGTAGTAGTAGTAGCAGTAGTAGTAGTAGTAGCAGTAGTAGTAGTAGTAGAAGTAGTAATGCTAACAGTGATAGTATCAATGGAAGCTATAGTAGAATTTATGGTGGTTGTGGTGTATGTACACGCAGCAGTTGTATTGATAATAACAGGAGCAGGTGTAGTAGTAATTGTTGTTGTAGATGTAATAAAAGAAGCTGATGTGTTAGCATGTGTTTTTTTTTTTATTATTTATTTTTTTTTAATTTTTTTTTTTTTGGGGGGGGGGGGAGAAAGAATAGTGTGAACTAAAAACTCTGACCGGAACACATAAAAGTAACTGGGCAAGCGGTTCACATTAACCAGTTCTCCCGAGTCAAACCCCAGAAATGGAATACTGCGGCAACAAGTTTCTTCTTTCTTTTCGCGTCACTAAAGGACATCCTTAACCAATCAGGATGTATCGGAAACCATCATTGTGATGATGAGGACGTAGATGATTTCATGCGCTCTATTTGGAGCAGTCTATTGCCAGTCACTCAAGACTTTCAAACGTATACCAAAACGACTTCAGGTCCTGTTTGTAGGCATCTCTTAGCCTCAGTCACTTTGTTCTTGTCTTCAATATACGACAGAATACAATTAGGGATAATACCTTCGCGCATCAGCGTTTGCCACCCCAGTCTGACCACAATGAAGGTGGCCGTCTTTGGCAAGACATTCATCATGTTCTAGTTGATTGTCAACAGAAGTAGTCAGTAAATGCATGTCACTAACTTTCAACTGTGTCTCTTGTGTTTGGAACGCCCAGTTCTGCCGATCATCCACAAAGCTGTCACATTCTAGCTTTTTTTCAATTAGAATATCTGCTTACACTTGGCTATAGAATACCTGCTTACCCTGTTATATTATTGTTACTATACGTTTGCAAAAAATAGACACCAACAAAAGAACTACAGAAAAAAATACAAACTATGGAGATGAAATTATATCATGCGGCTGTGGGCAACTTACATAGATTGTATCACGGATGAAAAAAAGCTTAAGGGAGGATACAACAAGTAATGGGAGAACATAACGATCCTTAAATTGCTGTGATGAAAAGCAAAATGAAAATGGTTGATCATGTATCTCGATCATCTGACCTGGCAAAGACGATTATGCAAACTGTGAAGGGAGGGAGGTGGACAGAGAGAGAGAAACGAGAAAATGAACTTGTTAAAAATTTACAGGCCATGATATCAGTGACCCAAAGAATGTCTGAAGATACAAATAAATGAAGAAGGTTGATGAAATCTGTCAGTAGTGGTCTATCTATCTTTCGTTCGCCTAAAGTATTGTCTATATCTGCAATGTCGTTTCCTGTATAAATTTTACTGTCTTTTGTAAATCTTGCATTGACCCATATAGTTTTGTCTTTAGTATTGTATCTATGGGCCAATGGATGGTCCTTGTCTACTATATTCAGTGCAGTCTTGGAGTATGTGTTCAGCAGGCCAGCTCCTTGTCGTGGAGATGGGACTTGACAGTCACCAGGGACTGAAAATCAAGACTGGCCAGGCCTTCCTACACTCGAGGATGACCACAGTCTGCTCTAGCAAGTTTAAGTGCTGAAGTCGGAGGCAACCAGCCAAAGGGCGCACTACAACAATCAGGATGCCACGCACTCACGCCAATGGGAAGTATGTCAGTAGTGATCCGACTATCCTCCAACCCGCCCCCCCCCCCCCCCCAAAAAAAAAAAAAAAGAAATAGTTGTGGAAATCAATTCCTCCACAGAAAGGGTCTTGGGAAATCTGTTGGTTAGATCAGATGTTAATTAAGATAATGTAACGAGTGAGGTTGACAGCGAAGGTTGTTCTAGCGCACCAGTGAAGATGAATAATGTATGGGTGTGTCTAATGTTGAACATTGCTGTCATGTGCTACTAACTGCATTATTTATTGCGAATGTGGTTGTTGGTACTCTATCTGCTGTGAATGTGGTTAGAGGTATTGTACTTATTATGAATGTGGTTGTAGTTACAGTATTTTTTTGCGAATTTGGTTGTAGTTACAGTACTTGTTTGTGAATGTAATTATAGTTGCTATATGTCTTTGCAATAGAGGTTGTAGTTGGAGTAGTTGTTGTGAAGACTGTTATAGTTACAACACTTGTAAATGTTGTTGTATGTACTATATTTGTTATGAATGTGGTTATAGTAGCTGTATTTGTGGCGATTGTGGTTATATTCAATGTAGTTGTTGGGATTCTGGTTATAGTTAATGTATTTGTGGGGATTGTGGTTATAGTTAATGTATTTGTGGGGATTGTGGTTATAGTTAATGTTGTTGTGGGGATTGTGATTATAGTTAATGTTGTTGTGGGGATTGTGGTTATAGTTACTGTATTTGTGGGGATTGTGGTTATAGTTAATATAGTTGTGGAGATTGTGGTTATAGTTACTGTATTTGTGGGGATTGTGATTATAGTTAATGCTGTTGTGGGGATTGTGGTTATAGTTACTGTATTTGTGGGGATTGTGGTTATAGTTAACATAGTTGTGGAGATTATGGTTATAGTTACTATATTTGTGGGGATTGTGGTTATAGTTAATGTTGTTACGGGGATTGTGGTTATAGTTACTGTATTTGTGGGGATTGTGGTTATAGTTAATATAGTTGTGGAGATTGTGGTTATAGTTACTATATTTGTGGGGATTGTGATTATAGTTAATGTTGTTGTGGGGATTGTGGTTATAGTTACTGTATTTGTGGAGATTGTGGTTATAGTTACTGTATTTGTGGGGATTGTGGTTATAGTTAATGTAGTTGTGGAGATTGTGGTTATAGTTACTGGGATTGTGGTTATAATTAATGTAGTTGTGGAGATTGTGGTTATAGTTACTATATTTGTGGGGATTGTGGTTATAGTTAATGTTGTTATGGGGATTGTGGTTATAGTTACTGTATTTATGGGGATTGTGGTTATAGTTAATATAGTTGTGGAGATTGTGGTTATAGTTACTATATTTGTGGGGATTGTGATTATAGTTAATGTTGTTGTGGGGATTGTGGTTATAGTTACTGTATTTGTGGGGATTGTAGTTATAGTTACTATATTTGTGGGGATTGTGGTTAGTTACTGTATTTGTGGGGATTGTGGTTATAGTTACTGTATTTGTGGGGATTATGGTTATAGTTAATATAGTTGTGGAGATTGTGGTTATAGTTACTATATTTGTGGGGATTGTGATTATAGTTAATGTTGTTGTGGGGATTGTGGTTATAGTTACTGTATTTGTGGGGATTGTGGTTATAGTTAATGTAGTTGTGGAGATTGTGGTTATAGTTACTGGGATTGTGGTTATAGTTAATGTAGTTGTGGAGATTGTGGTTATAGTTACTATATTTGTGGGGATTGTGGTTATAGTTAATGTTGTTGTGAGAATTGTGGTTATAGTTACTGTAATTGTTGTTGATCTGGTTCTATTAGATAAGACATCTATCCCATGATGATCAGTGCTGAAAAAAAAAGTAAATTGACGGCCAATAATCTTAGAGGCATTGTAACAAACAAAAAATTATAACAATCAATCAATAAAAATAAATGAACAAGAACTATGGACAGTTGGCAAATTCAAATACTTAAGATCAATTGTCCGCGACGAAAGCTCAACTGAAAATATGGGCTAGAATAGAGCAAACTACAGCAGTTTCGTCCAAGGCTAACGTATTTGGAAAGATAAGAACATAATTCATGGCTCTAAAGTCAGGCTAATCTGCATTCTTATTATACCAATTTCCCTATACACTTTTGAATTATGGACATTACTTAGGGTTACAAGATGAAATGAAGAAAATATATAAGAAAATAAGGAAACTCTCTCTTTCTCTCTCTCTCTCTCTCTCTCTCTCTCTCTCTCTCTGCGATCAGGACTCAATCAGAGTAGGATTCCAGACTCCCACATGAAGTCAGCTGTCAGGCTAAGTGTGTTGATCGCCCCCACAGACAGAACATCACAAGTTGAGTTCGCCAGATCCACTCTGATTGAACAGCCGTTAATACGTTGCACTGTGTTCTACGCCAGTGGCCCAGTGCATCCGATTTCAGCCAGCATTTTATTCGGGTTTGCTTTCCCTAGCCTTTGATTGTCCCCAATCTTCCTGCAAGGCAGCAGGTTGTCTTTTCTGTAGGGGGATTCTGCCCTTAGATAGTCGGCCCTCCCAGGTTTACGAGCACCATCTGCCCGAGTCACTAGAGGTGACTAACACAGACATGCACACACAAAGATGTGAGATGTGACTAACACAGACACGCACGCACAAAGATGTGAGATGTGACGAACCCAGACATGCACACAGCGATACGAGGCATGATTAACACTGACACACATCAAGATATATGACACATGACTAACATAAACATGCACATAAAGATATGAGATATAACTGACATAGACATGCACACACAAAGATATGACACATGTCTAACATAGACATGCACACAAAGATAAGAGATATGACTAACATAGATATGCACACACAAAGACATGAGATGGGACTAGCCATGCACTCACAAGGATATGAGATATGACTAACATAAACATGTACACAAAGATATGAGATATCACTAACCCAGACATGCACACACAAAGATATGACATATGACTAACACTGGTGCACACTAAGATATGACATATGACTAAATACAGACACACATAAAGATATGAGACATGATTAATACGGACGCACCAAGATATGAGATGTGACTAACATGACACACACCAAGATATGAGTCATGGCTAGCACAGAAACACATCAAGATATGAGCCATGACTTCACGAAAAAACACCAAGAAATGAATCATGTCTAGCACAGAAACACATTAAAGTGTCCATATGCTTGGGCTTGTTGTAGTCGGCAGACTCTTCTGAACGTGGGAATCACAGGTTTCGTTCAAACAGTTGTCCGGAGATTTGAGAGTGCAGTCTGGCCCTTAGAACGTTCTCTTGCATGTACAGTTCCCGATTGACTGTTCACAGGTGTCGTTGAAACAGTTGTCCGGATATTTAAGAGTGCAATCTGACTCGTAGTACGTTTCCTTGCACGTACAGTCTGCGCTTTCCGGGTCACATATGATGTCACAGCCATCATAACACGTCTGTTCACACTGTATCCCAAAATTACCATCGGGACAACTGTCATTACAGGTATAGCCAGGATGCTTACATTCTATGCATTTTCCGGATTTTTCCTCAAATAAAGGACAGACACTAAGACAAGACCCGGAACAGTCGTGTCCATAGATCCCATGTGAACAGTTGCCGTGACACATACCGATGATGGCATTGCAGCCTTTATTACACCCACTACACATTGCACAATAGTGTTCATAGAAATATTAGGGCATGATATATCATTATACTGGAACACTACGCCGCCACTGTCAGAGAAAGCCCTTAGAGTGGCATTCTTTACCCGAATCATATTGCTAGCTCGATGATAGATTCGAATGATGTGAATCTTCTGGGGCGTTGCAAAGTTCAGATACCAGTAAACAGAATTGGTTCCACTTCTCCATTGTGTGTGTGTGTGTGCAGTTATTGTCATAGAGAATGGTCTTTGTTTTGCCATTAACTGCGGCCTCTGGTCCACATCCGTCTCCTGTATAACAAGCATCAAATGTGTCTATCTGGTTTGTTATCTGTTTGAGAGCCATATTCCGACCCCCGCCAATGTAGATGGAGCAGATATTTGCAACTATCGCCCCTTCAATCCGTAACTTGTTGACCAGACCAGCCCCAGAGCAAAAGACATCAATCTCGTGCGGACTAACTACAAACCTTGATACATTGTTACATGAGGCAGAACCATTCAGATTTACCGTGAAACTGTCCGGATGTGTTAAGTCATTCACATAAAACCTAAACCAGGAGTGCGGCAAAGATTGATTGAGAGTTGCCTCAACTGATGTAGATACTGTGTCCGGATTATATGAGGTGTCGTTGTTATCAAACAGGAAAGTAGGTTAAGATTTTTGGGCATATTTGTAAACAAAATCCAAGTACTGACACTGGGGTCCGAAATATTCGTGCTGACAACTGTCATTGTTTGGGCATGTCCCTGTGGTTTTGTCACAAACTAAGCCATTATAGCAGTGACATTGTAACGTACAGTTTGTTCCAAACCAACCGTCTGCACAAGTAAGGTCATTAGCTTCCAAGGTCGCGAGCGGAGCCAGCGAATAAAGACTTGATCTACAGCGATGGTTGACGAAATGTGTACAAACATTTATTATCAACCGTCATTTACATTTCTAAAAATCCGCCAACTCACTGTGGTAACAGATAGCATGAAATTATCTAATAGAATGAGATAAATCGTTGGAGACAAGGAAAGTCAACATTGTTTACATGGCTTGGACGCAGGTAGCGTCCATCTTGGTGCGTCCCATGACGTCAATTCATAAGGAAACTGAAAACGATACTAAATCGTAGAAGAAGATTTGAATGCAATAAAGGTATAACAAATCAAGTAAATGAGACAGGATGATAACTCATAGTAGGTTAAAGCTTCGATTTGAGCTGAGGTGTGCAGATATTCCAGTTTGACATAAACAATGATACAACGCACACTACACCAAATAAAACCCATTGAAGTCTACGAATAGTAACTGTCGAGCGAACGCTGCATAGAGGACAAACATTTCTTCCCACAGAGAATGTCCAGGAAGAAATCTAAATCCTCCAATATGGCTGAGGTGCGTTACATCACTGTCAGCCCATGTCACCACTTGGAGTCCCTTGGGAAAAGTTGAGTAATCGCAGTGATAGCAAGCACGCAAACATAGAGGGAGTATCCGGTCTTGGAATGAAGAATCGCGCATCCATTCATTTTCATTTACGGCCCACGGTTGTCTGATTTGACCTCAAACTGGCACGGGGGTGGGCACCTTAAGTCCGGTCCTATTAGATTTGCACTATGGATACACGATGAACTTAGTCTACAACATTCTGTTTATTTTGAAATTGGTATTTTAAGCAAGTGGTTCTATTTTGCGACACCGTATAGAAATAGGAACTTTCTAGTGTTACTTATGTTTGCATTACTGATATTTCAATAAAATAGTGCTTTAGAGAATACACGTTACAAATATTGACTTACACGAGACAATCTATGGTCAAATATTCAACTTTTAACCACAAATCGTATTAAAGTTACACGACAAACCTTTAATGTGTCACATTAGGATAGTGTACAAGTAAAGGTACATTTCACGCCTTGCTAGGCGCAGGCAAAACATGGTGGCAGTGACCGTCTTTTTCCATGACAAACGACACGTTTTTAAGCGATGTGGTCAGTATCACGACAGGCCGCCTTTACTTCCCAGAACATCTCTGTAACATATTATTGGAGCTTTGGTAAACCCTGAAGTCTTATCGATCGGGGGGGGGGGGGGGGGGAGAGAGAGAGAGAGAGAGAGAGAGAAATCCTCCACTTATGTGAACTGATCCCGGATCCTTCATACCAGGATGAGTACGTACTAACCAGTCAGCAATACTTCAGAAGAATAACGAACGGGATTATATACATATTATAGTGTATATAATACACTAAAATACTATTGATCAACTTCACAGCCGATCGCTGAACCACTCTCAGTTTGATCTTTTACATAAAATTACAATGTGTAGTCACCGTCACAGGTGATGTTTGCCATGATGTACGATGGGCAAACATAGATGTAAAAGGCGCTTTATTTGCAGCCGGAATGCAGTTCGGTGTATTCAAAATTCACCGCCTTTTCTCATCTCCTTCGAGAGAAATATAAATATAATACTGTAGGGCTGGTCCAATTAAAGATGTATGGAAAAAGAAACAATGGAAAAATGAACAAGATTTAAGAGGGATGAACACATAAATAAAAAGAATGACCCACATGAAAAAAGTCAAGGAAGGGAAAGATATTACAAATAAAAATAAAAGAGAAATATTAACAGACGATAAAGATATAATCAACAGGCGACTGAAACAGACATAGCAGAACTGTTAGTAGATAAAAGAGATAAGACCAAAACGATAAGGCGTGTGTCAGCAAATAAGATCTTAAACATAGAGCAAATAACATGAGAACTAAGAGTACGATTGTGTTAAATATTATAATTAATTAATATTCCTATAAGATGCAGAAACATGCATATTAAATAAGAGAACAGAAAATTGAAATATTCGAAACGTGGTATATAGAAACAAAATATGGGGAGAATTATAAGGAAGGAAAAGAAAGGAAAATTGGAAATTATGAATCAGCCAAAAATGTTTAAAAAAAAAAAATGTAAAAAAAAAACTACTCAACCAAATTTGGGAAAAAAAATTAGGCGAGAAGTAGACCAAGTCTAACGTGGACTACTGATACCATCAAATAAATGGACAGGTGAAACCTTTGACAACATGCACTATTAAGGCAAGAGCTAGAAATTGCGCTCAATGATAGTCAACCGGATGTGGAAACGGCACACAAAGATTGGATAAAATGTTATTTAAATTGATTTAAAAAGAAAAATCCATTCGACAAAAAGTAATTATACCAGAGCGTCAGAGGCTGACTTTTTTGTAATGGTATTCGTTGTCTCCCCCGTGGTGGGTCCGCCTGGGTCATGACTCCCAGGCGTCGACCTCCTGCTGCATTGCCTCTAAGGCTTACACAGTATGTTCGGCACAAAATAACTACACCTAATACACAAAATATTTGAACTGTAGTTTAACTAACCTAACCAGAGGCTTACACGGTATGTTCCGGTATGTATTTGTGTGCGCATGTCACTTATATCACTTAGTGAAAACGTTAGATTTACCCTGTCTGTCTATAATGTGTCGCATTTTGCTCAGAAACCATCATAGCAGGATATATTTGTGTTTATTAGAGAAGGATGAGAGATTGTGGTAGAGGGTCGAGAGGTAAAGGGGAGGGTGACGCTGTGTTAAATAGACAAGGTGTGCTCAAATCAAAAGTTGATATTAATAATATTATATCATGTCAAAACTTATTGATAACGTCGGGGAATCATTTTAATTACCATACGAGAGAGAGAGAGAGAGAGAGAGAGAGAGAGTCTGTGTGCGTGTGTACGTGGAATTGTTCACAAAATAAAGTATCAATAGGACTGCCTAAGACAAATAAAAGCAATGTTGTGAGCTATTACAGCTGGCATTAGATACCGAGAGAGACAGATGTAGGTAAACAGGGAGAGAGAGAGCTAAAGTGGGGGGGGGGGGAATAATATTGTAATTTCACGGTGGTATATAAAGGAAAGAGTTCTTAAATGTTATGTAGAGCCCGTCTTAACATATGGATGTGAATCACGGACAATAGGACAACAGACAAAAAAATCACTGGAGTCTGTAGAAATGTGATTTTACAGAAGAATGTTGAGATACCAGGGACAGTAATGAAAATGTTCTGAAAGAGGTCAAAGCAAAAAGAGAGCTAATTTCCAATATTAGGAAGAAACAATCATCATTTTTTTTGGCCACGTAATGAGCAGAGAACAACTTGAATATATTGTAACAACTGGAAAAATTGAGGGACGAAGATATAGAGGGAAGCAAAGAGGAAAAAATAACAAACAGCTTAAGAGAATGGCTTGGCAGAAGGTCAACAACAGAAATGATAAATAACTGTCGAGATCGAAAGTTGTGGAGAGACATGATCACCTACGCCAGCAGGCCGGCACTTGATGATGATATAAAGGAAATTACGTCTCCCCATAATTTACCGCACCAGTTGTCGAGCTCCAGTATCTCCTTATCCACCCCCCCCCCCAAACCACTCCTGTTCGACTATCTTTTTTCAATCCACTCATGAGCACGTTGCTAAATTGTTACTACTGATCTTTAAAAAATCGCAATTGCAACACTTATGTCACACTCATAGGTGACCAGTTACTTTCAAAAGATGATGTTATATACACGATGGTACCCTCCAATATAAAAGACGGCGGCCACTGAGATATGTGTATAGATCGTTGTCTAGTTTAAATATGTGTATAGATCGTTGTCTAGTTTAAATATGTGTATAGATCGTTGTCTAGTTTAAATATGTGTATAGATCGTTGTCTAGTTTAAATATGTGTATAGATCGTTGTCTAGTTTAAATATGTGTATAGATCGTTGTCTAGTTTAAATATGTGTATAGATCGTTGTCTAGTTTAAATATGTGTATAGATCGTTGTCTAGTTTAAATATGTGTATATTGCCCACCTTGCCCGGCTCATTTATTGCCGTGGACTTATCAGCGACTAAGAAAAGTTACGTCTAAGACTAAGCACGGAGACATAAATCTGAACCAAAACGAAAAGCGAGAAGCTGATTAGCACACAGCGACCACTCGAGTGTGAGCTCAATATATTTACACAACGCACGAGGCGCTGATCGATATTGAAATTACTTGGAAATTGTTTACAGCACATCCGAGAAAGCACAATTAACGAGCAAATAACAGCAAACCTGAGTAGGGTTGACGGGGGGACATCTCACCACTAACAAGTGCTATCAACAGACACTAACTACTTCAGCTGACACAGATCATAAGATGTGTATGTGTGTATGTGTGTACATGGATCACTGTTTTAGAGACGACACGCCCCACCAAATGCAATTATGCTGTAATGTAGTAGTAGAAGAAGTCGTAGTAGTAGTAGTAGCAGTAGTAGTAGTAATAGTAGTAGTAATAGTTGTAGTAGTAGTAGAAGTAGTAGTAGTAGTAGTAGTAGTAATAGTAGTAGTAATAGTTGTAGTAGTAGTAGAAGTAGTAGTAGTAGTAGTAGTAGAAGTAGTAGTAGTAGTAATAGTTGTAGTAGTAGTAGAAGTAGTAGTAGTAGTAATAGTTGTAGTAGTAGTAGAAGTAGTAGTAGTAGTAGTAATAGTTGTAGTAGTAGTAGTAGTAATAGTAGTAGTAATAGTTGTAGTAGTAGTAGTAGCAGTAGTAGTAGTAATAGTTGTAGTAGTAGTAGTAGTAATAGTAGTAGTAATAGTTGTAGTAGTAGTAATAGTAGTAGTAGTAGTTGTAGTAGTAGTAATAGTTGTAGTAGTAGTTGTAGTAGTAGTAGCAGTAGTATAGTAATAGTTGTAGTAGTAGTAGAAGTAGTAGTATAAGTAGTAGTAGTAGCAGTAGTTGTAGTAATAGTAGTACTAATAGTTGTAGTAGTAGTAGAAGTAGTAGTAGTAGCAGTAGTAGTAGTAATAGTAGTACTAATAGTTGTAGTAGTAGTAACACTGCACTTTATGTAATAAATCACGTGGTTAGAGGGGCTGTCAGATATCCTTCATGTAAATAAATGTGCCAGTACGTGCGTGCGCGCGTGTGTGTATATACACACACCAACACACACATGACAACAGATGATTATTTTTTTTCCAGCCGGAACGCTCCCACACACGAAACGCATTCCGGGAAAGTTGTAATAACTTGAACGGCTTTCAGACCATAAGTTACTGAAAACGAAAGCTGCTGAACTCGGTAGTATCACTGGCAAATGGAATTGCCGC
Organism: Megaustenia siamemsis; assembly: GCA_032433765.1. Lineage (NCBI taxonomy): Eukaryota > Metazoa > Mollusca > Gastropoda > Stylommatophora > Ariophantidae > Megaustenia > Megaustenia siamemsis. The sequence goes on along the minus strand of JAVIAB010000139.1, from coordinate 54,621,190 downwards.
CAAATATACGAGAGAGATAAGTTACAGTACTCAGTGATCAAGCACTATAACTAAGGTGACCAGACGTCCCGATTTTTCCGGGACAGTCCCGATTTTTTACTGTTTTTTCAACCTTTGTCCCGGATTTGTTACCGTCCCGAATTTGTCCCGATTTTGATCTATTTTTTAGCTTTTGTCCTGATTTGTTAAAATAATTTAGGGACACAAACGTTTACCAATTTTGCCTGTATGGTAAACGTCTCTTCGACTTAAAAATATACGTTATTCCGTTGTTGTGTGGAAAATGTTTAAAAAGTAGAATTGGCTGTTCATTTTCGAAACAGTAACAGTAAAATGCGCTCCAAGTTTTAAATCGTGTATACCGAAACTGAAACTCAACATGTAGAATCTTTGCGGCCACGTCATTTCCTATTCTTGTATATTCATTGTGTTACTTCCGTTTACCGACGAACTAATTCTTTTTACTGTATTGTTTAGTGATAGAGCTTATTGCATTCATTAGATTTTATTTACATTCAGTTAATTTACACTTTTAAAGTTTAAGAACTTATGCTATACCTACGGTATAGTCATAGAACATTATTTTCTAAACTATAGTTCAGTTTGTTAAGTTTGTAATTGTTGCAACAAATGGTATCAAAACGTAAATGCAATTTCAATCAACATTTACAAAAAGAATACCCCTTTCTAAAAAAAGTCTACATCAGACTTCACTGTAAGATGCAGTATATGTGCCTCTGTGTTTTCGATTAACCATAGTGGACGTGTTGATATTAAGAGTCACATAAATAGTGCAATACATAGGAGAGCCGTCGCTACAGCTGCATCAAGCTCGTCATAAACAACAATTTTTTCGAGCTGAACTGATTGGTGACAAAGAAGAACAATTAGCTGCTACAGAAGGTGCATTTGCCTATCATACAGTGATACTCAATCATACATTTAGATCTATGGACTGCACATCAAAATTACTTCAGGTTACTTTAGAACCAAAATTTGCTTGTACACGTACGAAAACAGAAGCCATTATTTGAAATGTGTTCACATTCCATTTTCAAAACGAGTTGAGATGTGACCTAGAAAACTCAACATTTATTTCCATACTGACAAATGCCTCCAACCACAAGGAAATCAAGATTTTCCTTTGCTTGTCAGATACTTTGATCACAATAAGAGACTGAAAGTTAAAATATGAGAATTGAAGCCATTGCCAGGAAAAACAGTTGATATTGTTAGACGTTGTATTAATGACTGTCTAATGGAAAAAAGGTTTAGAAAGGAAAGTAGTTGCATTATGTGCGAACAACACAGATTCTAATTTTGGAGGCGCTGAAAGGAAAGGGAAAAAAATATGTTTTCATAAAGTTGAAAGAAAACCTTGGACATGGTTTGATAAGTGTTGGTTGTGCATGCCATATTTTCCACAACACTGTTCGAGCAGCTGCAGATGTATTACCTATTGATGTTGAGATGATTATACAATAAAATGCTAAAATGTATCAGCACTTCAAATCATACACAGTTAGAGTTGAAAGCCTCCAGGAGTTTTGCCAGTTTGTGGACACAGGCTTTCATATGATTTTAGGTTATGCACAGACCGGGTGGCTTGCACTGCTGCCTGCTGTTGAAAGGGTTCTTCACATGTTCCTGCATTTAAAATCCTATTTTCAGTCATTTCAGAAATTCTTTGAAAATCCCCTGTCTGAAGCATGGTTTATTTTTGTTCACAGTCAGGCATCCTCTTTCCGCGAAGCAGTGCAGAAAGTAGAGGGACAGGTGGTCACTGTTTTTGAAGTAATTGACAACATCAATAGGTTGAGAACTATATTGTAGTCCAAAATGAAAGATGGTTTCTTGCCATCAAGAGTTAAGCTAATTCTTGACAAGCTGGAAATGAAAGGAATTCCACAGGATGATATGAACAAGTTTAAAGTCAGTGTTTCTTCATTCTATGAAACAGCTTTAGGTTATTTGAAGAAATAAGCTGCAAGTAATTTTAAAAATCTTGAGGCCTACAGCTGGGTAATGTTGAACAGAACACAAACTTGGGAAGATATTCAGAAATCTTCATCATTAGTGAGTCAGACAGTACCTTCAGTCGACTCTCCAGAAAATGAAATGTATGACGAATACGTTTACATGAAGCAGTTTGTTACTTCTCAGAAAATTAATGAGTGGAGTATTAATAAAACATTACCAGGGCAGCGTTGGATTGAAATGGCTTCCCACTTCAAAAAACGGCATGTGCCAATTTCACATATTCTGAAGCTGGGAGAGTTCTTTTTGTGTCTATCGGGAACAAAAGCTGTAACGTAAAGAATGTTTTCACTGATGAACAGCTTGTGAACAAATGGTAAAACATATTTAAGTGTGGACACTTTAAAGGCCATGTTGATCACCAAAGTGAACAAGGAGCAAACATGTGTTGAATTTTTAAGATGCTCCAAACAAAGAAAGATCCTTTTTAAAAAAATCCACTCATCATAAAAGTACAGCAACTCTGCTTCACCTTCCATTTAAGTGAGTATTACTAATGTTTTTTTTTTTAATTTCCTGATAACGTTATGTAAAAGCCTATATTGTTAGGTGTTTTAACTAGTTTTAAAATATATTCACTTGAAAAAGACGGAAGAAATTTCATTTTATTGATGGAAAATTTGAGTCAAATCAATCCTTCCCGGATTAGGGTTTCAAAAATACGGTCACCTTACTTTAACACCCCCCCCCCCAAGCTATACGGTATAGAGACACTCTCTTTTGATCGCGCTGAATGACTCTGTGGTTTCTCATGATCAAAGACACCATCGGGTCGATTCTTATATACTGAGTTTGTTTTGAAGATGCATGGAGATGGGCAGAAACACCCTGTTTTTTGTTGTGTTTGCTTTACCGTTCACACAAAAACAAACTTTGTAAAAAAAAAATGTAAATGTCGTATAATAAAAGAAGTTCTGCAAGGGACAGAAAGGAACGAGAAGAAGAGACAGAGAACGAGATGGGAAGATAACATCAAAGAATGGACAGGCCTCGACACTGCAGAGCCCCAAATAATGACCAAAGATAGAAAGGAACGGAGAAGGCTGACGTAATCATTCAGTGGTGTCCTAACGACACCCCGTTTTAAAATACACACATGTTTTCATGTAATTTTTGCGATTTTAAATATGTAACATTTCTAAGTGCAAGTTATCCCAGTGTTATTTTAACAGGACATTTTATATTTTCAAAAAAAAGGTTGTTTTTTTTCTGTAAATACTGCGTACAATTTCGTTTATTGTATTACATACAGTTGTTCAGTCGTCGACTTTGCAGAATTTTATTTATATATATATATATATATATATATATATATATATATATATATATATATATATATATATATATATATATATATAGGTAATAATAGACGTGAACTCCAGGACAACACGTGGAAACAGTTAACCAATCAAGCTACCATGGGATTTCTAGAAAAGAAAAGTTCAATTAGAATGGAAGCACATGGACGAATCCTGCCTACAAATGAAGACTGCGAGTGTGCCAGCTTTCATTTACTTACAACTTTGTTGACTAATATTCTACAGCCAGCTTTAATTTACTTACATATTCTCTTGAGTAAGGAATTTTCAAGATTTAAAAAAATATTTGAAGTACATGTGTATTTTATTTCCTTTATTGCAAAACTGTGAATTTAGAATACACTTTTACTTTGCATCCATTTTCTTCCACAAGCGTTAGAAATTGTCGTCTGTTCTATTATCAAGGGAATGTACTTTTATTTTTTTATTTGTATCAACCTCTGAAGTTTCTCTGAAGTTAGTGTAAATTTGAGACACAACATGTATACTTCAAGATCTAATCACATTTAGCTCAGCTGTTAGACTGTCACTGTTATTTTTTTGTTGGTTGCAAAATTGTGTGCGTGGGCGCGCGTCTGATAAGACAACATAAAACATACACATACATATTCATACACATGATATAGGTAGATTAAACAGATCTTATGTTCCAATTAATTATATGGCTGTAAAACATGGAGAACAACAAAATTGACAATCAAGGGATGCAGACTTTCATTAATGGATGCCTGTGCAGAATAAGGGGATGGAGGTGGCAGGACAGAATCACTGGCATAGAGTTATGGAAATGTACCGGTCGGATACCAGTGGATAAAGAGATACGGCGAGGACGATGGCGCTGGATGGGACACACGCTGCGGAAGCCAACTGAGAGTATTACACAACACGCCCTTTAATGGAATCCCCAGGGGAAAAGACAAAGAGGAAGACCAAATAATTCCTGGAGAAGACATACAGAAGCAGAGACGAAGTTGATGGGGAAGACATGGAATTAATTGATAAATAAATTAATTAATTAATAATTAATTTGCGACATTACTTATGGCAATAACGCACTAGACTAATGTATACGATATCGTACGTCACCCCATATGATAGACTTCACTTCATGGATGGAAGCAGTCAACACAACTATCTCTCGCTCTGAAGCTGAACCTCAACTCTTGCACATTTTCCTTCTCTTCTAGCACGCTACTGTCCGAGGTTATGGTGTATGTGGATCGTAGAAATGACGTCGCTGCACTTCAAACAAGCCAAGATGAGTGTGAATGGCGATCATAAATATGGTGAAACAGATGAGCGCGTGGCATCAACCTTTGTTATCACGCAACGTATGTACTCAGCTTGAACTCTGTAGAACGCTTTATGTGCGATGTTCGTTATATTTCTTTTTTTCCAAATAGCAAATACAACACTAGTTCTATCGCAGACTATTCCTCCAATCCTTTACCCACATAAAATACGTCAATTATACCATATAACTACCATTAAGGAATCCTTCCATCCATTTTATGTATTTCTACAAACTATTATTCATCTTTCAGATATTAATTTCTATAACAGCGTATCAACATTAGAAACATACATTCATATTCATCAGTATCAATATCAGAAACATTCATTCATATTGACCAGTATCAACATTAGAAACATTCATTCATATTGACCAGTATCAACATCAGAAACATTCATTCATATTGACCAGTATCAACATTAGAAACATTCATTCATATTGACCAGTATCAACATTAGAAACATTCATTCATATTGACCAGTATCAACATCAGAAACATTCATTCATATTGACCAGTATCAACATCAGAAACATTCATTCATATTGACCAGTATCAACATTAGAAACATTCATTCATATTGACCAGTATCAACATTAGAAACATTCATTCATATTGACCAGTATCAAAATCAGAAACATTCATTCATATTGGCCAGTATCAACATTAGAAACATTCATTCATATTGACCAGTATCAACATCAGAAACATTCATTCATATTGACCAGTATCAACATCAGAAACATTCATTCATATTGACCAGTATCAACATTAGAAACATTCATTCATATTGACCAGTATCAACATTAGAAACATTCATTCATATTGACCTGTATCAACATTAGAAACATTCATTCATATTGACCAGTATCAACATTAGAAACATTCATTCATATTGACCTGTATCAACATTAGAAACATTCATTCATATTGACCAGTATCAAACATCAGAAACATTTATTCATATTGATCAGTATCAACATCAGAAACATTCATTCATATTGACCTGTATCAACATTATAAACATGCATTCACATTGACCAGTATCAACATCAGAAACATTCATTCATATTGACCAGTATCAACATCAGAAACATTCATTCACATTGACCAGTATCAACATCAGAAACATGCATTCATATTGACCAGTATCAACATTACACACATCCGTTTCTATAACCTCCTATGAACATTATAAATATGCTATCCCATAACCTCATATCAACATTATAGACTCCATGCCCATAACTCTGTCACAAAGTTACAAAATATCCATTCCACAACCCCGCATCAACATTGTAGATACATACTCCACAACCTCGCATCAACATTACATATACCCATTACCACAACCCCGTATCAACATTATAGAACCCATTTTCACAACCTCCTATCAACTTTATAGGTATCCATTCCCATTACCCGCATTGGCAATGTATATATATATATATATATATATATATATATATATATATATATATATATACTGAACATACATATATTCGTTTCTACAACCCTGAATTCAATTCATTTATTTCTACAAACACTTAAGCAGGCTCCAAATATCCAATACTCATCATCATCAAGTACCGGGCCTACTGGCGTAGGTAATCATGTCTCTCCACAACTTTCGATCTCGGCAGCTATTTATCATTTCTGTTGTTGACCTTCTGCCAAGCCATTCTCTTAAGTTGTCTGTTATTTTTTCTCTTTGCTTCCCTCTATCTCTTCGTCCCTCAATTTTTCCAGTTGTTACAATATATTCCAGTTGTTCTCTTCTCATTACATGGCCAAAAAATTATGATTGTTTCTTCCTAATATTGGAAATTAGCTATCTTTTTGCTTTGACCTCTCTCAGATCATCTTCATTACTCTTCTTAGCTGTCCATGGTACTCTCAACATTCTTCTGTAAGGCCACATTTCTACAGACTCCAGTGATTTTCTTGTCTGTTGTCCTTTTGTCCATGATTCGCATACATATGTTAAGAATGGCTCTACATAACATTAAAGAACTATTTTTCTTGTTTCTGTTGTCAAAAATGGATTGCATAGTATCTTCCTCATTTTTTTTGAAAGCTGCTTTTGCCTGAGCCATTCTGCATCTCACCTCTGTTGTACATCTTCCGTCTGAGGTTAACAAAGTTCCCAAATATTTAAATTCATTTACCTGTTTTAATATTGTTCCACTTGTCTTTATTTTGCACCACATGTTGATGTCTTTTTCTTTGTTGTTACCATTACCTCTGTCTTTTGCTATTAAGGCTGAGTCCTTTATTTTTGCTTTCTTTCACTATAATGTCCAACATTTCTTGTAACTCATTATCGCTCTTAGCGATTAAGACTGTATCATCAGCATATCTTCTTCTTCTTTTACCTTTTAGCTCCTGGTGGAGCATAGGTCTTCAACAAACACTTTCCAAGTCGTTCTGTTTTTTGCCATTCTTTTAAGATCATTCCATGTCTTCCCCATCATCTTCATCTCTGCTTCTATCTGTCTTCTCCAAGAATTCCTTGGTCTTCCTCTTTGTCTTTTCCCCTGGGGATTCCAAAAAAGGGCCTGTTGTGTAATACTCTCAGTTGGCTTCCGTAGTGTGTGTCCTATCCATCGCCATCGTCTTCGCTGTATCTCTTTATCCACTGGTATTTGACCGGTACATTTCCATAATTCCACGTTAGTGACTTTGTCCTGCCATTTCCATCCCTTTATTCTGCGCAAGCATCCATCAATGAAAGTCTGTACTTTCGTGATTGTCAATTTTGTCATTCTCCATGTTTCACAGCCATATAATAGGACCGACTTAACATTTGAGTTGAAAATTTTTATTTTTGTATTTAGCCTAATTTCTTTGGATTTCCATATGTTTCCCAGTGCAATGAAAGCTCCTCTTGCTTTTGATATCCTTATTTTGGTATCACTCTCTGTTCCTCCCTCTTTATCTATATCACTGCCCAGACACATATAAGATTGTACGTCTAGTAGAGGTATTTCTCCTAGTTTTATATGGTTATTGCCAACTGCATTAATTCTCATAATATTGGTCTTATCTCTATTAATCTTTAGTCCTAGCTGTTGTGATCTCTCATCTAATATACTCATTTTATCCTGCATCTGTTGATGGCTGTGTGATAGGAGAGCTATGTCATCAGCAAAGTCTAAATCATCAAGTTGTTTGGTCAGTGACCACTGGATCCCATTTCTGTTGTTTTGAGTTATTTTCATAATCCAATCTATGGCCAGTAGAAAGAGAAATGGAGACAGGAGGCATCCTTGCCTTACTCCTGTTCTTATTTCAAATGCTTCTGTAAGCTGTCCTTCATGCACCACACTACATTTTGTTCCTTCATACATTGTTTTTATCAGGTTAATAAACTTTATGGGGATTCCGTAATGACTCAGCAACTTCCAAAGCATTCTTCTGTCTAAACTATCAAATGCCTTTTCGTAATCTATGAATCCAATATATAGTGGGGATTTTAGTTCTAAACTTTGTTCAACTATTATACGTAGGGTAGTTATTTGATCAGCACATGATCTGTTCTTCCTAAAACCTGCTTGTTCATCTCTCAAGTGTTTCTCTATAGCCTCTTTTAGTCTCTCCAGAATGATTCTGCCTAATATTTTTCCTGGCACTGATAGTAGCATAATTCCCCTATAATTTGTGCACTCCTGTAAACTTCCTTTCTTTGGTAGTTTGATCATATAACCTTCTCTCCAGTCTTTAGGTATCTCTTCCCTCTCCCAAATTTTATCCAATAGATCCTGTAACATCTTGGTAGAGGTGTTAATATCTGCTTTGATGGCTTCCGAAGGAATTTCATCTGGTCCTGTGGCTTTACCATCTTTTAATAATTTGATGGCTTTCATTATTTCTTCTTTGCTTGGTTTTCCGCAGTTAACGTGTAACTTTTCTTCTGCTGGTAGTATATCTGGAGGATTATTTGAGCCGGGTCTGTTCAAAAGTTCTTCAAAGTGTTCTTTCCATCTCTCCATTTGTTCCCTTATATTACTAAGCAGATTTCCTTTCTTGTCTTTGATAAAGGCGTTGATCTGTTTGTATTTTCCACCTAATTTCTTTGTGCTGTTGTACAGTTCTTTCATATTCCCTTTATTTGCTGCTTCTTCTGCCTCTTTAGCTAGTTCATCTATATATTTCCTCTTATCCCTTTTAATGCATCTTCTCACTTCTTTGTTCACCTCTGTGTAAGCTTCCTGTGTCTTGGCTTTATTACTTCTTGTTTTGCTATTATTTATGTCTGCTTTCTTGTTCTTTCTTTCTTTAATTTTATCCAGGGTCTCTGCTGTCATCCATGCCTTATTCTGGCGTTCTCTTTTCCCCAGTGTTTCTTCGCATGTCTCTTTCCATATATTTTTTACCTGTTTCCAATGATCTTCTATATTTATTGTATTTTCTAGTTGTTGGAGGACTTGGTATTTGTTTGATATTGTGACTGCGAATTTATCTTTAATTCCTTGTTCTTTAAGAAACCCTACATTGAAATACTTTCTACCCTTATTCGTTGTATTATACCTTTTAATTTAATTTTAAGTTTGGCTAACAGAAGATGATGATCAGAAGCTATATCTGCCCCTCTATATACTTTTACATCCTGTAAGGATGACTTAAACTTATTATTAATACATATGTGATCAATTTGATTTTCCGTTCTATGATCTGGTGACACCCATGTAGCTTTGTGTATTCTTTTATGTTGGAATATTGTTCCTCCTAGGCTCATTTGATTAAGGGCGCAGAAATTCACAAATATCTCTCCATTCTCGTTTATATCTCCAAGTCCATGTTTTCCCATAATCTCTTCGAAGCCTCTGTTGTCTGATCCTACCTTAGCATTTAGGTCTCCCATCAAGATTATAATATCCTTGGCTCGTCTTGCATCCATCTGCGATTGTAGCTGTTTATAAAAATCATCTTTAACTGAGTCATCTTTATCGTTGGTTGGTGCATAGCATTGTATAATGTGTAATTTTATTTTGTTTTTGGTTGTTCTAAATGTTGCTCTCACCAGTCTTGGTCCCACTGCCTCCCATTCTATTAGTGTCTTCTGTGCATTTTTTGATAGCATTATAGCTACCCCTTCGCTATGCATATCTTAGATTATTTATATTATGACCTCCAATTGTTATTCCAGGTATGTCCCTTATGGACCTTAAAATAATCTCACTATAAATATTAAACAAATCTGGTGACAGCACACAACCTACAGCAACAATCCAATACTACTCTAAGTTATATTATGATCATAAATGTCATCTGAGCACATAGATACGTGATTTAATCTCCTCAAAATGTTCATCAGGACATAGAAAGTAACTGAGTCATTTCGAAGTTGCTTGAAAATTCCTTTCACTTGTCCAGAGTATCGTTCTATTCTGGCAATGCAGTTCACTCACAACCATCTCCCCAGTTCTCGCAGTCGAAATAGTGACAGAATTTACTTACTTCCAAGTGATTCATTTATCTCTGAAATTGTTAATGATATATGCCCAATCAAATGGCCGTAGATCTACAAAGATCACCGAACCGATCAATCTATCTGCTCTTTTGTTTCATTCAACACCAGGTTTCATTCAACGCCTCGTTTCATTCAACACCAGGTTTCATTCAACACCAGGTTTCATTCAACACCAACACCAGATTTCATTCAACACCAACACCAGGTTTCATTCAACAACAGGTTTCATTCAACACCAACACCAGGTTTAATTCAACACCAACACCAGATTTCATTCAACACCAGCACCAGGTTTAATTCAACACAAGGTTTCATTCAACACCAACACCAGATTTCATTCAACACCAACACCAGGTTTCATTCAACACCAGGTTTCATTCAACACCAGGTTTCATTCAACACCAGGTTTCATTCAACACTAACACCAGGTTTCATTCAACACCAGGTTTCATTCAACACCAACACCAGATTTCATTCAACACCAACACCAGGTTTTATTCAACATCACGTTCCATTCGACACCACGTTCCATTCGACACCACGTTCCATTCAATCCTTGAGTGGACCTCAGCCATTATCTGTAGCTGAAGCCTTTGTGAAGTTTCTGGATGAAGCCATCTCACTGACTTGAGTGTAAACTTGTAACTGGAACCAGATAAAAGCCCTGGTCACGGCCATGATCTCCATCATCGAACTACAGGTGGACACACAGCGTAGACGCCACTAACGCGGTGAATAGTTACTGTCACAGAACGTGCACTAAATGTCCACGTACTTCGTTGACGGCGCACTACAAAACCATTTGCGTGTATCATGGCATCGGTGATAATGGAATTTTCACAGAAGAGAGTATCAACTTCTGCACCAACCACAAACGGGTTCTGCTTCCTCGGCCTAGCGTGTAGTGACAGAAAAGGTAGAACTGCATCCTACAGTTACGGGTATTCATTCTTTTTTTCAGGATACAACCACGTACCAATTTAATAGTATCTTCAGTCCGACCTATCCATGATTTACCCCTCCTTAATCTGTTAACCTTATTCTCAGTCAACTTTCCATCCAGCGGATGTACCAGCGCTTATCTTCATATATACAAGTACTCTCCAGAAAGTAAATCGGTCCTTCGTTGTGGGAAAATTAAGGAGGGATCACCACCCATCAGGTGTCTAGTTCATTTAAAAAAAAAAAAAAAAAAAAAAAAAAAAAAAATTGCATTTGTTTTGTACTCCTTTTGTCAACAAGTCAGAATAAAAGTGAATGGCTGTGGTGTATTCAATGGACTAGTCCCCGTTACAAAAACACCAGCAATCGTTGGTCGATGTTGGCAGCTGCCATGACTCTCACAGCCGATAACACTTTGCGAGCTTTAGTTAAGAGTTAGTCTTTTGAAACACAAGCTATGATCAAATATAATTTTCAGATATGTCATCATATTAGTTACAATCACCTCCTGGCCACGCAGTCTCACATCTGGCAGGTATTATGTTCACAATATGACTCACTTCTCAATGTTTCTATCGTACATGCTTCGAATGCGCTTTTACTTAACAACAGAACGAGGAGAAAAGTCATGTTTGGTAGCTATACGTGTATACTAAAGTTGGTGTTAACCCATTATGATGCACTCAGTAGTCTTGTGACATATCTTCTTGTAAGGTGTCAGATATACATTTCTACGAAGTCTCATCAATTTGAAGGTGAGAAGTCCAATGGTCATCTTCGTCGCTACACTTTACAAATTCAATGAACCAGATATCCATTCATTTATCAGCTGAGTCTACTGGAGAACGCAAAGCTGCGTTTGAACGCTCGTCCACTTACTCGCCAAGCCAGTACGTTATCACTTCATTAATTACTCTTTCGGACAGTACCAAGCGTTGCCATACCACACATAGAAGAGAGTAAGTAATGGCGTTAAGGACAGTACCAAGCGTTGCCATACCACACATAGAAGAGAGTATGTAGTGGCGTTGAGGACAGTACCAAGCGTTGCCATACCACACATAGAAGAGAGTATGTAGTGGCGTTGAGGACAGTACCAAGCGTTGCCATACCACACATAGAAGAGAGTATGTAGTGGCGTTGAGGACAGTACCAAGCGTTTCCATACCACACATAGAAGAGAGTATGTAGTGGCGTTGAGGACAGTACCAAGCGTTGCCATACCACACATAGAAGAGAGTATGTAGTGGCGTTGAGGACAGTACCAAGCGTTTCCATACCACACATAGAAGAGAGTATGTAGTGGCGTTGAGGACAGTACCAAGCGTTGCCATACCACACATAGAAGAGAGTATGTAGTGGCGTTGAGGACAGTACCAAGCGTTTCCATACCACTCATAGAAAGAGTATGTAGTGGCGTTGAGGACAGTACCAAGCGTTGCCATACCACACATAGAAGAGAGTATGTAGTGGCGTTAAGGACAGTACCAAGCGTTGCCATATCACACATAGAAGAGAGTATGTAGTGGCGTTAAGGACAGTACCAAGCGTTGCCATATCACACATAGAAGAGAGTATGTAGTGGCGTTAAGGACAGTACCAAGCGTTGCCATACCACACATAGAAGAGAGTATGTAGTGGCGTTAAGGACAGTACCAAGCGTTGCCATATCACACATAGAAGAGAGTATGTAGTGGCGTTAAGGACAGTACCAAGCGTTGCCATACCACACATAGAAGAGAGTATGTAGTGGCGTTGAGGACAGTACCAAGCGTTGCCATACCACACATAGAAGAGAGTATGTAGTGGCGTTGAGGACAGTACCAAGCGTTTCCATACCACTCATAGAAAGAGTATGTAGTGGCGTTGAGGACAGTACCAAGCGTTGCCATACCACACATAGAAGAGAGTATGTAGTGGCGTTAAGGACAGTACCAAGCGTTGCCATATCACACATAGAAGAGAGTATGTAGTGGCGTTAAGGACAGTACCAAGCGTTGCCATATCACACATAGAAGAGAGTATGTAGTGGCGTTAAGGACAGTACCAAGCGTTGCCATATCACACATAGAAGAGAGTATGTAGTGGCGTTAAGGACAGTACCAAGCGTTGCCATACCACACATAGAAGAGAGTATGTAGTGGCGTTGAGGACAATATTTAGCACATGCTAAAGAGGTTGGAACAATATTGAATGCGATAGCGTTGGGTCAGATGAATAATTTAATGTTCAAGAGAAAATCTGACACATAAATTGGAAAGTTAGCAGTTGTCACACGGCAATATGTCATTGTATACACCATACTAACGGATGAACAGGTGTATCCAATAGGAGAGAGAAGTTTAGGTGCCAAGTAAGTCGTCGTGGGCGGGACAAACTTTGGAGGTTAAGTCATTCTGGGAGAACGCGATACGAGCAGACGTTAGTTGGGAGAGAAGGAATCCATCTGGAGTGAGGAATTGTGTAGACAGTTAGACATAAACAATTAGGGAACGTGGGAATAATGGAGAGAGCAGCCAGTTAAGTAGAGTTAGAAGTGTATTCCAAGTAGATTAGTGTTAGAATGAGTCGCAAACCGCAGAATCAAGACATCGAGAGAATAGCAGTGGAATTGGCTAGATATATGTAGTAGTGTGTGTTCGAATGTTTGTATGAATATGTTCAAGAGAGAGAGAGCGGAATGGCGCTTCATGGTAGCCAACCTTCGGCGGCACACTATCAATGATAATGAAATATGTTCAGATTAATAAAGACGTAGCTTGGTGAGCGGCCACGTATCCAAGAACATATAAACTGTGCCCATAATACTTACAATTGTTCACCAGTAACTAAATGCGTTGAGAATAAAGACGAACATAAAGTGAAGTCAGAGAGAGTCCGCCTCTTTAAACTGACAAAGGACTTAAGAGAGCATCACAAGCGAGAAGAAAGCTCCATTAAGAAATTCCAAGAAGCAGTAGAAGAATCCGACATCTCTTGGAGATTGGTGTGAGACTCAAATAGAGAGTTAGTGGAACTCAGAGACATCGTGAAATAGAGAATTAGTGGAACTCAGAGACATCGTGAAATAGAGAATTAGTGGAACTCAGAGACATCGTGAAATAGAGAATTAGTGGAACTCAGAGACATCGTGAAATAGAGAATTAGTGGAACTCAGAGACATCATGAAATAGAGAATTAGTGGAACTCAGAGACATCGTGAAATAGAGAATTAGTGGAACTCAGAGACATCGTGAAATAGAGAATTAGTGGAACTCAGAGACATCATGAAATAGAGAATTAGTGGAACTCAGAGACATCATGAAATAGAGAATTAGTGGAACTCAGAGACATCATGAAATAGAGAATTAGTGGAACTCAGAGACATCATGAAATAGAGAATTAGTGGAACTCAGAGACATCGTGAAATAGAGAATTAGTGGAACTCAGAGACATCATGAAATAGAGAATTAGTGGAACTCAGAGACATCATGAAATAGAGAATTAGTGGAACTCAGAGACATCGTGAAATAGAGAATTAGTGGAACTCAGATCGTGAAATAGAGAATTAGTAGAACTCATAGACATCGTGAAATAGAGAATTAGTGGAACTCAGAGACAGCGTGAAATAGAGAATTAGTGGAACTCAGAGACATCATGAAATAGAGAATTAGTGGAACTCAGAGACATCATGAAATAGAGAATTAGTGGAACTCAGAGACATCATGAAATAGAGAATTAGTGGAACTCAGAGACATCGTGAAATAGAGAATTAGTGGAACTCAGAGACATCATGAAATAGAGAATTAGTGGAACTCAGAGACATCATGAAATAGAGAATTAGTGGAACTCAGAGACATCATGAAATAGAGAATTAGTGGAACTCAGAGACATCGTGAAATAGAGAATTGGTGGAACTCAGAGACATCGTGAAATAGATAATTAGTGGAACTCAGATCGTGAAATAGAGAATTAGTGGAACTCATAGACATCGTGAAATAGAGAATTAGTGGAACTCAGAGACAGCGTGAAATAGAGAATTAGTGGAACTCAAAGACATCGTGAAATAGAGAATTAGTGGAACTCAGAGACATCGTGAAATAGAGAATTAGTGGAACTCGGAGACATCATGAAATAGAGAATTAGTGGAACTCAGAGAAAGCGTGAAATAGAGAATTAGTGGAACTCAGAGACATCGTGAAATAGAGAATTAGTGGAAATCAGGTTCTTCGTGCAATATAGAACAAGTGGAACTCATAGACATCGTGAAATAGAGAATAAGTAGAACTCATAGACATCGTGAAATAGAGAATAAGTGGAACTCAGAGACATCGTGAAATAGAGAATAAGTGGAACTCATAGACATCGTGAAAAAGAAAGTTAGTGGAACTGAAAGACATTGTGACATAGAGAATGAGTGGAACTCGGAGACATCGTGAAATAGAGAATTAGTGGAACTCACTCAGAGACATACTGAAATAGAGAATTTGTGGAACTCAGAGACATCGTGAAATAGAGAATTAGTGGAACTCATAGACGTCGTGAAATAGAGAATTACTGGAACTCACTCAGAGACACAGTGAAATAGAGAATTAGTGGAACTCGGAGACATCGTGAAATAGAGAATTAATGGAACTCATAGACGTCGTGGAATAGAGAATTAGTGGAACTCATAGACGTCGTGGAATAGAGAATTAGTGGAACTCAGGGACATCGTGAAATCCCTGAAAGTATCCAGAAGTCTCAAACTTAGTCTAAGTCTCTAGTGATCCAGAAGTCTCAAGCTTATGTGTAAGTCTCCAGTGATCCAGAAGTCTCAAGCTTTTGTGTAAGTCTCCAGTGATTCAGAAGTCTCAAGCTTATGTGTAAGTCTCTAGTGATCCAGAAAATATGAGCAAAGAGGCGGTTTTGAGGTCAAATACAGTATATAGAATAATCATATAAAAGTATATTCGTCGGTGCATCCCATCATATAAATAGCATCGCATCATCTTCCCTTCAAGTCGAGTAATAACCTAAAGAACAGAGTTCGTCAATTAACAAAAAATATAAAAAAATAAAAAAACAATCCAGATAAAATAAATTTGTGTTTTTATAAGTTTTATATATCGCATTCACTTAATACGTCGATGACTGAAAACTACTTGTTATCACTGTCACTTCCAAATGTATACAATTATTTTCCAATTTATTTCCAATACATGTTTACATATGAGTTGTCATTAGCTGTCAAAATACTGCACATTAATCAAACAACGTCACATGAATGTCTACACAAATGGAAACATAAATTGTTATTTTTCTCCCTTCTGTCACCGTTAAATAATTGTTCGGATAATTAGAAAGTCATGACATCATCAACATTGATGATTTGTACAACAACTGCAGTCGATATTGGGCGTCATTGAAATATTATCATCCAATTAAAAGATGTAAACGTCAGCAATGAAAGTGTTCAGCTACCACACAAGAAGGAAAAACTAACAAATTAATTCACGTCCCGGGTCCCTCTACTCAACCACTGATGCTTCATTGAAGAGAAGGCCAAAAACACAAATTTAATTACGTGAAATCACGTTGTTTGAATGTCGGTGTGACATTTCTTCATCTTCTTCCTCGTCCGCACTTTTCACTCAATTAGAATGAGATTCCGGGCTAACAAATGAAGTTTGCTGTCTGTTTCTAGATTATTTGCCTAACTCTCTCCCCGCCCCCTTCTTATTTTACAAGCAAGTCCACTGGAGCATTCACCAACAAAAGGGGAATTGTTACAAATTTTCCTTCACAATTAAGAGGCAGACTTGATTGAGGCATTTCGCAGTCACATTCCGCAGTCCACAAACGCCAGAAGGTTCCATGTTAACTCAATGTTCCTAGCAATGAAGTCAACTCGAGATCAGAGTAACAAACAATGGTGTACAGATCGTGACGCAAGCAACTCTTACCATATGCTATTAATGAAGTCGTGAGAAAGCCGAGACAGGAACCTACCCGGTGTTAAAGCGTGGCCAAGAGGTGCTCATCACTTCAATGAGAAAGAACGCTTCATGCAACACTCGCGGCAGACGTTACTACTCTTACTAACTATGGGGCTTACTACATAACTCTCTTATCTGTTCCTTACTAATTTGACTGGCTCCTGTTCCTAACTAACTGACTTCCTTGTCTGTCCTAACTGCTTTGAATCTTATTTCTAACTATTCTGGATCTTGTGTCCAACTGACTTCCTTAACTGTCCTGACTGCTTAAAACTACTAACTGTCTAACTTACTGCCTTCGGCACTTCGGCCAAAGCCGAACTAAGCTTACTAGTCTACATTTCTGATTCGTGACTAGCTCTGCCCTCCTCTTAACTCACTGAAAACCTGTCGTGAAGATAGCTAAATACCAAGATCTAATTTACATTAGTATGCGCGTGTAACACCTGCATACAATGTTATGTAGCGAAGTTGTCACCAGATGATAACTTTTTGCAACACCCTCTGACCAATCAGAAGTTGACCTTTGTGACTTTTGCCTCCAAACTATCACAGCAACCGACATCTTGGTACTTTCCGTGAACTCTTACGCTTTAGGATGGTCCAAACAGGCTTGTTTGTGACTCCAAATTAACCTCATCGTCAGCTTGACCTCTCCTGAGTTTCAAAATAATGATGTTTATTTAATGACATTGACTTGTCCTGGAAGTTGTTTGTCAACCTATTTACCTGATGGCTCAAGCCATGTGTTTATCCACACCTTTACAATAACTATACAATCTCCATTCTCCCCAAAACTTGTTATGTCCGACTACCATCCTTCCTTCATCCCCACCTTTGTCCACTCACAGCTAGGAGAATTTTCATTCACACAAATTTACATTGCATACGTGCTGTCACTTACTACTGGCGACTGCTAGTCTACACCACTGTTATAAGCTGTTAAGGAATGGGTACCGACTGAGTTACCTGACCCATGCTTTATTTTTTTTTTTTCACCTATACTGTTACATCAACAACTATTCATGGAAATCCGATGCTAATGGCTGCAAAGATCACATCATGTAACGTTATTCATTAATTTTACCAGCTTGGAACACATTTGATAGATTCAAGATACACTTTACTAATTTGTCCAATGGCTGAATCATATTGGATTTTTTAAAAAATAAAAAATGTCAATTATAATGTTCTTTCTTTCATGGATAAACAGGATTTATTGCTCTCTTCTGCTTGTATATTGCTTGGTGGGCATCTACCGCATCTATTGTTACATTATTACATCTACTGAATCCATTGTTACATTATTACATCTACTGAATCCATTGTTGCATTATTACATCTACTGAATCCATTGTTGCGTTATTACATCTACCGCATCTATTTTTGCATTATTACATCTGCCACATCTATTGTTGCATTATTAAATCTGCCACATCTATTGTTGCATTATTACATCTGCCGCATCTATTGTTGCATTATTACATCTGCCGCATCTATTGTTGCATTATTCCATCTGCCGCATGTATTGCTGCATTATTACATCTGCCACATCTATTGTTGCATTATTACATCTACCACATCTATTGTTGCATTATTACATCTACCGCATCTATTGTTGCATTATTACATCTGTCACATCTATTGTTGCATTATTACATCTGCCACATCTATTGCTGCATTATTACATCTGCCACATCTATTGTTGCCATATTACATCTGCCACATCTATTGTTGCATTATTACATCTACCGCATCTATTGTTGTATTATTACATCTGCTACATCTATTGTTGCCTTATTACATCTATTGTTGCCTTATTACATCTGCCACATCAATTGTTGCTTTATTACATCTGCCACATCTATTGTTGTATTATTACATCTGCCACATCTATTGTTGCATTATCACATCTGCCACATCTATTGTTGCATTATTACATCTGCCGAATCTATTGTTGTATTATTACATCTACCACATCTATTGTTGCATTATTACAACTGCCACATCTATTGTTGCATTATTACATCTGCCACATCTATTGTTGCATTATTACATCTGCCGCATCTATTGTTGCATTATTACATCTGCCACATCTATTGTTGTATCTATTGTTGTATTAATACATCTACAACATCTATTGTTGTATTATTACATCTGCCACATCTATTGTTGTATTATTACATCACCACATCTATTGTTGTATTATTACATCTGTCACATCTATTGTTGTATTATTACATCACCACATCTATTGTTGTATTATTACATCTACCACATCTATTGTTGTATTATTACAACTGTCACATCTATTGTTGTATTATTACATCACCACATCTATTGTTGTATTATTACATCTGTCACATCTATGGTTGTATTATTACATCTGCCACATCTATTGTTGTATTATTACATCACCATATCTATCGTTGTATTATTACATCTGCCACATCTATCGTTGTATTATTACATCACCACATCTATTGTTGTATTATTACATCTGTCACATCTATTGTTGTATTATTACATCACCACATCTATTGTTGTATTATTACATCTGCCACATCTGTTGTTGTATTATTACATCTACAACATATATTGTTGCATTATTACATCTGTCACATCTATTGTTGTATAATTACATCTGCCACATCTATTGTTGCATTATTACAACTACCACATCTATTGTTGCATTATTACAACTGCCACATCTATTGTTGTATTATTACATGTACCACATCTATTGTTGCATTATTACATCTGCCACATCTATTGTTGTATTATTACATCCACAGCATCTATTGTTGCATTATTACTTCTACCACATCTATTGTTGTATTATTACATCTGCCACATATATTGTTGCATTATTACATCTGCCACATCTATTGTTGTATTATTACATCTACAGCATATATTATTATATTATTATATCTACCACATCTATTGTTGTATTATTACATCTACCACATCTATTGTTATATTATTACATCTACCACATCTATTGTTGTATTATTACATCTACCACATCTATTGTTGTATTATTACTTCACCACATCTATTGTTATATTATTACATCTACAGCATCTATTGTTGTATTATTACATCTGCCACATCTATTGTTGTATTATTACATCTACCACATCTATTGTTGTATTATTACATCTGCCACATCTATTGTTGTATTATTACATCTGCCACATCTATTGTTGTATTATTCCTTGTTTCTTAGTCCGCATCAGGGGTGGAGACGTCCACCAGAAACAGCGCGGTCAGTGCCCGACAGTGGAATGATTGCGTCAGGGCAGAGCTGATCAAGCTCTACATCATCTCCTACAGGCGATCATGAAATGGAAGGCAACCCTTACTCAAAAATACTGTGCTAAAGTTGGAATATATATATATATATATATATATCATCATCATCATCAAGTACCGGGCCTGCTAGCGTAGGTGATCATGTCTCTCCACAACTTTCGATCTCGACAGTTATTTATCATTTCTGTTGTTCACCTTCTGCCAAGCCATTCTCTTAGGCTGTCTGGTATCTTTTCACTTTACTTATTGTGGCGATTCATGATTGTACAAAGAAATTACGACGGTGGTTTCAATTGCTTTCTGTCAGTTTGTTTACGGTTGCCGCTAGCCTTTGGCAAAAATGTGTCAGCCACAGGTCAGTGGGGTTGTGTTACTTCAGGGTACTCTCCCATAGCATTTTACTCTCCCGAGCATACTTGCAAGGCAGCAGGACAGGCGCAGAATGTACTATTTACTGCATACAGTAGCAGGTAAAATTACCCAACCTGACAGTGATATATCAGATACTCTTTCTCTTACCTAAATTTTTATTCTAGCAGTTTTCAATCCTTGTAAAGATCTTCACTTCGGCTTAAAAGCCGATTCCTGCTGCTCTTGCCTCTCTGATCAATGTTCTTCTGAGTATCTCTCTGGGTCGGCCTTTTTTCTTCTTACCTGTCGTTTCCCACGTGAGGGCTTGCTTTGTTTTTCGATTATTATCTCTCCTCATCACATGTCCAATATACGACCATTGTCTTTTCTTGATTACTGAAGATAGTGGTGGCGATTTCCTCTGTTGTTTTTATTTCGTTCCACGCTATACCAAGTATTTTCCTTAGACATTTATTTTCGAACGCGTTCAACTTTGTTTCTATATCTCTTGTTGTTTTCCACCTTTCACACGCATACGTAAGGGTTGATAGTGCGTTTGATTTGAATAGTCTACGTTTTGTGCTTGTGCTGATGAGTTTTGATTTCCACAACTTTTCAAGGCTTCTGAAAGACATTGCTGCTTTAGCTATTCTGATTCTAATTTCTTTACTTGTATGCCCTTCTTGATCAACGTGACTTCCAAGATAGATAAAGTGTTCGATCTCTTCCACTGGTTTGTTTTCCATGGATCATCTTTTGGAATTAAGCTATTCATAACTTTAGTCTGTTCATGATTGATCTCAAGCCTAATTCTGCGGGGACCTATGGGACCGAAGAATACAGGCCGCTTATCACGTGCAGTCGCCGCGAGGTGTTTGGGTCTGAGTTTTTATTTTAAGTCCGAGAGAGAAAAAAACAAACTTGTGTGACCCTACTGGAATTCTGAAACTCGGATTCTCCTGGTTTAGAGCCCCACGCTTTATCGATTCTACCACCCGATCCTCCTCGTTCAATATATTCGACCGAAATGCGCAAATAACACCGTTTTGCTGTAAAATACAACACAACTTATCTACCCCTTGTTAAACGTCCTAAGTGCGGGCGATAACAAGAAGTAATTGGGTAAAACGTGAACAGAAAAAAATCCACATAGATGTTTGTGTTGCCACTATGATAACATTACCTTTTTGTAGTGACGCATTTTCTTTTAGTTGAAGAATGCTAAAAATAACACCTGGTGTCCAGATAAGTACGACAACAGCCTAGCTTGTCTCCGAAACACGGACGATGAAATGTGACCAGATTTTTCTTCCTCTTTTTCCTTCCTCATTTGCCTTTCAGCGTAGAGGGAGATATAATTCACGGGCTTATGTTATTCTTTAGGCCTATGCCGCTGTTATGTTTCCTACTGTTTTTAATATTTCATTAATCTATATTTTTTTTTTTTTAGTCTGGTCTTCTCGCAACTTTTATTAAAAGCTCATTGTGTTGCGCTTTAGTCATTCTGTCTTATGACGTGGCTAAGCCATTTATCTGTTGTTCCTTTATGTATTCTATGGCTAGCTATTCCTAGCTTTTTTTATCAGTTTCTCATTTCTGATTGTATCTCTCGTGCTGTTTCCTGTCATTCGTCTAACACATTAAACGCGGCTGTGTGTAGATTGAGTGCACAAAATAACCATTAGTTTTTTTAAAACGACAAAGAGGTCGCAATGAGATAACATGTTATCAAAAAGTTTTGGACGTCTCTTATTTAGATCATATCACGAATGGAAAAAGTTCACAAAAGGATACGAAATAGTAATTTGAATACATGATGATCTGCTTACTGTGAAGAAACGCAAAATGACCACGCATCTTGATCGTTTGGCCTGGCAAAGACCATCCAGGAAGGGTCTGTGAAGGAAGGGAGAAAGAGAGGTAGGCAGAGAAAGTAATGGGAGGAAAACTTCACAGAATAGGCAAGCCTAGACTTAGACTGTTTCAAAGAATGGCTACATAGTAGATACGTGAAGAATGTTGAAGAATGTAGAAGAATTGTGTAGTGTCCAAACGACCATCAGGGTTATAGAAAGACGAAGCGGCAGCAGAAGGAGGAGGAGGTCATATGTTATCCCAGTTTAGATGTCACAATAATGATCTCCATTGATGGAATCCTTATGATCAAAGTTGTGACATGTGGTCAACGTTTTCTAATTCGAGACCTTCCAGTGTGGTCAGGGATGAGAATGTGATATGGAGACATAATATATAGTGTTTGAGTACAGTGATGATGGCTATACGTGTACGAGTGATGTGTGATTATGTACCAATAGAAATGCTTGGCATTCTTCCAACCAAGTAGATTTCCTTTGTATTCTTCTGAACAGGAATGATCTCTTTGTATTGTTTTGCTATTACGTATATGTTCCGCTTAAAAGCCAGTATTTTTTCTTCACAGTTTTTTTTTCCAGAGCAACTTCTTTTTTAACACTGGACATCGTTTATTGGTCGATTTTTCATCTAAAATACCAGCAATACAGAGTAGATGTGGAGGAGAACGGTTGGCTGGGTCGATAACATGTCGCGCTCCTAAACAGGAAAACGCGGGTGGAACCACGGTGGGGGCAAAAGTTCTTGGTGAAATAAAAACTCAGACCCGAACGCCTCAAAGCGACTGCACTGGACATGCGACCTTTATTCTCCGCTCCTATAATTCACCCTCCCCCAAACGGTCAGACACCAGAAATGGGATAACGCCGATAACTTAGCCTTTATACACAGCGGGAACATTGGAGAAGACTGTATTATATAAATGGGATAACGCCGATAACTTAGCCTTTATACACAGCAGGAACATTGGAGAAGACTGTATTATGTAAATGGGATAACGCCGATAACTTAGCCTTTATACACAGCGGGAACATTGGAGAAGACTGTATTATGTAAATGGGATAACGCCGATAACTTAGCCTTTATACACAGCAGGAACATTGGAGAAGACTGTATTATGTAAATGGGATAACGCCGTTAACTTAGCTATTATGCACATCAAGAACATTGGAGAAGACTGTATTATGTAAATGGGATAACGCCGTTAACTTAGCTATTATGCACAGCAGGAACATTGGAGAAGACTGTATTATGTAAATGGGATAACGCCGTTAACTTAGCTATTATGCACAGCAGGAACATTGGAGAAGACTGTATTATGTAAATGGGATAACGCCGTTAACTTAGCTATTATGCACATCAAGAACATTGGAGAAGACTATGTATTACGTAACTTCTGTTGCGAGAACTTAACCAAAATCTCTAAATTTCTGCAACAGGAGGCGATCGCATATTAGCATGTTATACCACCTCCCCTCTCACCACACAGAGATTGTGTTTTGTCCCTTTTTATCCCCCAAGTATGCTAAAGGAGGTGGTGAAAATCCACATGGGTCGTAGTTTCCAGGTACTTTCTTTATGTCGCATAATTAACGGTAATAACCAAGAAAAAAGCGTTCTTTTCCGTAATAAATAACAATCATAATTCATGACACACTTTAAAAACACATCCATAAAATATTCAATAATTATTTCTTTGTGTCTCTGCACTTACATACAAACATTTCTGTTTCTCCAACATTCTTGTCTAATAACAGAATGTTTGTTTATATGCACATTTTCATACCGGCTCCTTACGCACAACTAATCAATAGATTTAATTGAGGCCACATTTAGTGCCAATGAATTATGAAAATGTCTGCATCGTTTACGGAAGCTCTGACAATTGTTAGCAACTTGGCGGTTCCATGTGCTACGAGTGGGTATTAGGGAAGCAACACAGACAACGTTCGGCGGTTCCATGTGCTACGAGTGGGTATTAGGGAAGCAATACAGACAACGTTCGGCGGTTCCATGTGCTACGAGTGGGTATTAGGGAAGCAACACAGACAACGTTCGGCGGTTCCATGTGCTACGAGTGGGTATTAGGGAAGCAACACAGACAACGTTCGGCGGTTCCATGTGCTACGAGTGGGTATTAGGGAAGCAACACAGACAACTTCGGCGGTTCCATGTGCTACGAGTGGGTATTAGGGAAGCAACACAGACAACTTCGGCGGTTCCATGTGCTACGTTTGAGTATTAGAGAAGCAACACAGACAACGTTCGGCGGTTCCATGTGCTACGAGTGGGTATTAGGGAAGCAACACAGACAACGTTCGGCGGTTCCATGTGCTACGAGTGGGTATTAGGGAAGCAACACAGACAACTTCGGCGGTTCCATGTGCTACGTTTGAGTATTAGAGAAGCAACACAGACAACGTTCGGCGGTTCCATGTGCTACGAGTGGGTATTAGAGAAGCAACACAGACAACGTTCGGCGGTTCCATGTGCTACGTTTGGGTATTAGAGAAGCAACACAGACAACGTTCGGCGGTTCCATGTGCTACGTTTGGGTATTAATGAAGCAACACAGACAACGTTCAGCGGTTCCATGTGCTACGAGTGGGTATTAGAGAAGCAACACAGACAACGTTCGGCGGTTCCATGTGCTACGAGTGGGTATTAGAGAAGCAACACAGACAACGTTCGGCGGTTCCATGTGCTACGTTTGGGTATTAGAGAAGCAACACAGACAACGTTCGGCGGTTCCATGTGCTACGAGTGGGTATTAGAGAAGTAACACAGACATCGTTCGGCGGTTCCATGTGCTACGAGTGGGTATTAGAGAAGCAACACAGACAACGTTCGGCGGTTCCATGTGCTACGTTTGGGTATTAGAGAAGCAACACAGACAACGTTCGGCGGTTCCATGTGCTACGTTTGGGTATTAGAGAAGCAACACAGACAACGTTCGGCGGTTCCATGTGCTACGTTTGGGTATTAGAGAAGCAACACAGACAACGTTCGGCGGTTCCATGTGCTACGAGTGGGTATTAGAGAAGCAACATAGACAACGTTCATCTTCCATTCGTTGCTAACTTGGGCATTTTCTATTTGATGGTATGGCATGATCAGTTCTATAATTGTCTATTTTAGTTTTTGTCAGAATATAATAGGCAACATTCTTATATTTCCATCACTTGTTACATGTTCAATATAGCTCTAATCTTGAACTCTTACTGGGTTCTACTTTGATAAACAGAAGAGATGGAACAGTAGTAGAACACAAGAGCTAGAACATGATGGATAATGGAAACCAGAAGAAATATGACAAGAATACAGCACTAAGTGAACAACATTGATTGGAAACTTTTTACAGAAAAAACAACAATATTGCAGTGTTTATAGCAGCAATACTAAAAGGATGACAGTACACAATTATAAACGTTTCGGCACACTCCTTTTTTGACCTCGTGGCGAACTCTTAACAAGACTGACTGAAGCTGAGTAGAGATCTATCTGTGCGAGCGCCTAACACATTGCTCCTTGCCTTGTCATACTGCCGATGGCATCAGTGTCAGTACTTTGATCTTGTGTACAAATACGCCCAAAAATCTTAACCTACTTTCCTGTTCGATAACAACGACACTACATGCAAATCCGGACACAAATTCTACATCAGTTGAGGCAACTCTCAATCAATCTTTGCCGTTCTCCTGGTTTAGGATTTATGTGAATGACTTAACACATCCGGACAGTTTAACGGTAAAACTAAATGGTTCTGCCTCATGTAACAATGAATCAAGGTTTGTAGTTAGTCAGCACGAGATTGATGTCTTTTGCTCTGGGGCTGGTCTAATCAACAAGTTACGGATTGAAGGGGCGATAGTTGCAAATAGCTGCTCCATCTACATTGGCGGGGGTCGGAATATGGCTCTCAAACAGAACACAAACCAGACCGGCACATTTAATGATTGTTATACAGGAGGCGGATGTGGACCAAAGGCCGTAGTTAATGGCAAAACAAAGACCAATCTCTATGACAATGACTGAACACACACAACATTGAGAAGTGGAACCAATTCTGTTTACTTGTATCTTAACTTTGCCACGCCCCAGAAGAGTCACACCATTCGAATCTATCATCGAGCTAGCACTATGATTCGGGTAAAGAATGTCACTCTAATAAAGGCTTTCTCTGACAGTGGCGGCGTAGTGTTCCAGTCTAATGATATATCATACCCTAATGTTTCTGTGAACACTATTGTAGTCACCACACAAACTCCAATGGCACACATTAAGATTGAGTTCTCACCGACCATTTCGCAGGCCGACAGTGCACTGACGGTGTGTGAGGTGCAAACATTTACAGACACCCATTGTCTGGATGGGCATTCAGGGTCGTTTTGTGAAGTGTGCAGTGGGTGTAGCAAAGGCTGCAAAGTCATCATCGGTACGTGTCACGGCAACTGTTCACATGGGATCTATGGTCACGACTGCTCCAGGTCTTGTCTCAGTGTCTGTCCTTTATGTGAGAAAAAATCCGGAAAATGCCTACAATGTAAACATCCTGGCTATACCTATAATGACACTTGTCTCGATGGTAATTTTGGGTTACAGTGCGAACAGACGTGTTCTGAAGGTTGTGACATCATATGTGACCCGGAAAGTGCAGACTGTACGTGCAAGGAAATGTGCTACGGGTCAGTCTACACTCTCAAATGTCCGGACAACTGTTTCAACGACACCTGTGAACAGTCAACCGGGAACTGTACATGCAAGGAAACGTTAAACGGGTCAGACTGCACTCTCAAATCTCCGGGCAACTGTTTGAACGTAACCTGTGAACAGTTAACCGGGGCCTGCGTCACGTATGTCGATGATTCCCACGTTAAGGAGAGTCTGCCGACTACAACAAACCCAAGCATATGGATACCTTTCACGATCGCTGCTCCTCTACCTCCTCTTCTGCTTCTCTTGAAGCCATGGCTAAATTCTCAGTGTATATCCGTGCTAGTCGTAGCTCATGTCTTAGTGGGTGTCTGCAATAGCCATGGCTGATATCTTAGTGGGTGTATGTGCTGGCTATGGCTCCTATCTTAGTGTGTGTCTGAGCTGGCCATGATTCATATCTTAGTGTGTGTCTGTACTGGCCATTGTTCATATCTTAGTGTATATCCGTGCTGGCCATGGCTCATATCTTGGTGGGTGTCTGTGCTGACCAGCGTTCATATCTTAATGTGTTTCTGTGCTGGTCATGGTTGATATATTGATGTGTTTCCGTGAAGCCATGGCTCATATTTTAATGTGTTTCTGTGCTAGCCTTGACTCATATCTTAGCTTGTGTGTGTGAGTGTTTGTGTGTGTGCTAGCCATGTGTCATATCTTGGTGTGTGTCATCTTAGTCATATCTCATATCTTGGTGTGTCCGTGTTAATCATGTCTCATATCTTTATGTGTGTCTGTCTTTAGTCATACCTCATATCTTAGTGTGTATCTGTGTTAGTCATGTGTCATATTTGTGTGTCTGCATGTCTGGGTTAGTGATATCTCATATCTTTGTGTGCATGTTTATATTAGTCACATCTCATATCTTTGTGTGTGCATGTCTGTGTTAGTCACCTCTAGTGACTCGGGCAGATGGTGCTCGTAAACCTGTGAGGGCCGACCATTTAAGAGCAGAATCCCCCTACATAAAAGACAATCTGCTGTCTTGCAGGAAGATTGGGGACAATCAAAGGCTAAGGAAAGCAAACCTGAATAAAATGCTGGCTGAAATCGTATGCACTGGGTCACTGGCACAGAACACAGTGCGACGTTTTAACGGGTGTTCAATCAGAGTGGATCTGGCAGACTCTAATTGTGATGTTCTGTCTGTGGGGGCGATTAACACAATTAACTTGACAGCTGACTTCATGTGAGAGTCTGGAATCCTACTCTGATTGAGTCCTGATCGCAGAGAGAGAGAGAGAGAGAGAGAGAGAGAGAGAGAGAACAATAGTAAGACGTCTGCAGCACAAAGTGAAC